>CM038360.1:30171502-30495583 GCA_021464625.1 Proterorhinus semilunaris
TGTTTTGGATAATTAATCGTTCTTGGTTTATTTCTAATTATACTATTTAAGATGTTCCATAAACCTTTAATATTATTCTTATTACTATCCAACAACTTATTATAATAATCCTGTTTACATTTTCTAATGATACCTGTCAGTTTATTTTTATATTTCTTATATTTATCCTCAGCTTCTTTTGTTTTGTTATTTATAAAGTTTTTGTAAAGATAATTTTTTTTCTTGCAAGCATTTAGTAAACCCTTAGACATCCATGGTGTTTCTTTACACTTTCTGTTTTTACTGTATTTCTTAATTGGGCAGTTTTTGTCGTATACCTTTTGAAATACTCGCGTAAACTCATCATATGCCATATTCGTGTCATTCTCTCTGTACACAATACTCCAGTCTTGAGCTAAAAGCTCCTTTTTAAATGCATCAATAGTTTTCTCTGTTTTTACCCTTCTAAACCAATACTTGTTTTCCTCTTCATCTTTTACATATCCATTTTTATACAAAACGAAAACTGGAAGGTGATCACTAATATCATTTATCATTAACCCGCTGACTGTATCACTTTCTATTTCATTTGAGAAAATTTTTAGTTTTTTAGTTTAGTTTATTTGTTTATTTGAGCAATACACATTGTGCTCAAAAGGAGTGGGCTGAAGCAAAAAGCTTATGAGCCCCCACCCCCAAGTGCAATAAATAAAAAAAGAACATTTCAAAACATTTCAAGCAGCTACATTCGTACAGACCAACTTACAACAAACAACAAAAATATATTAACTGTTTATATAATTAATTGGAACAACGCACAGCTACAACAACAATCTAGTTTCATATACGATGTCTAATACAAAGCAAGTCAAAAAAATGTGTTACTTAATATATTGCTTGCATATTTTTACCCGTGATTACAGAGTTACTTTTATGGTATAAAGGTACATTAATAGATGTTATAATCTGAGATCTTGATACTTTCCAGTTGTCATTACCATTCTCAGTATAATTTTAATTTGGGTTTAATTATCATCATCATTATTATATAATTTATTTAATTGATTTATATGTGAAGTATGATGAAAGCCCTGCACAGTGTGGTGCATTAAAAAGCCAGAGAGTGAGCCAGTTGAAGAGGGCAGTAACTCCCCTTCAACAAACCCCCACACAGCTGCCCTAACAGCTGATTTTGTAGAATATGTTCCTATGCTGAGTGGTGCATTAAAAGACAAGGTTTTAAGCCCGTTGGGAGGATCCCTCTCAACAGATCCATAACCTGCCAACCCTAATTCTCCGTTTGTGAATTTGAGCAATAGAATGACAACCGTTCCAAGCAGCAACACTCTTCCTTGATTATAGAGGAAAAAATACACATAATTGATCTTACTGCTCCCCTTAGTGGCAACGCATTTCTTCTTGTCTGTATATTTCAAAAGTCTTTTGTTTGTATTTATATTTGAACAGGTTGATGTTTGGACATCGTTTCAATTCCATCTCCAGTTTATTCCACAATTGTACACCATTAACTGTTGGGCTAAAACTTTTCAAAGTTGTGCTATGTTTCTGAATCCTAAAGTTTAATTCATCACGTAATTCATAACGACCAGTACGTTCTTGGAACCTTCTTTGTATTTGGTTTGGTAACAATTTATACCTTGCTTTGAATAACATTTGTACAGTTTGGAACTCAACAATGTCACAAAACTTCATGATCTTTGATTTTAGAAATAATGAGTTTGTGTGGTCCAAAAACCCAACTTTATGAATTACTCGGAGAGCTCTTTTTTGCAACAATATTATTGGTTTAACTGTGTTTTTATAAGTACTACCCCAAACCACAGTACAATAATATAAGTAGGGCAAAATCAGAGAACAGTATAAGGTATGTAGAGCTTTGATGTTTAAAATGTGCTTTGCTTTTGCAATTACTGAAATGCTTCTAGAAATTTTCGTAGATATATATTTAATGTGAGATTTCCAAGTAATTCTGTCATCAATAATCACCCCAAGGAATTTGATTTCATGCACTTGCTCGATGACAACACCCTCTATCTGAATTGCTTCCTGAGCATTGGAGTTACAGTTGCCAAATATCATCATTTTGCTTTTACTCAGGTTTAGAGATAATTTATTTTGTTTGAACCACTTGTTGACACTTTTGAGTTCCAAGTTAACAATCCGACACAGCTGTTGCAAGTCGTCTCCTGATGCAAAAATATTTGTATCGTCAGCAAACAAGATAAATTTAAGTACTTCAGATGTGTTACAAATGTCATTAATATACATATTAAACAATTTTGGGCCCAGAATAGAACCTTGAGGTAAACCACAGACAATTTGTCGACAACTCGACTGATAATCACCGATTTTCACACATTGTTTTCTATTTTTTAAGTAACTGGTGACCCACTGTAGAGCTACCCCCCTAATTCCATAAAGTTCTAGTTTATTAATTAATATATCATAGTTTATTGTATCAAACGCTTTACTCAGGTCAATAAATAACCCTATTGCACATTTCTTGTTATCTACAGCATTAGTTATTTCTTCAGTTATATCAAAGAGCGCGTGTGAGGTTGCGTGATTGTTCCTAAAACCAAACTGATTGTCCGAGAGTAAATTACACTTTTCGATAAAGCTGTCGAGTCTAGAGTTAAAAACCTTTTCTAAGATTTTAGAGAATTGCGGTAAAAGGGAAACAGGCCTGTAGTTTGTAAAGAGATGTTTATCTCCTGCTTTGAACAGAGGAATCACTTTTGCTACTTTCATACTATCAGGAAAAGTTCCAGTTTGCAACGATAAGTTACAAATGTAAGTTAACGGCTTAGAGATACTTTCAATAACAGTTTTTAAAGTTTTCATGTCCATGTCATGGTAATCGGTCGAAGTTTTATTTTTACACCCTTTAACAATGTCCAGTATCTCCTTTTCCTCAACAGGTTTGAGGAACAGGGACATAGGATTTGCTTCTATCAGATCACAATTATAATTCTCAACGTTTGTAATTTTTGCAGCAAGGTTCGGTCCAACATCTACAAAGAATTTATTAAATGTTTCGACGACTTCATTCATATTATTTAACGTGTTATCCTCATCTTTGAAATATTTTGGATAATTAATCGTTCTTGGTTTATTTCTAATTATACTATTTAAGATGTTCCATAAACCTTTAATATTATTCTTATTACTATCCAACAACTTATTATAATAATCCTGTTTACATTTTCTAATGATACCTGTCAGTTTATTTTTATATTTCTTATATTTATCCTCAGCTTCTTTTGTTCGGTTATTTATAAAGTTTTTGTAAAGATTATTTTTTTTCTTGCAAGCATTTAGTAAACCTTTAGACATCCATGGTGTTTCTTTACACTTTCTGTTTTTACAGTATTTCTTCATTGGGCAGTTTTTGTCGTATACCTTTTGAAATACTTGCGTAAACTCATCATAAGCCATATTCGTGTCATTCTCTCTGTACACAATACTCCAGTCTTGAGCTAAAAGCTCCTTTTTAAATGCATCAATAGTTTTCTCTGTTTTTACCCTTCTAAACCAATACTTGTTTTCCTCTTCATCTTTTAAATATCCATTTTTATACATAACGAAAACTGGAAGGTGATCACTAATATCATTTATAATTAACCCGCTGACTGTGTCACTTTCTATTTCATTTGAGAAAATGTTATCAATCAAGGTGGCACTATGGGTTGTAATTCTACTAGGTTTGGTTATTAGAGGAAACAGACCTATACTGAATAAAGTATTTATAAATTCGTCCGTCTTTTTATGTTTATATGGGTTTAACAAATCGATGTTGAGGTCTCCCCCCACAAACATGACTTTATGATTTAATCCTGAAAAGTGCTCCTCCATCCACTTAGAAAAAACATCTATATCAGAGCCAGGTGTTCTATAAATAGAACTCACAATAATATTTTTCTTTTTTTGTCTTGTAATCTCTACAGTAAGGCATTCAAGTGTATCATCCACCACCATTGTCTTATTTTCCATTACTTTATAACTATAGTTGGAGTCTATAAACATAGCTACGCCCCCTCCATGCTTGTTCCTTCTGTTCATACTTATAAATTCATAACCATCAATAGAAAACTCAAATTCTCTGTCATTATTGATCCATGTTTCTGTGATTAGAATGACACTGAATGGTGTGGAAAACTGTTTTAAGAAGCTTTTGATGTGGTCAAAGTTTGCATAGAGGCTTCGACTATTGAAGTGGATTACAGTGAATGCCTTAATGTTCTTAAGTTTACTATTGTACAGATCCTCTGTGTAATATTGACAGTCATTGGTAGCTCTAGAAAATAAGTTATTTTCCGGGTCAATGTCGATCTCAGTGTTCTGTAGGTCGTATTGAGAGAATGTAAAATCCTGGGAGTTTGCTTCAGCAATTCTCCTTATTGAAAAGTCCAAGTCGGTGCTTCCTATAGAACTATATGTATTACTGGACATGTGAAATTATGTGCTTTTACATACCAAAATCCATACGTGTTTCCCGGTGTTTATACTGGATGTGGTGTACTGCTGCGTGGACGTATAATGAGTTTGTCATATCTCAAGAAGGCGATCTCCCCCCTTTCTCGTGCAGCTCTCAGCTCCGGCATCAGTTCTTTACGTTTTCTTTTTATTGATTCGGTGTAGTCCTCGTTAATGAAGATTTTTGTGCCTTTGAGTCGTTTGGCGCGCTGCAAGATTTCCTCGCGATCCTTCCACCTCAGTAGTCTGGCGATGATGGGTCTCGGCCAGTCTCTCCCGCCGTCGTGTTTCCCTACGCGGTGAGCCCTCTCCACCTCCACCGCGTGCTGTAGCTGTAGCTTCTCCTTCAGTATCTCCTTAACTTTTACCTCGGCGTCGGCCCAGGTCTCCCCGGGCGACTCCAACACTCCCTCAAATACCAGGTTATTTCTGCGGCTCTGCCCCTCCAGATACTCCAGTTTGTCCGTGATGATGTGTAAATTGTCACATACTTTGTAAAAGTCCGTTTGTAAAGTGTTTGTGCGCTCCGTGAGTTTCAGATTTTGTTCTTTCAAAGTGTCCACCTCACCTTGCGTGAACTGCAGGCTTGTTTTTAGTTCTTGAATGTCCTTAGTCTGTAAATCCATGCGGGTGTTTGTTGATTCCATGATGAGTTTTATAAATCCTTTGAAGTTTTCCTGCTGTTGTTGAATTAATTCCCTGAACATGACCCTCTGCTGCTCCATGAGCTCCGTGACTCGACTGAGGCTTACGTATTCCTCTTCCACCGCTGAATCTGCCTGTTGCTTCGCCTCTATTTTCGGCGGTTTTGGCATTTTGCTCCCTCTCAGCAGGCCTGAATTTTCGTAATAAATGTAGTGCAGCCGAAAATGTAGAGAGGGCGCTACACAGACGGTTTTAGGCTCAAAAGTGAGATTTTATCTAATTTGCACTAAAATGTCAAAACATTGACCAGGACATGTAGAGAGCACTATAAGAAACATATTTATGCAGTTTATAAGCTAAAAAAAATGTGATTTGGTGCTTAGTTGCTCTTTAAGTAAAAAAACGCAACGCTACGACACCTGCAGTGGCGCTTATGGCCTCTAGGGGCACTAGTTACTTAGTACTTCTTTAACACACAGAAGAACAAAAAAGGCCTTTGGAATTGTCTAATTTCTTAATCTAAAAATGTGAATATAGTAATTATTTTGTAACTGAAATTCAATCTCCATTTCCCCAAAGTAAATCTGAGTCTGTGTGAAAGATCGCACAATGAGAACATCTCCACATGGTGTTGGTCATTCTGAAATAATGTCCTCATGGTTCCCACACAAAGCTACGCCCGTGAAAGTAGATATTCATTTTGTGCATGTGAAGCATGGATTACCTGCAGACTGTAGCGCCCGTTGACCGTGTGCAGTCCAGCAAAGGCGCCCAGCGCGTACAGCTCCGTGTGGTTGGTGTGTGTGCTCTGATACTGCAGCCAGCAGCAGAAGGAGCCGTCACAGACGCTGAGCTGACCTCCAGCCCCGCGCAGGAGCACAAATGTGAAGGGGTCATGCATCATGGAGGAGGTGAACGTGTGTGGGGCGCTGCAACCCTCAGCGGGGCAGGACCCTGCGCTGGTGTCCCCCTGCTCTCCCTGTGGCACTAGGCCTGTGGGCAGAGGGTCATCAAGGGGCTCCAGTGCGCTCAGCGAGGCCACAATGAGCCGCCCCTCCTCGGGGTCACCACTCTGGGCATGATGGTAGACTGCGGAGGAGGGGGAGTAGATCCCACTACCGCTCATGATCAGCTCATCACTGCGAATGTTTGCTGCTAAAAGTGTCACATTGGCCCCAAGGCTGAGCGCGCGCTGGAACTGGATAGTGTCCAGTAGGGGGAGCTGGTTCATCCACGCTGTCGGGAAGATGAGCTGCCGGACGCCCTGCAGAGAGCCAGGCATCAGTTAAAACTGTAGGCTACTATGGCATTAGTGTTATGTGAGCACACAGTAATATGGAGGTCAACAGAATAATGTTCAGCTATGCGCTCCTGAAGTAGATGTCCACACATTGGCATCATTTCTGACATTTTCTAATCCCAAAAGTTAGCAAACCAAGACTTTGCACACCCGGGAGGCGACAATAGGGTTGCCACCTATTTCTGAGAAAAAACCTGGACATTTCGGCAACCCAATCAGCCTTTTTGCTTATACACAGTGGCACCCGTCACATCTAACCCAAATACCCTTCTACAGCGAAATTTAACATAACCTTGTGATGGAGCTGTATTAGTTTTGCTTTAAGTAGTCAGTTACTTAGTGGTTAAAGTCCAGTGGTGGAAAGAAAATGTGAACTTAAGTAAAAGTACACTTACATGGCTGAAATTGTACTCAATTACAATTACAAGAGTAACCACAACCACTATCCCTCGGTTAAGAATAATAAAAGTCAAAAAAGTATTAGCAGAGGTCCTTTCCCAAACTGTCTCAAGTGTTCTGGAAGTGGTAGTACTATGTTCAACTACTGAGTACAGAAGATGAATCAAGCACCTTCATTGAAGATGGACAACTCCTGTACGACTGAGAACTTACACAGATATGTTCAATGTTACTCACGTAGGGAGAGCTAGCTCCTGTAAACTCCTCCCTTCTCTATATAGCGATACTCTGCACAAAATGTCTGTTCTGGGCCTGATTACTGACGCTGTTTGTGTCCTCGTGTTCATAAGGCCGTCTCCTCGCGTTGTCTATAGTTCAGTCTCTGTGTCCCCGCGGTAAAAACAAAGAGCCACGCTGAGCCAAACACACGTAAGCAGAGCCAAAGAGCAGGCAGAGGAGGCGGGACATGCGCCCCCTAGGAGCCAATGTCAGCCTCGCACTCTTTAGCTCTGGCCAATCAGAGCAGGGAGTGAGCTGCAGCTGCTGCTGTTGTGTGTGTGGAGCGATCAGCGGAGGAGAGAGAGAGAGTGGCTGGAGAACAAGAGCCGAAACTCTCAACGATGAAAAAAAAAGAAAAAATGTGGGACTCGCGCTGAATATTTTTTTTCCCCGGGACAGACCATTAAAAAGAAGGACAATCAGGTAAAACCGGGACAGGTGGCTAGAAGGCAGGGTAACTTATGCAAAAAAGAAAAGAGTAACAAAACCATTTTGTCATATTTTTTTAGTAATGTGTAGTTTCTTTCTTTTAAAATAGTATAGCTGATTAACCTCCACTGTGGGTTTGAACTCTTACATTGTTTTTAATCGGTCAATAAAAATGAAACAGGATTTTTACTTCCTGAACCACAGTGGATTTCTAGCTCGAGCTCCCGAGTGCTGCCATGGGGGCTCACCTTCTCCAGCAGGGCCACGGTGGGCTGCCTGAACAGGATGTCGAAGCAGGTGATGAGGCCGAAGGTCCCGGCGAAGGGCGTGTGGAAAGTGACCAGCTCAGCGCGCGGCGGGCTGTCAAAGGCGTCCTCGAAGTACAGGTTCTGTTTGTGGTAACGGGCCACCAGCAGGCCGTCGCTCCTGTGGGACACAACATCACTGTGACGCTCACTCTTTGTAGGACGCCCAGTACTGACAGGTTATAGCTTAGCTGGGTATTCCCCGAAAATACCACATAAAATGACTTTTGTTTTTCAGTTGAGTATATTGTAAAAGTAGACTAAACCTCTGCCTTTGTGGTGAATTAACAGATAGTAGTTGTTCAAAGTTTACATTACTGTTTGGTCCCTGATAGTTGTGAAAGGTGCTCATGAACTCAGCCCAATGAAGAATAAGACGTTGTTAGCAAAGTGTTTGGAACAGGTCTCATTTTAAATCGACACACTAATTCTTTTGTTTAGAAACAAACCAAAATTTGGGTACAGGGCCTTTAACCACTTAACTGGCACCCTAGGGTTAGGGTTAACAATTATTTACATCCACGTGTCAAAGCGTATTGACTGGAGAGCTTACAGTCTAGATGCCAGTGTGATACCTAATTTGAAAGCCAAGACCTTCTAGTTTCTAAAAATATGTCCGAGATCTGTGTGAGTGAAACACAACTTACGTTACAGTTGCCGTTCTTAACCCTAATTATATCCTGATTAGGGTTAACTAACCCCCTTCCCCGCTTAGCTTCCAAGGTCTGACGGGATCGGGCATCGCAAAGGCGGTGTGGCCACCTAGCGCGGTTGATTACCGAGTATTGTCAATGAGAAATGCGCACCCAGGTGTGGGTGACGACCTGGTGTCACCTGTTCAGAGGAAGGAGTAGGGCTGGGCGATAAATCGATATTTAAGATATATCGATATATTTTAAAAATAGATATGGCATTAGAGCATATCGTATATATCGATATACTCCAAATTTGCGCTGTAATACTTCAGGCACGTCGCTGTCGGAGCTCTGCACTGCTCCCAGCGCCCCGGCCCCGCCCCTCGTCTTTCATGCACAGAGGGGGGAGAGGGGAGAGGGGGGAGAGGGGCAGCCGGCACTCTTCAACAAACATGAAGAAAGCAACAATGTCTGAAGCGTGCGGAGGAGAGCCCCTTGGTTGGTAAAACAAAAACCAGTGGCTCAATCATTTGGAGATGGTTTGGACAGAAGTGAATGTAGCGGCGAGATATGGCGGCGCCATGCGCTGCGCCATGTGCTTTTGTTTACGTGCGCTGCGCCATGTGCTTTTGTTTACGTGTGCTGCGCCATGTGCTTTTGTTTACGTGCGCCATGTGCTTTTGTTTACGTGTGCTGCGCCATGTGCTTTTGTTTACGTGTGCTGCGCCATGTGCTTTTGTTTACTTCTCAGTCTAATTAAGGTTTGCGGTAGATCGTGGATGTACTGTGTAAATATCAGCGTTTGTAATGCTGCCACCGCGAAGGACTATCGCCTTTTCCCCGTTAGCATTGCGTTAGCCGCAACGCTAATCACTCCAGTCCCTCGCTGAGCTCTGATGATGACAGAGATGGTGAGCCTGTGCTGCTTGTAAAGAGTAAAGAGTCGTTTGTGGCTCAGTTTAGGAGCTTATGTTTGGGAATGCTTTGGATAAAGATAAGAACTTATCTCAAAACCACTGACTAAAACACAGTTAAATCAAGAGCAAATATCAAGACATTATTTGAGCTATTTATTTATTATATTTCATGATTATTAAGGACTAAAAAGTAAGTAATACTTTAATAAGTCATATTTCATCGTCTCGGTTTAGGCTTTAGTTTAGTTATATGCAACATACAGTTATTAACAGCAAATGGGGTAGAAGAAAAATAAAATAAAAATCGCAATATTAAATATTAAAACACTCCTATTTGGAGATGACTTTGACTTAACATTTCATTTCACAGCTCTCACTTTGTGGAAAAAATATCGGGATATATATCGTATATCGATATTCAACCTAAATATATCGGGATATGACTTTTGGTCCATATCGCCCAGCCCTAGGAAGGAGTACAACATTTGGGATAAACACCGATCATCGAATTTGTAGCAACATAACCTCGCCTCCACTACAGTACATCATAAAAACAACGGAAACACATCTAGAAAGAGAGAGGAACATCTACAACAACACAGCAGCTGTGGTTTGAAAGGCCTGCGCAGGCATTCGGATCAGGGGAATTTTCATACCTTGACACCTCTCCATTTCCTCCATATAGAGGTTAGCCCAAGGAAACGGCACCTCAGCCAACAAAAGAACAATAGGCAGGTAATTAGCAGTGATTATCCATGAATAGGACAGGACTGACCGATACTGAGGTGAGCAGGTCGTTAGAGAACCTTTGAATCTCTACTTCACGGGTGAGAGTAGCTGTGATTAGAGAGGAGGAGCCGGGCCCACCCCAACTCCTCCCTGTTGGTCTTTATCTAAGCTACGGGCTCAGCGGGACTTTAGTCCGCTGACGAAGCCTTTTGGATGAGAGGCGAAACGTGTGAGACTTCAACTACTGAGTACAGAAGATGACTTAAGTACCTTCATTGAAGATGGACAACTCCTGTACAACTGAGAGCTTACACAGACAAAATGGCTAATGCTACAACAGTTAGCTAATAAGATGCTAATGGTACATGAATGTTTCTCCACAAAACATGTAATTGAAAACATGCAACATTACATTTTATTAAAGGCTACCTATGACCAAAAGTAACGTTCACTTCACTGATTTAGTGGTTTTGTTACAGTTTTATCTTTAGCTACTCCTCCACTGGGGGCCGCCATTGTTGTCTTCATCTCGTATCGGAACCCGAAGCTCTCTGGACATTTCCGAGTTTACAAGTTGTAATTTAGAGCAGCGTTCCAAGGCATTTTTCAGAGTAGCAGGTTGGAAATTTCCCACTATTTGCCTGAAACGCACTCTCTCTCGACTGGTGTTAATAATGTAAATGAGGTATGACAGTCCACTAATAATATGCCTATTTTGTTTTAAATGTTCATCTTAATTTACTTAACCTATGTGTTTAACTGCCTAAAACTATAACAAGTAAATAAATACTCCACCGGGTTTCATGTGTAAAAGTAAATTAGTCAGAATGAAAAACAGCTGAACTAGCTGTTTTAGCTGGAGCTGGTTTAGGAGAAAACGGACTGAACCTAGCCCGGCCATAGCCGTCCGTAAACTCCGGTCAATTATAATTTCCCTACATGTACGTCTGGGTCTGATCTCAGTGGCTGCGTTTCATCGGTTGAATTTCAACCTACCAATCAGCGAGCGGGGGAGGCGGGGCTTGTAGGTTATGTCAAGCATTTGTGCCGCATTTGCTGGTTGTAGTTCGGCAATGGCGGCGGATACGAACGTAAAGGAAGCTCTTCAATCCGTTCTGGCTCAGCTCCCAAATATCCAGAAATTAAAATCGAAGCCTTAGAATGCTCAGAGTTATGATAGAGTTATGATAAGTTATGATAGAGTTATGATAGAGTTATGATAGAGCTATGATAGAGTTATGATAGAGTTATGATAGAGTTATGATAGAGCTATGATAGAGTTATGATAGAGTTATGATAGAGTTATGATAGAGTTATGATAGAGTTATGATAGAGCTATGATAGAGTTATGATAGAGTTATGATAGAGTTATGATAGAGTTATGATAGAGTTATGATAGAGTTATGATAGAGTTATGATAGAGCTATGATAGAGTTATGATAGAGTTATGATAGAGCTATGATAGAGTTATGATAGAGTTATGATAGAGTTATGATGCTGCTTCACTCACTCGGGCGCATTACATACGTCATGACCAAACGCTAGCGAAAATCAGATCCAATCGTTTCAAAGGAGTTCACCCTCAAACCTGATAACGGAGCTCAATTGTGCAGATCCAGACCCTTGTACGAAACGAAAAGAGTACGAGGGTCTGGTAAAACCAGACTAAACCTGAAGGCCACGTTGGTGTTGAAATGCCAGCGTCCGTTAGCGGGGCAGGGGACGGAGCCAGAGGACCCGGGGGACCCGGAAGAGGACTCAGAGGACCCGGGGGAGGAGCCAGCGGAGGAGCAGGGCTGCACGCTGCCCATGTTGGCCACCACATACAGGCCGTGCCGGCGGGCCATGCAGCTCAGCCACCGCTGCACCTGCGGACCAGCTCACCGTCAACACAGGGGCAACCGGAGGAAACCGGGAACACACTCAAATACTGTATATGTGTAAAGATGAGGCAACACACTCAAACATATGTGTAAAGCTAAGGTAACACACTCAAACATATGTGTAAAGATAAGGTAACACACTCAAACATATGTGTAAAGCTAAAGTAACACACTCAAACATATGTGTAAAGATAAGGTAACACACTCAAACATATGTGTAAAGATAAGGTAACACACTCAAACATATGTGTAAAGCTAAAGTAACACACTCAAACATATGTGTAAAGCTAAAGTAACACACTCAAATATATGTGTAAAGATAAAGTAACACACTCAAACATATGTGTAAAGCTAAAGTAACACACTCAAATATATGTGTAAAGATAAAGTAACACACTCAAACATATGTGTAAAGCTAAGGTAACACACTCAAACATATGTGTAAAGCTCAGGTAACACACTCAAATATATGTGTAAAGCTAAGGTAACACACTCAAATATACACTCAACAAAAATATAAACGCAACACCTTTGTTTCTGCTCCATTTTTCATGAGATGGACTTAAAGATCTAAAATTCATTGCAGATACACAATATTACCATTTCTCTCAAACATTGTTCACAAATCAGTCCAAATGTGTGATAGTGAGCACTTCTGCTTTGCTGAGATAATCCATCCCACCTCACAGGTGTGCCACATCAAGATGCTGATCTGACATCATGATTAGTGCACAGGTGTACCTTATACTGCCCACAATAAAAGGCCACCCTGAAATGTGCAGTTTTGTCTCACAGCAAAATGCCACAGATGCCACAAGCATTGAGGGAGCGTGCACTTGGCATGCTGACAGCAGGAATGTCAACCAGATCTGTTGCTCGTGCATTGAATGTTCATTTCTCCACCATAAGCCGTCTCCAAAGGCGTTTCAGAGAATATGGCAGTACATCCAACCGGCCTCACAACCGCAGACCACGTGTAACCACACCAGCCCAGGACCTCCACATCCAGCAGGTTCACCTCCAAGATCGTCTGAGACCAGCCACTCAGACAGCTGCTGAAACAATTGGTTTGCATAACCAAACAATTTCTGCACAAACTCAGAAACCGTCTCAGGGAAGCTCAACTGCTTGTCGTCCTCATCGAGGTCTTGACCTGACTCCAGCTCGTCGTCCTCATCGGGGTCTTGACCTGACTCCAGCTCGTCGTCCTCATCGGGGTCTTGACCTGACTCCAGCTCGTCGCCGTAACAGACTTGAGTGGGCAAATGCTCACATTCGATGGCGTCTGGCACGTTGGAGAGGTGTTCTCTTCACGGATGAATCTCGGTTTACATTGTTCAGGGCAGATGGCAGACAGCGTGTGTGGCGTCTTGTGGGTGAGCGCTTTGCTGATGTCAATGTTGTGGATGGAGTGGCCCATGGTGGTGGTGGGGTTATGGTATGGGCAGGCATCTGTTATGGACGAAGAACACAGGTGCATTTTATTGATGGCATTTTGAATGCACAGAGATACCGTGATGAGATCCTGAGGCCCATTGTTGTGCCATACATCCATGAACATCACCTCATGTTTCAGCAAGATAATGCACGGCCCCATGTTGCAAGGATCTGTACACAATTCTTGGAAGCTGAAAATGTCCCAGTTCTTGCAGGGCCAGCATACTCACCGGACATGTCACCCATTGAGCATGTTTGGGATGTGCTTGACCGGCGAATACGACAGCGTGTACCAGTTCCCACTAATATCCAGCAACTTCGCACAGCCATTGAAGAGGAGTGGACCAACATTCCACAGGCCACCATTGACAATCTGATAAACTCTATGGAAGAAGATGTGTTGCACTGCATGAGGCAAATGGTGGTCACACCAGATACTGACTGGTTCTGAGTCCCCAGACCCCCAATAAAGCAAAAAACTGCACATTTCAGGGTGGCCTTTTATTGTGGGCAGTACGAGGTACACCTGTGCACTAATCATGTCAGATCAGCATCTTGATGTGGCACACCTGTGAGGTGGGATGGATTATCTCAGCAAAGCAGAAGTGCTCACTATCACACATTTGGACTGATTTGTGAACAATGTTTGAGAGAAATGGTAATATTGTGTATCTGGAATGAATTTTAGATCTTTAAGTCCATCTCATGGAAAATGGAGCAGAAACAAAGGTGTTGTGTTTATATTTTTGTTGAGTGTATGTGTAAAGATAAGGTAACACACTCAAATACCGTATTTTTCGCACTATAAGGCGCACATAAGAGACTTTAATTTTAGCCTTATATCCCGGTGCGCCCTATGTATCAATAGGCTGTGTACTGCATCGTGCCTGTGTTCACAGGTAAACCAGCATTAATGAATGCGCCTTGTATTCCAGTGCGCCTTATTAATGAAAATAAACATTATCATTGACAATGCGCCTTATAATCAGGTGCGCCTAATGGTGCGAAAAATACGGTATATGCGTAAAGCTAAAGTTACACACTCAAACATATATGAAGTAGAACGAGAGGGAGTACCTCGGTGTTGGTGTGAGGTTAGATATTGTGTAAAGTAGAACGAGAGGGAGTACCTCGGTGTTGGTGAGAGGTTAGATATTGTGTAAAGTAGAACGAGAGGGAGTACCTCGGTGTTAGTGTGAGGTTAGATATTGTGTGAAGTAGAACGAGAGGGAGTACCTCGGTGTTGGTGAGAGGTTAGATATTGTGTAAAGTAGAACGAGAGGGAGTACCTCGGTGTTAGTGTGAGGTTAGATATTGTGTAAAGTAGAACGAGAGGGAGTACCTCGGTGTTAGTGTGAGGTTAGATATTGTGTGAAGTAGAACGAGAGGGAGTACCTCGGTATTGGTGAGAGGTTAGATATTGTGTAAAGTAGAACGAGAGGGAGTACCTCGGTGTTCGGTTGAGGTTAGATCTTGGGTGAAGTAGAACGAGAGGGAGTACCTCGGTGTTAGTGTGAGGTTAGATTTTGTGGAGTAGAACTAGATGGAGTACCTCGGTGTTGGGGTGGCGCTCCGGGTGCACACAGGGGTTCCAGCTCTCCCGCTGAGGGTCAGGGACCTCCTCCAGGTATGGCGTTATAGAGGAGCGAGTGAAGTTAAAGCCCTGCAACCCGTCCTCGGGGAACACCACAATCTGAGCGCCCTGCAGATACCACAGGTGGGTATGAGAGTGACTTCTTCAACTCGTCAACAGTCCAAGATGTCCATGTTCAGTCAGTGGGACACAGACCACCGTTTGAGAACCATAATTAGGCTGAGAACAATCCCTCATTTTAATTCAGTATTTCACTTCTGAAATGTCCCTGTCCTTTATGTTATTATTTAATAATGACTATGTTATAAAGTAAGCACTGTTCTTTGCGTTATTATTTAATAATGACTATGTTATAAAGTAAGCACTGTCCTTTGTGTTATTATTTAATAATGACTATGTTATAAAGTAAGCACTGTCCTTTGTGTTATTATTTAATAATGACTATGTTATAAAGTAAGCACTGTCCTTTATGTTATTATTTAATAATGACTATGTTATAAAGTAAGCACTGTCCTTTGTGTTATTATTTAATAATGACTATGTTATAAAGTAAGCACTGTTCTTTGCGTTATTTAATAATGACTATGTTATAAAGTAAGCACTGTTCTTTATGTTATTATTTAATAATGACTATGTTATAAAGTAAGCACTGTTCTTTATGTTATTATTTAATAATGACTATGTTATAAAGTAAGCACTGTTCTTTGCGTTATTATTTAATAATGACTATGTTATAAAGTAAGCACTGTTCTTTGCGTTATTATTTAATAATGACTGTTATAAAGTAAGCACTGTCCTTTATGTTATTATTTAATAATGACTATGTTATAAAGTAAGCACTGTTCTTTGCGTTATTTAATAATGACTATGTTATAAAGTAAGCACTGTTCTTTATGTTATTATTTAATAATGACTATGTTATAAAGTAAGCACTGTTCTTTGCGTTATTATTTAATAATGACTACGTTATAAAGTAAGCACTGTTCTTTGCGTTATTATTTAATAATGACTATGTTATAAAGTAAGCACTGTCCTTTATGTTATTATTTAATAATGACTATGTTATAAAGTAAGCACTGTCCTTTGTGTTATTATTTAATAATGACTATGTTATAAAGTAAGCACTGTCCTTTATGTTATTATTTAATAATGACTATGTTATAAAGTAAGCACTGTTCTTTGTGTTATTATTTAATAATGACTATGTTATAAAGTAAGCACTGTCCTTTATGTTATTATTTAATAATGACTATGTTATAAAGTAAGCACTGTTCTTTGCGTTATTATTTAATAATGACTATGTTATAAAGTAAGCACTGTCCTTTGTGTTATTATTTAATAATGACTATGTTATAAAGTAAGCACTGTCCTTTGTGTTATTATTTAATAATGACTATGTTATAAAGTAAGCACTGTTCTTTGCGTTATTTAATAATGACTATGTTATAAAGTAAGCACTGTTCTTTATGTTATTATTTAATAATGACTATGTTATAAAGTAAGCACTGTTCTTTATGTTATTATTTAATAATGACTATGTTATAAAGTAGGCACTGTTCTTTGCGTTATTATTTAATAATGACTATGTTATAAAGTAAGCACTGTTCTTTGCGTTATTATTTAATAATGACTGTTATAAAGTAAGCACTGTCCTTTATGTTATTATTTAATAATGACTATGTTATAAAGTAAGCACTGTCCTTTGTGTTATTATTTAATAATGACTATGTTATAAAGTAAGCACTGTCCTTTATGTTATTATTTAATAATGACTATGTTATAAAGTAAGCACTGTTCTTTATGTTATTATTTAATAATGACTATGTTATAAAGTAAGCACTGTTCTTTGCGTTATTATTTAATAATGACTATGTTATAAAGTAAGCACTGTTCTTTATGTTATTATTTAATAATGACTATGTTATAAAGTAAGCACTGTTCTTTGCGTTATTATTTAATAATGACTATGTTATAAAGTAAGCACTGTTCTTTATGTTATTATTTAATAATGACTATGTTATAAAGTAAGCACTGTTCTTTGCGTTATTATTTAATAATGACTATGTTATAAAGTAAGCACTGTTCTTTGCGTTATTATTTAATAATGACTATGTTATAAAGTAAGCACTGTCCTTTATGTTATTATTTAATAATGACTATGTTATAAAGTAAGCACTGTCCTTTGTGTTATTATTTAATAATGACTATGTTATAAAGTAAGCACTGTCCTTTGTTATTATTTAATAATGACTATGTTATAAAGTAAGCACTGTTCTTTGTGTTATTATTTAATAATGACTATGTTATAAAGTAAGCACTGTCCTTTATGTTATTATTTAATAATGACTATGTTATAAAGTAAGCACTGTTCTTTGCGTTATTATTTAATAATGACTATGTTATAAAGTAAGCACTGTCCTTTATGTTATTATTTAATAATGACTATGTTATAAAGTAAGCACTGTTCTTTATGTTATTATTTAATAATGACTATGTTATAAAGTAAGCACTGTCCTTAGAGTTGTTATTTAACTATGACAAAAGGTATGGCTAACTGAAGCGCATACCTGACGTAGGTACGTACCTGGTATGCGGCGCGCGCGGCCTGTTGCTCGTACACCTGTACGTTCTGACGCATGTGCTGCAGCGCCTCGCGCCGGGACAGAGGCACGCGCGGCTCTGGGTTCAGGATCACGTTGTGTTCGTAAACTGCAGCGACGTACGACGAGGCCAAGCAGTACGCATGCGTAGCACAGCATAAAAAGGTAATTAAAGACAGAGTCCACGGCACTGCCGCCATTGGTCTGTGTTTCTGCTGGTCCGAGAGTCTCACCGTCCAGAAGCTTCGAGTCCCTCAGACTTTTGTCCTACGTCCATTCAAACACCAACTGTTCTGCGTCACGTCGCAGCTTAAACACATTGAAGTATATTAAACACCTGCTTTTTTGCCCCCCTTCCCTTTTTTTTTATGGAGGTCCGGCTACGCTTTTCACGACCTTCGCTCCCCGCCCACTTATTATGTCTCTGTCTCAACAACGCGCTGTTCATCACCATCCACAACAGCAGGGGGCGCTATGCACAGCACACAACCTCAAAGCGGATGTAACAAATATAAACACCAGAGGGCACGGACACGGACAGATCCATCTCCATGTTGACCAATGCTCCTCTTACTGTAGTGTCCAGTGGAGTAGCGCCATGTCAGAAGCGGCCTCACCGCGGGGCCGGGAGCCGCTGTTCGGGAGCTGCTGGAGCTGCCGCACGCTCTCCGGCGGTGCCCTCATTGCGTCCGGGGCGTTCGTCTTCAACGAAGCCCGTAAGGTGATGCGCAGAGGCGGCCCCATGACAGTGGGAACAGTGGCCCAGATCACCTTCGCTCTGTGTGAGTAACACTCAGTGATGCCTGATGTTGTAGTGGTGGGTCGGTACAAAGAGCCGGCTCTTTTAAGATGAGATGAGAGCCGAGTCTCTCAAGTGAGCCGTTTTTTTAAGGTTGCATGTTTATCAAGCTCTACACACACCGCGCTCTGCTACAGTAGAGACGACTAGAGAAGGGCCACGACTGAAAGAGTAAGAGAGTAAGAGAATGGGTTCAGGGACAGAGGGAGGAAGGAAACTGAAGCTAAAACATCTGCAGCTCCAGCCCGTCCGCGAGGAACGAACCGGCTGTTTACATAAAATCTAGATCTCTACAAACTTAAACTAATCCATGAATGTAGTCAGTACATCTGTAGCTTTCAGCCACTTCTCACTTGAGAAAGATCCGCCTCATATTGTCGGTTTTATGGTTAGATAAAGTTACGCTGGGTTTGTGGAGTGAAAATAAACAATGCGACCCCGTCGTTACAAAAGTAACTAAAGCAGAACAGCAGGAGTCCAGGCTAAAGTTTGGAGTCTGTATTCCTCTCTGTGTGAGGCTCCAGCAGCTACAGACTGAGCCGGACCAGGGGCACACCACTATAAGCCAACATCGCATTATAGCAACGAATTCAATTTTTCATGTCTTTCTTGATTACAGTTGTTTTGTGCAGGGAGTCGTCGAAAAGCTCAGTTAACAAGCCATGAATCAAAACCTCTCCTGAATGTAAACTGTATTATGTAAAACAAATGAAGAGCCGACTCTTTTTAGTGAGCCGATCCAAATGATCCGGTTCACCAAAAAGAGCCGAAAATCCCATCACTATGATGTTGTGACCTGACTGACCGGACCTCTTACAGGTATCGCCTCGTGGGGCATCGTCTTCATCGCAGACCCGATGTGGAAAGTGGAGAAGAAGAACTGAAGACTTTTGGATTGTACATGGATCTATTGTAACAACGAGGACTGTTTATTTCTGATAATAAATACTGATTATTCCCACTTTTGATACAATTTAGAAAGTTCATTTGTTTGAGTCTGTTCTGTAGGAATCCGCACACACCAGAAGGTGTCGGAAATGAGTCATTTATTGGATTAGATCATATCCCTTGTTGAGAAATTAAAGTGTATAGGCTGTACCAAGTGTACCAGGTCCAAGTGCAAGTTTAGATCAGAGGTTCCCAAACTTTTCAGATCACGAAATCAGTGTAAACTGGGGACCACCACAGCACAATGCAAGTGCTTTTACGTAAGCGAACATTTTAAAAACATTTAAAATGTGATTTAAGTTGTTTATTTGTTGTAATTTACATAAATATACTGTTTTAAAATACAAAATGAGACAATATTCATATTTCTGAAACCCCCACTTTGGGAACACCATTAATGGCTGTAACTTTAAGGTGCGTCCGAGCGTGTGGCCCGGGGCGGTCCGGAGCCCCGGTGATGTTGCTCGCTGTGACCTGTAGCCTCAGCGGTTTGTGGAACAGAGGGTCAGGTTTCGCCACACAGCGGCTCACGGTCAACTTTATTATTGTGATATCGTCACAGTCATCAGAAGCATGATGCAAAACACACACGGGTCGTTTCAGTCGCATACAATGATGTTCTGACATCATGAAAGCTTTTTGGTTAACGAAATAAGAAAATAGAGTTGACAGTACTTGTAGGCACACTAACACATACTGTACACACACATGTACAACTGCCGTGTTCGCGGGTCAAGTCTGGCTCCACATTCTTCACTCACTGCCTACAGCCCCTGCCCCGAACACCCAAACAGCATCTGTCAGTCGGAATGTCAGTCAGATAAAACCGCATTTAGGAGAGGGGCTCTATTAAAATAGACTTTAAAATGCACATGCAATGCGTTTGTTTAGAAAAATATTGCACAAAGTAACATACATGAGTAAAAGTGATTAAAATACGAACATTCAGCTGTGTCTTTCACACGGGTGCCCTCCCACACGCACACACACACACACGCACACACACACACTGGTATAGTCAATGACTCAGACGTGAGACATGGGACACTCGGGAAGAGCGGCGGTCTGCGCTCCTGCCGGGCTCGGTGTGGAAGAGACTGAAGGTTTCACTGTGGGGAGTGTGTGACCAGGAGCTGAAGGTAAGGCAAAGGGCGGCAGTGTCACAGAGGTCCACTAGGGGGCGAAGCACAGCACTGAGCCGCACACAGATGCAACAAGTCCACACAAGTGAGAATTCAATAATCGTGTCAGAGAGGGGGGGGCTGCTCCTGTCACAGAGAGGGAGCTGCTCCTGTCACACAGAGGGAGCTGCCCCTGTCACACAGAGGGGGCTGCCCCTGTCACAGAGAGGGAGCTGCCCCTGTCACAGAGAGGGAGCTGCCCCTGTCACACAGAGGGGGCTGCTCCTGTCACACAGAGGGAGCTGCTCCTGTCACAGAGAGGGAGCTGCTCCTGTCACAGAGAGGGAGCTGCTCCCGTCACAGAGAGGGAGCTGCCCCTGTCACACAGAGGGGGCTGCCCCTGTCACAGAGAGGGGGCTGCTCCTGTCACAGAGAGAGGGCTGCTCCTGTCACAGAGAGGGAGCTGCTCCTGTCACACAGAGGGAGCTGCCCCTGTCACAGAGAGGGAGCTGCTCCTGTCACAGAGAGGGGGCTGCTCCCGTCACAGAGAGGGGGCTGCTCCTGTCACCTCTTGGCAGTGCAGGACTTGAGTTTCTGGCTATATCTGAGGATGCGCGGTGAGCGAGAGTGCAGCTTCACGAAAAGCTCGGGGAACTTGTACTGGGGAAACATGGTTTCTAGAAAGCCCTCCAGGAGGACGTAGACAAGGCGACGATTCATGGGCTGGTACTGGAACATGTCAAAGACCCGCAGGATGCCCTTCCGCGTGGTGTCAGCCCCGATGATGTGCTTCAGCTCATCTGAAACACAAATGGTATCATGTACAGTTGTGCTCAAAAGTTTACATACCCTGGCAGAATTGTTTACTAGTTTTCAGAGAATATGAAAGATGACCCAACAAGTTTTTTTTTCCACGCTTAGTTTGTGGTTGTTTGAAGCCATGTATGGTCAAACGACTGAGTTTATTCTTTTTAAATCATAGTTTTTAAAAAGGAATAGGCCACCATTTTTACATACTGAGATAATGTTCTTAGCTTAGACGAGTTAATATGTAACTGTCTGGACTGCCTGCGCTCAGTCACGCAAATGTTGTTAGCATTTAGCCTCTCGCAGCAAAGGCATAGTGCCAAAGAGGTACTATAATGGAAGGCGTAACAACACAGGAGCACTTCGACGTCCTTGACCTTTTTTTTTTTAACCAGGATAGTCCCACTGTGATTAAGAATCTCTTTTTCAGGGGCGTCCCGGCCCCAGAGGGGAATCTATTGAACGTGTTTTTAGTGGTAGGGGAAACCGGAGTACCCGGAGAAAACCTACGCGGGCACGGGAAGAACATGCAAACTCCACACAGAAAGGCCTCGTCCAGGGTGGGTTCCAATTGAACCGGACCGTCTAGCTGTGAATATATAATTAGAATATCATGAAAAAGTGCATTCACTTCTGTTATTCAACTTAAACTGTGAAACTAATATATGATAGACTACATGCAAAGTCTATAGCCTTTATTTGTTATCATTTTGATTATCATGGCTTAGCTTGTACAAACTCCAAATTAAAAATCCCATAATCATCCAAATTATTAAAAAATAAAGGCTTGACATGTCACTTTGCATGTAATGAGTCTATATCATATATTAGTTTCACATTTTAAGATGTTTTACAGGAATAAAACTTTTTATTGATATTCTAATTATATGATGAGCACCTGTATATCTCACTTTACTGCGTGGACGTTGAGGTGCTTGTACGGTGTAATTACGACTCACAGTATAGTCCCCCTTTATATCCGCTTAGAAAATCGACATGTTTAATTTAGTTATAACTAGACTTGGATCGTGTAAAGGCTCACACAACAGCAGTGGAGCAGCTTTGTAGCTTTTAACTTCACCTCAGTTTGGCACTACACCTATGCAGGAAGAGGCTACATGCTAACAGCGTGACTGAGCACACGCACAAAGACCAGACAGTTAGGCATCAACATGTCTATGCTAAGGTAAGAACATGTCTCAGTATGGACATGTCTCACCGAGACATGTCCATACCTGAGCTTAGACAAGTTGATTCGTACCTGTCTGGTCTTCGTGTGTGTCTGTAGAAGAGCGTGGTCACTTCTAACTTCACCTCGTTTGGAGCTATAGGAATATGCTGGGAAAGGCCAAATGCTAACATCATCTTTGGTCATTTTGCGTGACTGAGAGCACACACAAAGACCAGACAGGTACGCATCTACTATAAGCTCAGGTAAGAACATAATATGTCAGTATGGACATATATATATGGACACGGTGGCCTGTTCCTTTAATACTGTGTATTGCCCACTTTAACAACAATGACGGCTTGGATTCTTCTGTGGATGAGCAAATAAGTACTAATTATCCAGGACCAGGCACTGACTCACAGAGAGGTGGCCCTGACAGGAGCACACACTCAGAGAGGTGGCCCTGACAGGAGCACACACTCACAGTGGCCCTGACAGGAGCACACACTCAGAGAGGAGGCCCTGACAGGGGCACACACTCAGAGAGGAGGCCCTGACAGGGGCACACACTCACAGTGGCCCTGACAGGAGCACACACTCACAGAGAGGAGGCCCTGACAGGAGCACACACTCACAGAGAGGAGGCCCTGACAGGAGCACACACTCACAGAGAGGAGGCCCTGACAGGAGCACACACTCACAGTGGCCCTGACAGGAGCACACACTCACAGAGAGGAGGCCCTGACAGGAGCACACACTCACAGAGAGGAGGCCCTGACAGGAGCACACACTCACAGAGAGGAGGCCCTGACAGGAGCACACACTCACAGAGAGGAGGCCCTGACAGGAGCACACACTCACAGAGAGGAGGCCCTGACAGGAGCACACACTCACAGGGAGGAGGCCCTGACAGGAGCACACACCCATAGGGAGGTGGCCCTGACAGGAGCACACACTCACAGGGAGGTGGCCCTGACAGGAGCACACACTCACTGGGAGGTGGCCCTGACAGGAGCACACACTCACTGGGAGGTGGCCCTGACAGGAGCACACACTCACAGGGAGGTGGCCCTGACAGGAGCACACACTCACAGGGAGGTGGCCCTGACAGGAGCACACACTCACAGGGAGGTGGCCCTGACAGGAGCACACACTCACAGGGAGGTGGCCCTGACAGGAGCACACACTCACAGGGAGGAGGCCCTGACAGGAGCACACACTCACAGGGAGGAGGCCCTGACAGGAGCACACACTCACATGGAGGAGGCCCTGACAGGAGCACACACTCACAGAGAGGAGGCCCTGACAGGAGCACACACTCACAGGGAGGAGGCCCTGACAGGAGCACACACTCACAGGGAGGAGGCCCTGACAGGAGCACACACTCACAGGGAGGTGGCCCTGACAGGAGCACACACTCATAGGGAGGAGGCCCTGACAGGAGCACACACTCATAGGGAGGAGGCCCTGACAGGAGCACACACTCATAGGGAGGAGGCCCTGACAGGAGCACACACTCATAGGGAGGTGGCCCTGACAGGAGCACACACTCATAGGGAGGAGGCCCTGACAGGAGCACACACTCATAGGGAGGAGGCCCTGACAGGAGCACACACTCATAGGGAGGAGGCCCTGACAGGAGCACACACTCATAGGGAGGAGGCCCTGACAGGTTGTGTAGGTTTCGCGGCCCGTACCTGGCATGATGCCTAGCAGACTGGTTTTGGCTGCCACTCGAGTCCTCATCTGGACGCTCTTATCCCTGCGAGGAGGCGTCTCTGCCAGGATCCCGTTGGGCCAGTACGAGTCCCTGTGGCAGAGCCAATCTTAGAGCAGGCCACACCCCACAGAATAGTCAATGTTTCATGATAAAACGTTTTACCTAAATTTCTTCACATAGTCGGCCACTTGCTCGGGTGAGGTCATGAAGTCCACGTGATCGACTATTTTCCTACAGTCCAAAAGAAGAGGATAAAGTTTGAGTCCAGGCATAAGCACACGGAGCAGTGTGAGGAGGCGCTGACCTGTTGATGGTGTCTCCATACGTGGCTCTGATGAGCTGCTGCAGCAGGTTCTTAATGTTCCTGCGCAGCCACTGGTTCTTCTCCTTCAGGTCAAACACCTCGTCCATGAGCAGCAGCATGACCCTCAGCGGGATGTTGTCGTCCACCTGCGTTCACAGGAGAGAGGGCTTCAGTACAGGCGGACACAAACACCTGTTCACCACCTTCCAGGCAGCTATGTTTGGGTTCTATCTAAGGTGTAGCTGCCAAAGTTCTCTCTCTCTCTACAAAGGAGTCTGCCCGTCTAATAGTTACTCACATTATCGTCCAGCTGGGCCGAGACGCGGCAGTGCTCCGGGTCCAGCTCAGGCTTCGGCAGCAGTGGAGGCACCTGTGGATGAAACGCCCCAGGCCGTCAGTACAAGAAGGTTTAAGATAATTATATTTATTTCTTAAAGTAAACTATATTTGGCATGCAAGTCTCCGATTTGCAAGAGTCTCCCGTTCCGATTCGTCTCCAATCTGTTGGATCTGGCCCCGCCTTCGTTTTGTCACATAGTAAAGACATCAACTGATATGTGTCTTGATGGTCCGATACCGATGTGAATGGGTAAGGCCGATATAAATTTTAAGTCATTTCATTTAATGTTGTTTCCATCTCTCAAACAGCCTGTATTTAAACATTTATTATTTTAGTATACATCTAATAGAGGTCGACCGATGTGGGGTTTTCTGAGGCCGATGCCCGTATTGTTGAAAAAATAAAAAGTCTGGTCTATAATCCTGTGTATGAAGCTCCTAAACGTGTCAGTGTTGAACTGTGACAGAAGGGGGCGCTGTATTATAGGCATAGGGCAGATTTGTTCAGGTACTTCAGAACTTGTTTGAAAGACAAAAATCAGCAGATTCCAAAACTAAAAATGGTAAGTCTACAACATAAAACATATAAATAGGACAAATGTCACTTTTCACCGCAATGTTTCTCCGCCCCCTGAGACCGAGGAGGTTTAAAGCTCTAACTGAGCTTTTCCAACGCAAAGTCCTCCCTTTCAGTTTAGGAGATATCGCAATTTTTCGGCTGATAGACGATATATGATACCCAAATATCGGCCCAATATATATCGGCACATCAACCGCGGTGTTTATCAGATTGTAATTTGTAACAATTTATTATGTGTTTTCTTTTTTCTCATATTTCAAGACTATTTCCATTGTAGATTTTCACTGAAGGCATTCATTTAGGAATTACCACATGTGAAACTATGTTTTAGAATTTAGAATATATAGTCTATATTATTTCACCCATTTTTGTTTCCTCCATAATCCCATGTATTCATTCATTCATAGTTTAATTTCTGCAACGGGAAACGCACAATGGAATTAGTGTTGAAAATAAACAAAAGCTAAAACAAAGTGTTTCCTAACTTTTACAGGTACTGTGTGTGTGCGCGTGTGCGTGTGTGTGTGTGTGTGTCTGTATATATGGTTTATGGAGCCAATTGACCTGACTACTCACCAGCACTACGAGAACCTAAGGGGATTAGCAGGACTATGCTACGGTCCTCATAAACCAAGATTTTGTATTTTAATTTTTAGCATATAAAGAGCATAATTTCATTGTTTTTCTGAAGTCCTTTTAATGCTCAATGATAATATATCATGCACATATCAAGTTTTTTTAAATTCTTAGCTTTTAAAGACCATAAATTCAAAGTTTATTTGACGTCCATATAATACCCCAACCTGACTTCTTGTGTATGGAGTGTATGATGTGCTCCCCCTACCCTACTCTGGCGGTATTGAAGGCTCCATTGTGATTGGTTCTTTATGGGGACACGTGCGGGATATGTGTCCGGGCATGTTGAGTGATTTCGGAAGACATCTAATGGTAATGCGAAGAAGAAGGACCAAGAGAAAGTTCACTCCAAAGAAGACAAGAAAATATATTGGTAAGTATCTAGTCCTTGTTAAATATACGTTATCAAGTATTTTCTGAATGGAACTTAGCCCCGGCCTGGAGGATTTATCCCCGGGCTGGATGATATGGGGACCGGGCTATTGGGTTTTGGAGCTGGCTGTGGAACTTAGCCCCAGCCTTGGTGAGTTTTCCCCGGCCTGGATGAGTTGGGGGGTGTAGTCCGAGGAGGGGTGCTTAAGAGTGGGTCCGAGATGTGGGCTGTGTGTCCCCGGAGGTCCAGAGGAGTCAGGGGGGCGAGTGTGTGCAAGTAGGGCCGGGGTAGGAGTGCCCTGAGCCGGGTAGTGTAAGTGGAGTAGAGGGTGGGTCATTGTGGTGGATGTCGGTGCGGAGCTGGTAGCTTTAGGAGCAGGCTGGTCAGAGGAGGTCCAGAGGAGCCAGGGGGGCGAGTGTGTGCACGTAGGCCGGGGTAGGAGTGCCCTGAGCCGGGTAGTGTAAGTGGAGTAGAGGGTGGGTCATTGTGGTGGATGTCGGTGCGGAGCTGGTAGCTTTAGGAGCAGGCTGGTCAGAGGA
Source organism: Proterorhinus semilunaris (assembly GCA_021464625.1). Classification (NCBI taxonomy): domain Eukaryota; kingdom Metazoa; phylum Chordata; class Actinopteri; order Gobiiformes; family Gobiidae; genus Proterorhinus; species Proterorhinus semilunaris. The sequence continues at coordinate 30,198,468 of CM038360.1, forward strand.
GGTCCAGAGGAGCCAGGGGGGCGAGTGTGTGCACGTAGGCCGGGGTAGGAGTGCCCTGAGCCGGGTAGTGTAAGTGGAGTAGAGGGTGGGTCATTGTGGTGGATGTCGGTGCGGAGCTGGTAGCTTTAGGAGCAGGCTGGTCAGAGGAGGTCCAGAGGAGCCAGGGGGGCGAGTGTGTGCACGTAGGCCGGGGTAGGAGTGCCCTGAGCCGGGTAGTGTAAGTGGAGTAGAGGGTGGGTCATTGTGGTGGATGTCGGTGCGGAGCTGGTAGCTTTAGGAGCAGGCTGGTCAGAGGAGGTCCAGAGGAGCCAGGGGGGCGAGTGTGTGCAAGTAGGGCCGGGGTAGGAGTGCCCTGAGCCGGGTAGTGTAAGTGGAGTAGAGGGTGGGTCATTGTGGTGGATGTCGGTGCGGAGCTGGTAGCTTTAGGAGCAGGCTGGTCAGAGGAGGTCCAGAGGAGCCAGGGGGGCGAGTGTGTGCACGTAGGCCGGGGTAGGAGTGCCCTGAGCCGGGTAGTGTAAGTGGAGTAGAGGGTGGGTCATTGTGGTGGATGTCGGTGCGGAGCTGGTAGCTTTAGGAGCAGGCTGGTCAGAGGAGGTCCAGAGGAGCCAGGGGGGCGAGTGTGTGCACGTAGGCCGGGGTAGGAGTGCCCTGAGCCGGGTAGTGTAAGTGGAGTAGAGGGTGGGTCATTGTGGTGGATGTCGGTGCGGAGCTGGTAGCTTTAGGAGCAGGCTGGTCAGAGGAGGTCCAGAGGAGCCAGGGGGGCGAGTGTGTGCACGTAGGCCGGGGTAGGAGTGCCCTGAGCCGGGTAGTGTAAGTGGAGTAGAGGGTGGGTCATTGTGGTGGATGTCGGTGCGGAGCTGGTAGCTTTAGGAGCAGGCTGGTCAGAGGAGGTCCAGAGGAGCCAGGGGGGCGAGTGTGTGCACGTAGGCCGGGGTAGGAGTGCCCTGAGCCGGGTAGTGTAAGTGGAGTAGAGGGTGGGTCATTGTGGTGGATGTCGGTGCGGAGCTGGTAGCTTTAGGAGCAGGCTGGTCAGAGGAGGTCCAGAGGAGCCAGGGGGGCGAGTGTGTGCACGTAGGCCGGGGTAGGAGTGCCCTGAGCCGGGTAGTGTAAGTGGAGTAGAGGGTGGGTCATTGTGGTGGATGTCGGTGCGGAGCTGGTAGCTTTAGGAGCAGGCTGGTCAGAGGAGGTCCAGAGGAGCCAGGGGGGCGAGTGTGTGCACGTAGGCCGGGGTAGGAGTGCCCTGAGCCGGGTAGTGTAAGTGGAGTAGAGGGTGGGTCATTGTGGTGGATGTCGGTGCGGAGCTGGTAGCTTTAGGAGCAGGCTGGTCAGAGGAGGTCCAGAGGAGCCAGGGGGGCGAGTGTGTGCACGTAGGCCGGGGTAGGAGTGCCCTGAGCCGGGTAGTGTAAGTGGAGTAGAGGGTGGGTCATTGTGGTGGATGTCGGTGCGGAGCTGGTAGCTTTAGGAGCAGGCTGGTCAGAGGAGGTCCAGAGGAGCCAGGGGGGCGAGTGTGTGCACGTAGGCCGGGGTAGGAGTGCCCTGAGCCGGGTAGTGTAAGTGGAGTAGAGGGTGGGTCATTGTGGTGGATGTCGGTGCGGGGCTGGTAGCTTTAGGAGCAGGCTGTGGAACTTAGCCCCAGCCTTGGTGAGTTTTCCCCGGCCCTGATGAGTTGGGGACCGGGGTATTGGGTTTAGGAGCTGGCTGTGGAACTTAGCCCCAGCCTGGGTGGTTCTTTGTAGGTTCAAGTATTGTCTGTTTATCTTTCAGAGTGACACTGGGAAGGACCAAAGGCAGGAGATGGCACAAGAAAAAAACAACCCAGACTCAGACCCAGACTATGTGGGTGATGAAGATTTAGATGAGCTCCCCCATCCAAATATATGGCTGACACAAAAGTCGGATACAAGTCTTGCTCCTGCTTCTAGTGCACCGGGAACCAGCCAGCAAGGTAGTTCTTCATACACCTCAGAGTTGCATTCAGATAATGGTCCACAAAGAGGAGACCCACAGCGGACAAGTTCCATAAATTACTGCTTTGTCTGCGGTAAGCCCCAGAAGAAAATATCGAGACATCTTAAAACACACAAGACCAATGCAGAGATTGTACAAGTCTTTTCCCTTACTGATGTCAAGGAGCGCAACAAACGGATTGAAAAAATTAGGAATAAAGGGAACTTTTTACATAATCAAGCAGTATTACAAAGTGGGAAAGGGCAATTGAAAGTGAAGCGACGATGCAAAAAAAAAGCTTTGGATGGAAAGTTTATTCACTGCATGTATTGTCAAGGCATGTTTCTCCGCAAAGAACTATGGAGGCATACTCGCAGGTGCCCTCACAAACCCGAAGATGCAAACCAAGAAGAGACGTCTGGAAGGAGAAGGATCCTCGGCTCTGCATCAGCTCAGGATGCCGCCTTATGTGCGCAAATCTCGGGTGGGGTTTGGAAGCTTCTCAGTGTTATGAACGTGGATGAAGTTGGATCAGTTGTGCGAAATGACTTCTGTATTCTCCAGTTTGCCCAGTCACTTTACAACATTCATGGACAGGATACAACAAAGTATGAATACATAAGACAAAAACTGAGAGAAGTGGGACGTCTGCTGCTGTGCTTGCGGACAGATTTCTCTGTGCCGACCCTGGAAGATGCTGTTAGGCCTGCAAACTTTGAGAAAGTGGTACAAGCGGTCAAAAAGGTAGCAGGTTTTAATGATGACAATCTTTCGTACAAAACCCCGAGCCTTGCTCTTAAACTCGGCCACACACTGAATAAGATCTGCGACATCATCCACTGCCGGGGCTTGATGGCAGAAGATGAGAAGCTGGTGAAGTATACTGAAACATTTAAGAAGTTGCTCAGTACCAAGTGGAAAGAATATGTATCTCACAATACCCTTAACACACTGAGTGATGCCAAGTTTAATAAACCGTTAACCTTACCATTCACTGAAGATGTTGTGAAACTTCACAAGTTTTTGGAAAAGGCAGCAGAAGAGGCCACAAGCAAACTGCAAGAAACAGATGATGCTCAAACTTATGCCCGTCTTGCCATGGTGTTGCTCACACAAATCATTGTGTTCAACCGTCGGCGAGCTGGAGAGGTTTCCAAAATGCCTCTGAAACATTTTCTGGAGAGGGATAATCAACAACTTCATGCGGATGTAAGCCTTGGTTTATCGGACACAGAAAAGAAGCTCTGCCGGTATCTAAGTCGCGTGGAAATTATGGGTAAAAGAGGGAGAAAAGTTGCAGTTCTTCTCCCCCGACCTGTTGTCAATGGTCTTACACTACTCACAAATAAGAGGAAAGAATGTGGTGTGTCTCCCTCAAACCCATTCTTATTTGCACGACCCAAAGCACCAACCCATTATAGAGGAAGTGACTGCCTGAGACGTTTCTCCACACAGTGCGACACAAAGTACCCCGAGCACCTCCGGTCGACGGGTCTCAGGAAACATGTGGCCACGCTATCTCAAGTCTTAAACCTCCAGGAGAATGAGCTGGATCAGGTGGCAGACTTCCTTGGACATGATATCCGCGTACACAGGGAATTCTACAGACTGCCTGTTCCAACAACACAACTTGCAAAGATATCCAAAGTATTGCTTTTAATGGAGAAGGGATCCATTTCCTCGCTAAAAGGAAAGACGCTGGAGGAGATTGAACTTGAAGGTTTGTTAAATGTATCTCTTATCTGGGTGTGCATGTAGGGCCGGGGTAGGAGTGCCCTGAGCCGGGTAGTGTAAGTGGAGTAGAGGGTGGGTCATTGTGGTGGATGTCGGTGCGGAGCTGGTAGCTTTAGGAGCAGGCTGGTCAGAGGAGGTCCAGAGGAGCCAGGGGGGCGAGTGTGTGCACGTAGGCCGGGGTTGGAGTGCCCTGAGCCGGGTAGTGTAAGTGGAGTAGAGGGTGGGTCATTGTGGTGGATGTTGGTGCGGGGCTGGTAGCTTTAGGAGCAGGCTGGTCAGAGGAGGTCCAGAGGAGCCAGGGGGGCGAGTGTGTGCACGTAGGCCGGGGTAGGAGTGCCCTGAGCCGGGTAGTGTAAGTGGAGTAGAGGGTGGGTCATTGTGGTGGATGTTGGTGCGGGGCTGGTAGCTTTAGGAGCCGGCTGGGGATCTTAGCCCCAGCCTTGGTGAGTTTTCCCAGGCCTGGTGGCTTTAGGAGCGGGCTGATTGAATTGAATCCCCCTTTTGTTTTTAGATGAAATTCCCATCAGTGCAGATGAGGCCGAAGAGAGAGTCACAGTGACTCGGGGGACTCTGCTGAGAAACAAGCGGCAACTGTGGTTATAGATGATGACCCGATCGACATAGCTGATGGAGATACCTCTGATTTTGAAGGCAAGTTCTTCTGTTTACTCTTGTAGTAGTCTTGCTCTGACTTATTCACATTGTTTTGTTTAAATTAATTCCTAATTTTCCTTTTCAGAGGCAGCACAGAGGCCTGCAAAGCAACCTGGACCAAAACGCAGAGTGACAAAAAGAGCATGGTCAAAGACTGAAGAAGCAGCTGTAATGCGGCATTTTAAAAAACACATCAAGAGAGGAAAACTGGCCACAAAAAATGAAGTAACTCAGTGTAAGCAAGCAGAAATGGCCTTAAGTCAGAGAACACTGCAGAATATAAGAGACTTTGTGAGAAATCGTGGACTAGCACATAAAAGACAACTAAAGGTAAAAGATGGATAAGCATGGAGTGTATGTATGAAGAACATTAAAACTTTTCCAGCCTCTAATTGTGGTTCATCCATCCATCCATTTTCTCCCACTTGTCCGTTGCCGGGTCGTGGAGGCAGCCGTTGGAGCTGCCCAAATCACATAGCACCAGTCCCCTATGGCTCCTCCTGCAGGTGGTGGGTCCACGGAAGGACGGCCTCATGGTTCCAAACGGGCCTGTTGGTCTCTCATAGGGGAATTGTGGTTCAGTTATGTTTAAAGTCCTCATAATTCATCTTTGGTCCTCATGAACCACCTTCTGGTCGGTGGCTGTGTATAGACAACCGTAGCTGATACAAGGATGTTAAATAGACCTAAATTTTTTTCAGATTTTTTACAGTTAGTCTATCCAGAGCTTATCTCTCTAGGACCTTGGGAAACCATAGTCCTCTTAAACCACACCAGGGTTGGTTTTTCCAAAAGGTCAACATAAACCATAAAACCACGTATGTGTGGGTGCATGTAGGTGTTGGGACTGTGTTGAAGGTTTTGGGGGCCCGGCTGGAGTTGTTAGACCCGGACGAAGGCGTCTGGGAAGTGGGCTGGAGGTGTTAGACCAGTGGTGGAGCTTCTTGGAGCTTCGTGGAGCTCCGTGGAGCTCCATAGAGCTTTATTTCGGGCTTAAACTGTGGATAAATGCGCTCGGGGGCCGCGGGGGTTAGGCGGTTAAGGCAGGCGCTCGGCATCAGCACCTCGGACAGCTCGCGGGGGTTAAGCGGTTCTCGCCCTTCCCGCGGCAGCAGACGCCTAGTCCTGGGTTATTCTTTCGAAAGGTGGACACGGTCCGGTCCGGGAGAGTCTCCCGGACACGTAGATGTGCGTGTCCGCGCGGTGGCTCATTTCCCCGCGGAGTTATTAGCTCCGGAGTCCCCAGTCCGGAGGACTTATCCCCGGCGTGGATGAGTTCTCCCCGGCCTGACTGAGTTGGGGACCGGGCTGGAGGTGTCCAACCCGGCCTGTAACACTGTCCTGTATTCGGTGTCCAGTGGCGGGGCTTCCTGGAGCTTCCTGGAGCTTCCTGGAGCTTTATTTCGGGGTAAAACCGTGTATAATAGCGCTCGGCGGAGGCGGGGGTTAAGCGGTTAGGACCGTCGCCAGGACTAAGCGCCAGCCGGAGCGAGGCAAAAGCACACCCCAAAACGCCCTTAAATCCACACCAAAAGTATCCAGGGTTATAGAGTCGACCCTTGCGCACACGCTGGTACCGGAACCGGGCCGATGCGAGCCCGTTAACGGCCCCGTTTAACGGTTCTCGCCCTTCCCGCGGCAGCAGACGCCTAGTCCTGGGTTATTCTTTCGAAAGGTGGACACGGTCCGGTCCGGGAGAGTCTCCCGGACACGTAGATGTGCGTGTCCGCGCGGTGGCTCATTTCCCCGCGGAGTTATTAGCTCCGGAGTCCCCAGTCCGGAGGACTTATCCCCGGCGTGGATGAGTTCTCCCCGGCCTGACTGAGTTGGGGACCGGGCTGGAGGTGTCCAACCCGGCCTGTAACACTGTCCTGTATTCGGTGTCCAGTGGCGGGGCTTCCTGGAGCTTCCTGGAGCTTCCTGGAGCTTTATTTCGGGGTAAAACCGTGTATAATAGCGCTCGGCGGAGGCGGGGGTTAAGCGGTTAGGACCGTCGCCAGGACTAAGCGCCAGCCGGAGCGAGGCAAAAGCACACCCCAAAACGCCCTTAAATCCACACCAAAAGTATCCAGGGTTATAGAGTCGACCCTTGCGCACACGCTGGTACCGGAACCGGGCCGATGCGAGCCCGTTAACGGCCCCGTTTAACGGTTCTCGCCCTTCCCGCGGCAGCAGACGCCTAGTCCTGGGTTATTCTTTCGAAAGGTGGACACGGTCCGGTCCGGGAGAGTCTCCCGGACACGTAGATGTGCGTGTCCGCGCGGTGGCTCATTTCCCCGCGGAGTTATTAGCTCCGGAGTCCCCAGTCCGGAGGACTTATCCCCGGCGTGGATGAGTTCTCCCCGGCCTGACTGAGTTGGGGACCGGGCTGGAGGTGTCCAACCCGGCCTGTAACACTGTCCTGTATTCGGTGTCCAGTGGCGGGGCTTCCTGGAGCTTCCTGGAGCTTCCTGGAGCTTTATTTCGGGGTAAAACCGTGTATAATAGCGCTCGGCGGAGGCGGGGGTTAAGCGGTTAGGACCGTCGCCAGGACTAAGCGCCAGCCGGAGCGAGGCAAAAGCACACCCCAAAACGCCCTTAAATCCACACCAAAAGTATCCAGGGTTATAGAGTCGACCCTTGCGCACACGCTGGTACCGGAACCGGGCCGATGCGAGCCCGTTAACGGCCCCGTTTAACGGTTCTCGCCCTTCCCGCGGCAGCAGACGCCTAGTCCTGGGTTATTCTTTCGAAAGGTGGACACGGTCCGGTCCGGGAGAGTCTCCCGGACACGTAGATGTGCGTGTCCGCGCGGTGGCTCATTTCCCCGCGGAGTTATTAGCTCCGGAGTCCCCAGTCCGGAGGACTTATCCCCGGCGTGGATGAGTTCTCCCCGGCCTGACTGAGTTGGGGACCGGGCTGGAGGTGTCCAACCCGGCCTGTAACACTGTCCTGTATTCGGTGTCCAGTGGCGGGGCTTCCTGGAGCTTCCTGGAGCTTCCTGGAGCTTTATTTCGGGGTAAAACCGTGTATAATAGCGCTCGGCGGAGGCGGGGGTTAAGCGGTTAGGACCGTCGCCAGGACTAAGCGCCAGCCGGAGCGAGGCAAAAGCACACCCCAAAACGCCCTTAAATCCACACCAAAAGTATCCAGGGTTATAGAGTCGACCCTTGCGCACACGCTGGTACCGGAACCGGGCCGATGCGAGCCCGTTAACGGCCCCGTTTAACGGTTCTCGCCCTTCCCGCGGCAGCAGACGCCTAGTCCTGGGTTATTCTTTCGAAAGGTGGACACGGTCCGGTCCGGGAGAGTCTCCCGGACACGTAGATGTGCGTGTCCGCGCGGTGGCTCATTTCCCCGCGGAGTTATTAGCTCCGGAGTCCCCAGTCCGGAGGACTTATCCCCGGCGTGGATGAGTTCTCCCCGGCCTGACTGAGTTGGGGACCGGGCTGGAGGTGTCCAACCCGGCCTGTAACACTGTCCTGTATTCGGTGTCCAGTGGCGGGGCTTCCTGGAGCTTCCTGGAGCTTCCTGGAGCTTTATTTCGGGGTAAAACCGTGTATAATAGCGCTCGGCGGAGGCGGGGGTTAAGCGGTTAGGACCGTCGCCAGGACTAAGCGCCAGCCGGAGCGAGGCAAAAGCACACCCCAAAACGCCCTTAAATCCACACCAAAAGTATCCAGGGTTATAGAGTCGACCCTTGCGCACACGCTGGTACCGGAACCGGGCCGATGCGAGCCCGTTAACGGCCCCGTTTAACGGTTCTCGCCCTTCCCGCGGCAGCAGACGCCTAGTCCTGGGTTATTCTTTCGAAAGGTGGACACGGTCCGGTCCGGGAGAGTCTCCCGGACACGTAGATGTGCGTGTCCGCGCGGTGGCTCATTTCCCCGCGGAGTTATTAGCTCCGGAGTCCCCAGTCCGGAGGACTTATCCCCGGCGTGGATGAGTTCTCCCCGGCCTGACTGAGTTGGGGACCGGGCTGGAGGTGTCCAACCCGGCCTGTAACACTGTCCTGTATTCGGTGTCCAGTGGCGGGGCTTCCTGGAGCTTCCTGGAGCTTCCTGGAGCTTTATTTCGGGGTAAAACCGTGTATAATAGCGCTCGGCGGAGGCGGGGGTTAAGCGGTTAGGACCGTCGCCAGGACTAAGCGCCAGCCGGAGCGAGGCAAAAGCACACCCCAAAACGCCCTTAAATCCACACCAAAAGTATCCAGGGTTATAGAGTCGACCCTTGCGCACACGCTGGTACCGGAACCGGGCCGATGCGAGCCCGTTAACGGCCCCGTTTAACGGTTCTCGCCCTTCCCGCGGCAGCAGACGCCTAGTCCTGGGTTATTCTTTCGAAAGGTGGACACGGTCCGGTCCGGGAGAGTCTCCCGGACACGTAGATGTGCGTGTCCGCGCGGTGGCTCATTTCCCCGCGGAGTTATTAGCTCCGGAGTCCCCAGTCCGGAGGACTTATCCCCGGCGTGGATGAGTTCTCCCCGGCCTGACTGAGTTGGGGACCGGGCTGGAGGTGTCCAACCCGGCCTGTAACACTGTCCTGTATTCGGTGTCCAGTGGCGGGGCTTCCTGGAGCTTCCTGGAGCTTCCTGGAGCTTTATTTCGGGGTAAAACCGTGTATAATAGCGCTCGGCGGAGGCGGGGGTTAAGCGGTTAGGACCGTCGCCAGGACTAAGCGCCAGCCGGAGCGAGGCAAAAGCACACCCCAAAACGCCCTTAAATCCACACCAAAAGTATCCAGGGTTATAGAGTCGACCCTTGCGCACACGCTGGTACCGGAACCGGGCCGATGCGAGCCCGTTAACGGCCCCGTTTAACGGTTCTCGCCCTTCCCGCGGCAGCAGACGCCTAGTCCTGGGTTATTCTTTCGAAAGGTGGACACGGTCCGGTCCGGGAGAGTCTCCCGGACACGTAGATGTGCGTGTCCGCGCGGTGGCTCATTTCCCCGCGGAGTTATTAGCTCCGGAGTCCCCAGTCCGGAGGACTTATCCCCGGCGTGGATGAGTTCTCCCCGGCCTGACTGAGTTGGGGACCGGGCTGGAGGTGTCCAACCCGGCCTGTAACACTGTCCTGTATTCGGTGTCCAGTGGCGGGGCTTCCTGGAGCTTCCTGGAGCTTTATTTCGGGGTAAAACCGTGTATAATAGCGCTCGGCGGAGGCGGGGGTTAAGAGGTTAAGACAGGCGCTCGGCTTCAGCACCTCGGACAGCCCAGGAACAAACCAACCCCCCCCCCCAAAAAACGACTTTCAATCCACACTAAAAGTATCCAGGGTTATAGAGCCGAGCCTCCCGAACACGCCTGTGCTGGAATTGGGCCGGTGGGACACCGTTAAAGGCCCCTTTTAACGGTTCAAAGTTCCGTAGCGCTAGGTTCTCGCCCTTCCCGCGGCAGCAGACGCCGAGTCCTGGGTTATTCTTTCAAAAGGTGGACACGGGCCGGTCCGGGAGAGTCCCCCGGTCACGCTGATGTGCGTGTCCGCGCGGTGGCTCGCACCCCCGCGGAGTTATAGGCGTACAACACCCGCGGAGAAAAAAAATGCCAAAAAATAGAAAAACGCTTTTAATCCCGGAAAGAGTGGTACCGGCGGGTAGAGGGTGACCGCCCGGACCCGTGGATGTGCAAATCTCAAAAGTCGATTCCGTGACCCTGATACTCTTTGAGTATCAGGGTCACGGATCTGGTTTTTGCACTAAGTGTTTTCAGCGCGGAAGCCCGGGACGATCTCCGGGCATTTGACGCTGCTCCGGGCGGATTGGCTATACACCCCCAGAGCCAAGGGACAGTCGGGCGGTTTTTGGGAATGACGTTTTTCAAAATCGAAAATGGTCAGAATCCTGGTTCTTTTTGATCCGGGATCCCAGCTCGACCTGTGGGCATGCAAAATCCGCCACCTCCGGGCCTCTGGCTGATTCTATTCCAGCGCGGTCGGCTCCGGAGCACTGCGGACATGAGCGCACTCGGGCCGGGGCTGAACGGAGCCCCGCCGCCCGGTCCTTTCGGAAGCGAGACCGAGACGACCCGTCTGACCCAGGGGCCTTACGACGGCCGCCCCCCGCCACGGTAGAGCCGGCCCGCGGGCCCTCTCCGTTCCAGAGCGGGGGTATTTGCGGCCGTTTAACGCATTTTCTCGAAACCTCCGCACAGAGACTCCCACGCCCGGGGAGCTCGCCTCCAGGAGAGCGTACGCTTCGCCTCCACGGCCCCGCGTGCCCAACCACGGGGCGCGGGGCCCCGTTTTCGGCCCACGGCCAGCCCTGGCCACGGCCGACGCGGTTCTTCCCGAACCGCAGCCACTCTGGGCTACCTGGTTGATCCTGCCAGTAACATATGCTTGTCTCAAAGATTAAGCCATGCAAGTCTAAGTACACACGGCCGGTACAGTGAAACTGCGAATGGCTCATTAAATCAGTTATGGTTCCTTTGATCGCTCTACCGTTACTTGGATAACTGTGGCAATTCTAGAGCTAATACATGCCAACGAGCGCTGACCTCCGGGGATGCGTGCATTTATCAGACCCAAAACCCATGCGGGGTCGCCCCTCGGGGCTCCCCGCGCGCTTTGGTGACTCTAGATAACCTCGAGCCGATCACTGGCCCTCGTGGCGGAGACAACTCTGCCCTATCAACTTTCGATGGTACTTTCTGTGCCTACCATGGTGACCACGGGTAACAGGGAATCAGGGTTCGATTCCGGAGAGGGAACATGAGAAATGGCAACTACATCCAAGGAAGGCAACTGGCGACCACATCCAAGGAAGGAATATTGAGGGCCTGTAATTGAAGCGGTAATTCAAACTACAATAGCGTATATTAAAGTTGTTTCGTACGTAGCAGAGCAGCTCCGTCGCTGCGCTCTATTGAAAGTCAGGCCCTTGATCCAAGCTTTTGTCGGCCGGCCTCCGGGTCCCTCCCTCCTCCCCTGGGTAGAGAGTACCAGGGGAGGTGTGGGAGTTGGTTTTACCCAGGTTTCTATGTGTTATGTGTATGACAGAGTATCAGGGTCACTTGGAAAAGTTTCTAAGTGCTGAGCCACTTAGAAAAAATGTCCAAAGAGTATCAGGGTAACATGGAAAAGTTTCTAAGTGGCTCAGCACTTAGAAATTTTTCCAAGTGACCCTGATACTCTTTGGACATTTTTTCTAAGTGGCTCAGCACTTAGAAAAAATGTCCAAAGTGGCTCAGAGTATCAGGGTCACGGACTTCCTCCGGGCCGGGTCTTGGGGTGTAGTCCGAGGAGGGGTGCTTAAGAGTGGGTACCCGGGTCCGAAAGGTGCGCCGGGTGTCCCCGGAGGTCCATAGGAGCCATGCGGCCGAGGTTGTGCAGGTAGGCGGTGTTGGGGGAGCCCTTAGCGGGGTAGGGTTAGTGGATGAGAGCGGTGGTGGGTGTTGTTCCGGTGCTGTGGTTGTGTGTATGGGCCTGTAGGTGTTGGGACTGGGTTGAAGTTTTTGGGGGGCCTGGCTGGAGGTGTTAGACCCGGACGAAGGCGTCATGGAAGCAGGCTGGAGGTGTTAGACCAGGCCTGGAGCTGTCATGACTGGGGGCTGGGCTGGAGCTGTTGGTTAGGTGATGCATTTTCAGGTTTAATTCCTGATTTCAACCACTGGCCTCTGGCCTATCTCGCTCATGGTTGCATTGCAGGTCGGGATCCCATCCCTGACTGGGCTGTAGGTCTCAGACCCAGCTGCCTGGAGCTGTTGGTTAGGTGCTGGAGGTGGTAGACCCAGCTTGGAGCTGCCCTGACTGGGCTGTAGGTCTCAGACCCAGCTGCCTGGAGCTTTTGGTTAGGTGCTGGAGGTTGTAGACCCGGCTTGGAGCTTCCCTGACTGGGCTGTAGGTCTTAGACAAGGCCTGGAGCTGTACTGACCGGGCTGGAGCTGTTGGTTAGGTGCTGGAGGTGGTGGACCCGGCTTGGAGCTTCCCTGACTGGGCTGTAGGTCTTAGACAAGGCCTGGAGCTGTCATGACCGGGCTGGAGCTGTTGGTTAGGTGCTGGAGGTGGTGGACCCGGCTTGGAGCTTCCCTGACTGGGCTGTAGGTCTTAGACAAGGCCTGGAGCTGTCATGACCGGGCTGGAGCTGTTGGTTAGGTGCTGGAGGTGGTAGACCCGGCTTGGAGCTGTCATGACCGGGCTGTAGGTCTTAGACAAGGCCTGGAGCTGTACTGACCGGGCTGGAGCTGTTGGTTAGGTGCTGGAGGTGGTGGACCCGGCTTGGAGCTGCCCTGACTGGGCTGTAGGTCTTAGACAAGGCCTGGAGCTGTCATGACCGGGCTGGAGCTGTTGGTTAGGTGCTGGAGGTGGTAGACCCGGCTTGGAGCTGCCCTGACTGGGCTGTAGGTCTTAGACAAGGCCTGGAGCTGTACTGACCGGGCTGGAGCTGTTGGTTAGGTGCTGGAGGTGGTGGACCCGGCTTGGAGCTGTCATGACCGGGCTGTAGGTCTTAGACAAGGCCTGGAGCTGTCATAACCGGGCTGGAGCTGTTGGTTAGGTGCTGGAGGTGGTGTGTGTGTGTGTGTGTGTGTGTGTGTGTGTGTATGTATATATATATATATATATATGACTTACAGTCCATTTTCAAAATATTCTAATTTTATGAGATTTTTAATTTGGGGTTTTTACAAGCTGAGCCATAATTATCAAAATGACAACAAATAAAGGCTATACATTTCTCACTTTGCATGTAATGAGTCTATCATATCATAGTTTCACAGTTTAAGTTGAATAACAGAAGTAAATGCACTTTTTCATGATGTTCTAATTCTAGACGAGCGCCTGTCTATACTAAAACATCCCCACTAGAGCGTAGTATTAGACTGATCGGTCAGTCAGGTTCTGTTTGCTCTTTAAGCATTGACGATTCCACAAAGCATGGTATTGGTCATCACTACAGGCCTTGGGCTGAGGGAGATGCCTGTACCTTAAGGATGGAGTGCTTGATGTCTTGGCCCAGACGTTCCGACATACGGCCCATGTTGTCCGACACTTTGTTCATGCCTTCAGCCAAACTGTCAGGCAGTGCTTTCACGGCATTAGACACGTTCCTCATGGAGCTCCGCAGAGGATTGACAAAGGTGTCGATCTAAAGGGCACACACATAAAGCACATGTACACAATGAACCACATGACAGCGTTATCACTAAACGCTACTCAAAGACGATCTGTTCTCTTCCAATGCTGTATTAGTTTGTTGGGTTTGAGGCTCCATCACAAAACCCCGCTTTTCCACAATCAAACAGTCTATTGTGTACTTCCCTTTTGGCGTAACAAGCACCAGGCCACAAGACTTACAGAGCAATGCATTTGGCATCGCTTCTATAATAAATCTATGTGTTTATGTTAGCTAATGCATTTGGCATCGCATCTATAATAAATCTATTTGTTTATGTTAGCTACGCTGTTCTTCTATCAAACTGGAATAGTGCCGCCTGACACCCGAGTGGATTTTACGGATATACTGCATTTCTTTTTTTTTTTTTTTTCACTTACATTTTATTGAATTTTTTAAAAACAGAACAATAACAACATTAACATGACTGGGTTTTACATCATTGTTAATTACTTTGCTTGTACAGTGACCATTTTTCCCATTTCTTTTCCAGTTGTGGTTCTTGTAGTCTTAGTCTGTATGTTATTTTCTCCATTAGGAATATGTCTTCAATTGTAGTTATCCATTGCTCCTTTGATGGCACCGTAGCTTTCCCCCATTTCCTTGTGATGGATTTTTTTGCTGCTATCAACATTATTTTTACCAAATATTCATCACATTTATGAATAGTACCACCACAAAAATTACACAAATATAAAACTTCAGGTTTCAAAGGAATTGTATATCCCAAGACTTGGCACATGACAGTACAAGTATTTTTCCAGAACTCTAGAAGTTTCGGACATTTCCAAAAAATGTGTGAATGGTCCACATCGGTCTCCCCACATTCTCTCCAACATATCTGTTGCCTCTGTAATTGTTTACTTTTTAATTTGGGTGTGATAAAAAATCTTATAAGATTTTTCCAGGCAAACTCCCTCCATGTCCGCGAGCCAGTTGTCGTATGATGTAATTTCCACATGTCTAGCCAATCCATTTCATCAATTTCTATGTTAAATTCTTTTTCCCATTTTAATTTCACTTTTTGAGTTGTGTGTTTATCGTTGTTTATTAAGGCTTTATATAATGCAGAAATTATCCTAATACTACTGTCTTTGTAAGCTTTTGCCATTATTTGAACAACACCGCTCTCTTCTATGGAGGGATCCACCTGAATCTCTCTCCTATAATAGTCTCTCATTTGAAGATAACGAAAAAAATCATGTTTGCCAAATAGGTATTTCCGTGTCAGACTTTGGAAACTCTCCAACTTCCCATTGTTCTCCAAAACACACCAAGCTGTGACTCCCTTAGTTATCCAGTATTTATAACTGTGATCTAATTTAGCCGGTATGAATTTGTTATCATATGCTATCCATTTTAATTTTGCTGCATGTTTTTGAAGTTTATACCTCTTAAGTATTCTATACCAGACACTAAATGTATGTTTAGTTATTAGATCTAGACAGCTTTTATTTTTTTCATATGCGTCTTTATCTCCAAGGAAGTTTTGAATTGGCTGTTTCATTGTCCCCATTTCAATAGCTTTCCATTTACCTTCATAATTTGGATTACACCAACAATATACATATTTCAGTTGTGCCGCATAATAATAGTCTCTTAACTTTGGTAATGCCATCCCTCCTTCCTCTTTGGGTAGCTGAAGAGTTCCATACTTCACCCGAGGCCTCTTACTTTCCCAAATAAATCTGGATATTATTCTATCCCAAGTTGTAAATTGCATTTGAGTGACCTCTACTGGAAGTGCTTGGAATAAATATAAATATCTGGGTAAAATATTCATTTTTACTATTTCAATCCTGGAACTAAAATCTAAGGGTAAAGTGGCCCATCTCTCTATATCCTTTAGTATACTATCTTGAACTTGATTATAATTTTTCTTGTTGATATCCAAAAAGTCCTGTGTTATTTCTACTCCAAGGTATTTGATTGATTCCATTTTCCAATTAAATTTGTAGGATTTTTTCATGTTTTGAGAAGGTATGTAATTAAATCTCAGAATTTGGGTTTTTGAAATGTTTATTTTATATCCAGATAAATATCCAAAAGATTCCAAGAGATGCATCAATTTAGGTAATGATGTCTCTGGTTCTTCTAGGAATGCTATCACATCATCTGCAAAAAGCCCAATTTTGTGCTCTACTCCATTTATTATAACTCCTTTGATTTCTTGACTTTGTCGTACTGCTTGCGCCAGAGGTTCGATAAAAATTGAGAAGAGCGTAGGTGAGAGTCCACATCCCTGTCTAGTGGATCTTTGTAAATAAATGTTGTCTGTAAGATTTCCGTTTATTTTAATTCTGGCAGTTGGCTGACTGTATAGTGTTTTAACCATTCTCACTGAATTATCATTAAACCCCATTTTTCCCAAGACTTGATACAAAAAGTTCCAATTAACACAGTCAAATGCCTTTTCTGCATCTATACTGAGTAAAAGTGTACTCTTTTTCTCCCTCTGTGCCCTCTCTGTGATATGTAAAGTTTTTCGAATGTTATCATGTGTCTGTCGCCCACGTATAAACCCCGTCTGATCTTCATCAATTAGTTCTGATACAAAGGTATTTATTCTTCTGCAAATTATTGATGTATATATTTTATAGTCAATATTTAGTACTGAAATTGGCCTATAGTTAGCACAGCATTCCCTATTTTTACCTGGTTTGGGAATGACTGATATTATTGCTTCTGACCACGACAATGGCATTGAATTTTCTCTCAGAGTCCAGTTCAAAGATTTATGTAGAATTGTTATTAAATCATTCTTAAACATTTTGTACCATTCGGCTGGAAAACCATCGCTTCCTGGTGCCTTGCCATTTTTTTATGTATTTATAGCTTTAAGTATCTCCTCTTGCGAGATCTCAGCTGTTAATGTATTGTTTTGGCTGACTCCAATTGAAGGAAGATCCAGCGATTGGAGAAAGTTTCTTGTCTCTTCTTCGCTTGCAGAGGGAGGTTGTGTATAAAGTTTTTCATAAAACGTTTTAAAGATGTTCTCTATTTCTTCTGGCTTATGAGTTACTGTGTTAGTGTGTGGATCTTTAATTTTATAAATTTAACTTAGTTCTTTTTGCTTCCTTAATCTTTTGGCTAAGAGTTTTACGGATCTTGGTCCCGTCTCATAGTAGCTCTGTTTGAAATAAATGTGTTTTTTTTCCACTTCTTCCTCTAATATGTTACCGATGCGTCTTTTAGTTTCTAAAATCTGCTGATGAATTTCTGATGTTTTCGTTTTCAGGAATTGCTGCTCCAATTCTTTGAGCTTTTCACAACAATCCTCATATGATTGAATTTTTTTTTTTTCAACCACGCCGTTTTGGATATCAACTTCCCTCGAAACACCGCTTTAAGAGCATCCCACACCACTGTCGGGTTCACTTCACCATTATCGTTCTGTTCAATATATTGTTTGATTTCTTCCTTTATTTTCTGTACTACTTCCGCGTTGTTCAAAATACCTGTGTTTAATCTCCACAAAGTTTGTTTTTTCCTGCTTGAAATGTTAATTTTTATATATAGAGCATTGTGATCTGATACGTCTGCACAACCAATTTTACATTCATCCACTTTATATCTATCGGATTTATTGACAAAAAAATAATCTATCCTCGAATGTACATTGTGACTGGAGGAATAGTGGGTGAAATCTTTCTTAAAAGGATTTAGATTCCTCCATGTATCTGTCAATCCTAATTCTTCCAGCGACAGTTTTACAAATCTGGTCAAATAATTTTTATTTTTCCTTACACTCGTTGTATCCAATTTGTGGTTTAAGATTATGTTAAAGTCCCCTCCACAGATTAAAGTTCCTTCTGCTTCAGTTGCAATAGTATTAAACATTGATTTAAAGAAATGCTTGTCACTTTCAGGAGGAGCGTAAACATTTACAATTGTGACCATCTCGTCTGCCAACCTTCCTTTTACTATAACATATCGGCCTTCCTTTTCTTTAATCTCTTTTTCAAAGTTAAACTTTGTAGAATTGGATACCAAAATTGCCACACCTCTTTTGCGACCCTGTTTAAATGAACTGTAATATGTATTTCTAAATCCCATTTTTTTTAATTTCTCATGTTCCTCATCATGAAGGTGCGTCTCTTGTAGTAAAGCAAATTGTACCTTTTCTTTTCGTATTTTTTGTATTACCTTCCCTCTTTTTCTTGGGGTAGTTAGACCATTCACATTCAGTGACACAATATTTAAGATATGCATCTTATTATTTTTAGATGCGTAATTGTGTACCCAGCCAGACAATAACAAATCAACAATAAATGAAAAACTAAACACTGAACAAGTGACTTCCAAGAAAGGGATGTCTCAAAACCTCTCCCATTCCCCCTGTTGGTGGGTGGGCAGGAGATCCCCACTGCAAGTGAGGGCCCGCCTCTAGACACATTAGAACATCCTTGTGGATTCCCTGGTCTAGCAATGTCCAACATAATCTTTATAACTCCCCTCTGTCGGCATTTATGTATACATAGGCGTGCCAATTTTGAAAGTTCTGGGCTCTTGTATCAGATCGAGTTATTATTAAAAATTAAACATTAGCCCAATTGACTCCGCATTATACCGTGTCCCCCAAGGGAACCGTTACCTCAGTGATTCTGTCTTTGGTCTTGCTGGAGTCTCTGATATTCCCGTAGCTTGTCCCGTGTGCGTTCCTCCAACGTAGCTCCACCGCGACCGACTCGCTCCCATCCTGTAGCTGCATTGATGCGGTTGTTCCCTGCGCCATTCTCTGGCAGATTCACGTCGTATCCCCTGGCTCTTAGATCCACCGCTGCATCCATGGCGTTGTTGTAGCTTTGGGTGCCTTCGTTCCAGAAAATCCGCATTTTAGTGTAGGGTGTCTGGAAGCGGACGCCTCGTTCCTTCAGGACTTTTTTAATGCCCACGTAAGCACGCCGTTTTTGAACTATTTCCGTGGGGTAATCGTGGTCAAACTGAATCGGCTTATCTGCAACTCGTATTTTCTTCTCCCAAGCTTTCTTCAGAATCATCTCTTTGGTTTCAAACTGCAAAAAGTTGACCACTATTGCCCTGGGCCGCTCTCCTGGCTTTGGCTTAAAAGGAGGGGTTCTGTGTGCTCGTTGAATATGCAGCTCGGTGTCTTCCGGTAGCTTCAGCTCCTTTTTAAAAAGCTGGTCCAGATACGTCACCACAGAATCCCTTTCACTGTCTTCCGATACACCAAATATTTGGATATTATTTCTCCTTGACCTTGCTTCAAGCTCCGTTATCTTATCTTGCATGCTTCGTGTGTGAGTTAGCATGTTCTGAAGCGAAACATTAGCCTCCGTATTCCACTCCTCCAGTTCCACGATGCGGGTTTGGGCCTCAACCAGGCCAGCCTTTTGATCTTCCAGTACATTACTGCTTTCTCTAAATTTCCGCTCCATATCTTGACGAAGTGATCGGTTTTGAACGAGGTTAGTTCGCATCTCATGGTCGTTTTGAAGTCTTGAATCTCGCTGCTAAGCTTAGCTAGCCCCTCTAGCATTAGCCTAGCATGGTCTGGATCAACCTGGCTCATAGTTTCCTCGGTCTCTTCGCGGTCACTGCTTGGGTTTTCAGGGACTCCAGTTGTTTCTTTTTGACTTCTCAGGCCTGTCCGTGATCCTGTTCCACTCATGCTATGTTTTCCAGCTTTTCTGTATCGGGTTTTCGAGTTCTAGTTCACCGACTTTGGGGAGCTATTTACTATGCGTCTGTCTCGTCCGCCATCTTGAAGGAAGCCCCCGGATATACTGCATTTCATTATTTGACGACTCGTTGGAAGGATTTAAAGCGGGCAATGACAGGAGAGAGGTTAGTGGAGTTTATAGAAGTCTGTGGCGATGTGGATAAGAGCCGAGCCATTTATTTACTTTGCGGTTCATCTATCGTAGTTTGCAAACGGCGACAGGCGCTGACATTAGCCTGGATATGTAATATGTGGTCTAATGCTCTTTAATGCTACAGGCTTTTCCATGTCTTTGTTGATGTGACTTTATTATCTTTATAATCCTTATAATCCTACACTGTTTAACATACAATAAAATTTGCCCTAGCAAACACGGGCTATTAGACTTTTGTATTTCACAACTGACAGTGATCTTCACGTGTATGTTCCGTTACCTTGCGGGCAAATTCTCCCTTTCCCTTATTGTAGGCTTTATTTTCCAGAAAGTCATAGACATAAGGGATGAGAGCAGGACAGGCCTTCACCATCTCTGGGTTCAGCAGCAACTGTGAACACAAGAAACACTCCTTTAGCGTATTGAAAACTCAGACTTCAGTCTAAAGCACATGTCATTAAAACGCATTTGTATCAATTTCATGAACTGGCAGGCTAGTTTTCTAGCATTTCTGTGAAAGTGACGCAAAAGTCGTGAAATTTGCCTATAAACTTGTCCCTGTAAAGAATTGTCAAATCAAGCATGTTAGGAAAGAGTTTGGACCACAACTAACGTTTATCATCAAGTGGCTCCCTCTTTCCTCGTTTGTAATCTAATAAATCTGGTATAGGGCCTTTAAGCTGAAAACAAAATGTGTGAACGGCGAACACAGAGCCCACGGCAGAACTACTCAGTGCTTGTAACAATAGCGCGTGGACAAACCTGTAAGTATGCGTTCAGGTCTTTTTTTCTCTTCTCCAGGAATTCCCGGTCCATGTTGTTAAAGGTCTTTTTGCCCGGCAGTCGGAGGATCGATGACAGATTTTCAAACTGAACAAACAAAAAACAGCACTAGTCCATTTTCCCGCCAATGATGATTGTGTCTGCTATTATATTACTACTAGTTGTAGATTATGAGTTATTACAAAAAAATGTCCACCCAAGTCCGTAACCCGTCATTCAGTATATAGATCTCCAGTGGTTCCCAACCTTTTTCCTCGACGCCCCCCCGGCACATGCTGTAGTCGGGCCGCGCCCCCATTCCAAAAATGATGCACGGTCACAACAAATGTATCAAAACCATAAATGCTAATAATTATTTATTTCAAACTGCAATTGGAGTGTTTTATTCACCTGTAGCGACTCCTTTCTTAGTCATATTTGATGACCTGACCCTTTGACCGGACAAAGCTCTAAACCTCTGCCCAGGCACCGCAGGTTTGGAACCACTGTAGTTCTATATAGTCAAGTGCAAAGTTTCCTACTCGCTGCGGCTGCAGAAAGGAGTGAGCCCGTTGTCCAGAGCACCAGCAACATCTACAATAGGTTAAACTCAGGGAATACAATTCAAGAGACAGTGGAATATTTATGGATCTATAGCAGGGCTTCAGCTTCACACGGTTCGGTCCGCGGTTTGGTGTATCACTGTGCTCAAATGTTCATCATTGTGCTTTCTGAAGCATTTTGGGTGCAATATAAAGTGAAAGTAAAACCTCATACTTTGAGATTGTGCGTTCGCCAATCAGTGTTTAGACTGAGAAAAGACCGTCCTCACGTCCTCATTCTGTCCAGGCGACATGAGTCCGAGCGGCGGAGAACGGCCTCCTCCTGTGTTTGGAGCCCGGGGTCAGAGGGTTGCAAAGTTCCGGGCATTTTCAACGTTCAATTTGCTAATGGAATAAACGTGAATTTATGGGAATTAACGGGAATATATTGGAATTAATGGGAATAAACAGAATTAACATGACTGAAGGTTGCTTCTTTACAGACAGATATAAACTTAAATCATACAATTTTGATTTGATAGTTATAAACTGAAATATCTATCACAGCAGAGATGGAAAGTCTCAAAGAAATCATCTTCGCTGTAACATATACTAGTTGTGTGCAGTTTTACAATATTTTGTTGTTTTATATTGTCTATAGTTCTGGTCTGTTCTGTTTAATGCAGCTCTGTGTCTGACACAAGCCCCGCCCACTCCTCGCACAGTAATGATCAGTGTCAGTTAGGGTCTGAGGCATCAACAGGTAAATTTAACCAATCACAGGGTGATAAAACAAAATCATTATATTTGTCCCAGCACTCAGGATTCAGCAGAATGTAGGTTTAGGAAAGTTATGTTGTTTGGGTTGGGTGTGACATCACTTAAATGCATGTTTTCTAGTTCAAAAACATAATTATGGGTAATCCCAGGAACAGGACTGGACTTTCATACATTTGCTACCTGCTCGGTGATCCTCATGTGGAAGTCGTGGAAGTCGGAGTAGCGGCGGTACGTCTTCCAGCAGTCCTCGCTGCCATCCATGTTGCGCCTGAAGACGGTGATGGCGTACAGCGCGTAGGTCTTCCCGTGGTCATTACACACCCCTACAGCAGCCCAGAGGCCCGGGACAAGAGCATCAGCTACTGTAGCCTCAATACAGACACACACCAGTACACGCATGCACGTGAAGGGGGGAGGGGGGCAACATTGGGGGCGGAGACAGGAGACAAGGAGAGGAGACAGGAGACAGGGGGAGGAGAGAGGAGACAGAGGGAGGAATAAAGGGGAGGAGACGAGATAGAGGCAGGAGACAGGGGGAGGTGAGAGTTTGGGGAGGAGACAGGAGACAGGGAGAGGAGACAGGAGGGAGGAGACAGGAGACAGCGGGAGGAATAAAGGGGAGGAGACGAGATAGAGGCAGGAGACAGGGGGAGGTGAGAGGGGGAGGAGACAGGGGGAGAAGACAGGAGACAGGGGACGAGACAAGAGACAGGCAGGAGACAGGGGGAGGAGAGGGGGGAGGAGAGGGGGGAGGAGACAGAAGACAGGGGGAGGAGACAGGAGACAGAGGGAGGAGAGAGGGGGAGGAGACAAAAGACAGGCGGAGGAGACAGGGGAGGAGAGAGGAGACATAGGGAGGAGACAGGAGACAGGGAAACGAGATGGGGAGGAGAGAGAGGGAAGAGACAGGGAAGGAGAGAGGGGGAGGAAGCAGGAGACAGGGGGAGAGACAGGAGAAATGGGAAGAGAAAGGAGACAGGATACAGGGGAGGAGACAGAGGGAGGGGTCAGGAGACAAGGTGTTGGGTCAGGAGACAGAAATGCATGTGGGGAGAGCCATAAGCAGCAGAGAAGCAGAAAAAATGAGAGGAAGAACAGAAAAGACAAAAAAGGACATGAAGGTGATGAAACGGTGCAGTGAGAAAAAGATGGCTGGAGGAGAATGGAACAGGAAACCTCCACATGAGCCTTTGTGTTTGTTTGTGTGTGTGTGTGGGCACCTGTGTCCGAGATGAAGGCGTGGAGATGCATAGTCTCATCGTGGCAGGAGTTGGACAGCTCGTCCAGAGACTGAAACAGAACACAGTGGTTTTGAGCGATCCTCCTCCACCACTCTACGGCCCAAATGCCGGACGTACCAGGTTGAGGCTGCCGGTGGGGGAACCATTGAAGGACTCGCCCTCGCCGTCGTCCGAGCCCCTGTAGCTGGGCTCCTTCAGCATGTCCAGCTCGGCCAGCATGCGCACGTACAGCGGGCTCTGCTTGAAGGACGGGTAGTAGCGCTCGTCGCGGAGCATCATGTCGTACACCTGCCCAACGAAAAACAGGGATGAGCTTTTGGCAACCATTTGTTTTACAATATGCCGAGGGGAAGTGGGAAGGCAAACGGGTGTCAGAGAGGGAGCAGAGAGAACAGCGTGGTGTGACGCGGTGTTTGGATCCATGCGAATGTATGACATGTTGTCCAACTCCTGGAAAAGTGTGTCCTACTGCCCAAACATGCGCCTTCTCTGTATCCAAGGACCAAATGTATAGGCTATATCCACATTGCACCACATTGTCAAAATCATCCAACGCGTTACCTTTCTCTGAACGTCGTCAAAGATCTCTGGGGTGGGGTCGTCTTTCTGCAGCTTCTCTCCAAGTTTGTCGATGGCCATTTCATCCACCTGCACCCTGGGTGAGGCCTGTGGAGCACACGCATGTCAAAGCCAGTGTGTGGCGGCTGCATGTAGGACTGGTGGTACGATATCAGAAACAACTGCTGTATGCCGTAACCGTCTGACATAGTGCAATATTCTACTAAACCATTTCAACACAGTATGTTCCACTACAAAGATCAGAATCCAGAAATTACTCTAAACTTTGCACCAAACACATCCAAACTTTCCCAAAGAGCCTTCATGTTGCTTGGTCTGTTTGGCATTGCCACGGTAACAGGGTTGTGTATCCGGGCTATGTTATTCTCTTTTCTACTTTTTGAAAATGTATTGCTGTGTTGGCGTTAGGGCTGGGCGATATATCGATATTTAAGATATATCGATATATTTTAAAAAGAGATATGGAATTAGACCATATCGTATATATCGATATAGTCCAAATTTGCGCTGTAATACTTGCTTCAGGCAACCCGCTGAGCGGAGCTCTGCACTTCTCCCAGCGCCCCGGCCCCGCCCCTCGTCGAGGGGAGAGTGGAGAGGGGGGGCAGCCGGCACTCTTCAACAAACATGAAGAAAGTAACAATGTCTGT
Source organism: Proterorhinus semilunaris (assembly GCA_021464625.1). Lineage (NCBI taxonomy): Eukaryota > Metazoa > Chordata > Actinopteri > Gobiiformes > Gobiidae > Proterorhinus > Proterorhinus semilunaris. The sequence continues at coordinate 30,222,281 of CM038360.1, forward strand.
GAAGCGTGCGGAGGAGAGCCCCTTGGTTGGTAAAACAAAAACCAGTGGCTCAATCATTTGGAGATGGTTTGGACAGAAGTGAACGTAGCGGCGAGATATGGCGGCGACGTGCGCTGCGCCATGTGCTTTTGTTTACGTGCGCCATGTGCTTTTGTTTACGTGCGCTGCGCCATGTGCTTTTGTTTACTTCTCAGTCTAGTTAAGGTTTGCGGTAGATCGTGGATGTACTGTGAAAATATCAGCGTTTGTAATGCTGCCACCGCGAAGGACTATCGCTTTTTCCCCGTTAGCATTGCGTTAGCCACAGCGCTAATCACTCCAGTCCCTCGCTGATATGGTAAATGGTCTCAACTTATATAGCGCTTTTCCACCTACATTAGGCGCTGATGATGACAGAGATGGTGAGCCTGTGCTGCTTGTAAAGAGTAAAGGGTCGTTTGTGGCTCAGTTTAGGAGCTTATGTTTGGGAATGCTTTGGATAAAGATAAGAACTTATCTCAAAACCACTGACTAAAACACAGTTAAATCAAGAGCAAATATCAAGACATTATTTGGGCTATTTATTTATTATATTTCATGATTATTAAGGACTAAAAAGTAAGTAATACTTTAATAAGTCATATTTCATTGTCTCAGTTTAGGCTTTAGTTTAGTTATATGCAACATAACGTTATTAACAGCAAATGGGGTAGAAGAAAAATAAATAAATACAATAAAAATAGCAATATTAAATATTAAAACACTCCTATTTGGCAGTAACTTTGACTTAACATTTCATTTCACAGCTCTCACTTTGTGGAAAAAATATCGGGATATATATCGTATATCGATATTCAACCTAAATATATCGGGATACGACTTTTGGTCCATATCGCCCAGCCCTAGTTGGCGTAATATTGATGATACTGCTACAAAACAGACTCGAGGTTGCCCTAATTAAACCTTTCCAAGTTAAATCAAAACCTTTCAAAACTCCAACATGTCATTTAGCTTTGGAGTTTGTGAGATCGAGCCTCGTTTTTGGTGATCTGTCTTGTCTGAAACTAAACTAAACTAAAATCGGAGCCTGAGAACCCCAGAGTTTGGTAGATTTCCCAAAGTAAAAATCTAATAAATGTTTGCGTTCCAAATTACCATTGTAGGGGTCAAATTGAACTAAGCAAAATCAAAAACTGAACTTGTGCACATTTTGAATGAAGTTCCTACTTGTTTAGGAAATGTATGTAAATCTCAGTCTGATGGGACTTTGCATCATCTAAAAGGATGAGAATGATCATTTGTCGACATGAACATGCCTTGTCGGACAGGTACTGCTCGTAGACACCCAGCGCGGCTGCCCTCAGCAGGCCCTTGGTGGTGGCGGGCTGCTTCTTCCCGTCTTTACTCCACAGCTGCATGGCCTCCAGCTGCTGCTGCGCCGTCACCCTGTAGCCCTCCACCGTGAGCCAGAAGAAGAGCTCAGCCTGGGCCCCCGCCGCCTGCATGAAGTCTGGACACACACACACACACACAAGCACGCACAGAGCTATGAGCTGGAAGAGCCTCCAAACTTTCTTTGTTAGTATTATTTATTGTGTTTTCAAAAGGTGACGTACTATGCAAAATGTCCCTTTAAGCTGGTTATTGTGTTTTTTCTGTAGTTAGGACTTGGAGTGAGCGATTCATGCGTGTCTGAGGAATCCTGCCCTGCCTGTGTGTGTCCTGTGCTGTTATGGAAATGTCCAGTTTGTACCCATCTACTGTAACTTCCCCACCCTGCGTACCCAGGAAGAGCACAGAGCTACTCTCACGTAAATTATGTTTTTTAAATGTGTCCATGATGTTAGAGGGTGCATCTGTCTCCCATCGAGGGATATTGTAAATTGTATTTTGTACATTTAAAAACAGAAACACGCTCAGAGCGTTTACAGCCTCATTTTCATTTCTGGATGATTTAAATATCTCCACAAGGAAAATGTTTCTTTGGATGTCGAGAAGGAGCCACATTTTCAAATTTCCAAGCAATGACACAAGACATAATCAGTTTGTCTGTGGGGACCATCCTTTGGACCAAAATGCTCTTATTCGAGCACAAACGGTTTGTAAACAAGGAATTATTGGACAGCGGAAAATATAAGACACGACTGCTCCCCAGAGCCTATGGCAGACAGTAAAACTACAGCGAAGTGGTTCCATTTGGGTCAGGTAATGCGCATTGAGAGGCTAGAAGCTCCAGCAACTACTTCTCATCATATCATAATAAAAATATGCAAAGTCTAACATTACACGTCTCAGAAACAACACGATCATACAAAACTTTGTCAGAAACAGAGCAGTACTACTTTCACTATCATATGTTTTCTTCATGTTTTACATTCATGGATTCTGGTGGTGTCATAGTTTGTTGTTGGTTTGGTTTATGCTCCGACTCTGAGATTTGGTGACGACTTTTGCTTAAGGCGCATCGAGTTGCCTTGTGTACGAAATGCGCGGTATAAATAAACTTGCCTTGCCTTAAGGACCGGAAATAAATCAATCAATCAATCAAGGTTTATTTATATAGCACTTTACAACAACACCAGGAGGACCAAAGTGCTTCACAGAAAGATTTAAACAATATAAAAACACAAAATGATTACAACCCAGACACAATTAAGTGTGCCCTAAGTATTAAAAGCAAATTTGAAAAGATGAGTCTTTAATCTGGATTTAAACAGGGACAGGTCCGTGAGAACACGCAGACCGAGGGGCAGGTTGTTTCACAGTTTAGGCGCTGCAACCCTAAAGGCACGATCGCCCCACAGTTTGTAGTGGGACCTGGGCACGTCCAGAACCATTTGATTGGCAGACCGGAGAGCACTGCTGGGGCGATGTACGATCAATAACTCAGTCAGATATAACGGAGCGAGACCATGAAGAGCTTTAAAAACAAGCATTAACATTTTAAAATCAATCCGAAAACGGACCGGAAGCCAGTGCAGGGCAATAAATGACTTATTTCTTTTCTCAAGTCGTTATAGTTCAATACTTGCAATGTTTAAAGTGTTTAATAGTGCATGTGTATAATAGAAAAGATAGAAAAAAGCAGAATACGCCTTTTTTAAGTCTATTTTTACGGGGCACACTACACAGAGTGTTTAATCTGCATATGTGATCTAAGTCCAGTGTTTCCCCTACCATTATATTGGCAGGGCGGGCCGCCCTCTCAAGACGATATCCTTTTAACATGCAGGGCTATTCACCGATCGTTAAAACGAGCGCCTTTACCAAATCGGTGCTGCTAATCCATTACGGTTTTTGTTTTATGAGGTACTACGCCTGTTCAATCCAGTCAAAGTCCACGTTTATTACGGATCCAGTCCGTTTTGCACTCAGTGACCCAGGCCAAGCAGTCATGTTTATTTGGGGCTGCCAAAGAGCCAATAAGTTTAACTAGAGCATTAGATGACAATAAAATTAACATTCAATTCCTTTGGCAAAATCCAACCCAAGCTAAATGCAACAGTTGAGTGTAGATTTGGGCTAAACCTAGAGGAAACACTGAAGTCTGATGTGGGTTCTACAGCTTGGCATCAGAGTAATAGAGTTTAGAGATTGAGGTGCGAGTAACTCACGCTTCTATAGCTCCCTGTTTTTTTTAATCCCCATTCCACTGGCTCCATGTTCATTTTATCCTCATTCCACTGGCTCCATGTTCTTTTTATCCTCATTCCACTGGCTAACTGTTCTTTTTATCCTCATTCCACTGGCCAACTGTTCCACTGGCTCCCTGTTCGTTTTATCCTCATTCCACTGGCTAACTGTTCTTTTTATCCTCATTCCACTGGCTCACTGTTCCACTGGCTCCATGTTTTTTTTATCCCCATTCCACTGGCTCACTGTTCTTTTTATCCCCATTCCACTGGCTCACTGTTCTTTTTATCCCCATTCCACTGGCTCCATGTTCTTTGTATCCTCATTCCACTGGCTAACTGTTCTTTTTATCCCCATTCCACTGGCTCCATGTTCTTTGTATCCTCATTCCACTGGCTCACTGTTCTTTTTATCCCCATTCCACTGGCTCCATGTTCTTTGTATCCTCATTCCACTGGCTAACTGTTCTTTTTATCCCCATTCCACTGGCTCCATGTTCTTTGTATCCTCATTCCACTGGCTAACTGTTCTTTTTATTCCCATTCCACTGGCTCCATGTTCTTTTTATCCTCATTCCACTGGCTCCCTGTTCCACTGGCTCCCTGTTCGTTTTATCCTCATTCCACTGGCTCATTGTTCTTTGTATCCCCATTCCACTGGCTCACTGTTCTTTTTATCCTCATTCCACTGGCTCACTGTTCCACTGGCTCACCGTTCTTTTTATCCCCATTCCACTGGCTCCATGTTCTTTGTAGGGCTGTAATCAACCAAGGAAATGGGTGGTCGACCAAGAGTATGGCACATGTAGCGATTAGTCGACCAAAAAAAAAAAAAGTATTATTATTCAATTATTAAAAACCATTATAAAAACGGTGGCGCAGATGGTAGAGCGGGTCGTCTCATGATCGGAAGGTCGGGGGTTCGAATCCCGCCTCCTGAAGGTGCACATTGTCGTTGTGTCCTTGGGCAAGACACTTCACCCTCCTTGCCTCCAGTGTCTGCGTACACTGGTGTATGAATGAGAGTGTGAATGGGTGATGCCCCTTATGAGAGACCAACAGGCCCGTTTGGAACCATGAGGCCGTCCTTCTGTGGACCCACCACCTGCAGGGGGAGCCATAGGGGCTGGTGTGATGTGATTTGGGCAGCTCCAACAGCTGCCCCCACGACCCGGCAACGGACAAGTGGAAGAAGATGGATGGATGCTCCAATTGAAAGCCCCTGCATAGTAGTGCATAGCATCTAGTCGACCAATGAAAATCTTGGTCGACCGCGACGGCATCGACCAATTAGTCGACTAAACGACCGAAGTTCCCAGCCCTAGTTCTTTGTATCCTCATTCCACTGGCTCACTTTTCTTTTTATCCCCATTCCACTGGCTCCATGTTTTTTTATCCTCATTCCACTGGCTCCCTGTTCTTTTTATCCCTATTCCACTGGCTCACTGTTGTTTTTATCCTCATTCCACTGGCTCCATGTTTTTTTTATCCCCATTCCACTGGCTCCATGTTCTTTTTATCCTCATTCCACTGGCTCACCGTTCTTTTTATCCCCATTCCACTGGCTCACCGTTCTTTTTATCCCCATTCCACTGGCTCACCGTTCTTTTTATCCTCATTCCACTGGCTCCATGTTCGTTTTATCCTCATTCCACTGGCTCCATGTTCTTTGTATCCCCATTCCACTGGCTCCATGTTCTTTGTATCCCCATTCCACTAGCTCACTGTTAGTTTTATCCTCATTCCACTGGCTCCATGTTCGTTTTATCCTCATTCCACTGGCTCCATGTTCTTTGTATCCCCATTCCACTGGCTCACTTTTCTTTTTATCCTCATTCCACTGGCTCACTGTTCCACTGGCTCCCTGTTCGTTTTATCCTCATTACACTGGCTCACCGTTCTTTTCATCCCCATTCCACTGGCTCACCGTTCTTTTTATCCTCATTCCACTGGCTCACTGTTCTTTTTATCCTCATTCCACTGGCTCACTGTTCCACTGGCTCCCTGTTCGTTTTATCCTCATTACACTGGCTCACCGTTCTTTTCATCCCCATTCCACTGGCTCACCGTTCTTTTTATCCTCATTCCACTGGCTCACTGTTCTTTTTATCCTCATTCCACTGGCTCACTGTTCTTTTTATCCTCATTCCACTGGCTCACTGTTCCACTGGCTCCCTGTTCGTTTTATCCTCATTACACTGGCTCACCGTTCTTTTCATCCCCATTCCACTGGCTCACTGTTCTTTTTATCCTCATTCCACTGGCTCACTGTTCTTTTTATCCTCATTCCACTGGCTCACTGTTCTTTTTATCCTCATTCCACTGGCTCCATGTTCGTTTTATCCTCATTCCACTGGCTCACTGTTCTTTTTCATCCTCATTCCACTGGCTCACCGTTCTTTTTATCCTCATTCCACTGGCTCCCTGTTCATTTTATCCTCATTCCACTGGCTCAACGTTCTTTTTATCCTCATTCCACTGGCTCACTGTTCTTTTAGAGTGCTTGTTTATATCATGGGGAGCGGGGGGCGTGGTGTCTAAAGGTGTATTTACTGGCAGTATACCAAAAAGTAGTGACCTGGCTGTGTCACAAACTGAACATTTAACAGCATAATGGGTCTGCACTCATAAAAGACAAATGAGCCTTTTGTGACAACTGAGGGACTTCAGATCGTGTCTCAAATTGTTTGTGTCTCATATTTGTTCAAGGCGTGGAAGTATTTAGTCACACAGTTTTGACATTTCTGTGGCTCTAGTGTAGTTTCTGTGTGTGCTTTACACATTTGTCAGCTTACTGCTCTGGATCATCCATATTTGGTTGTTGATCTGGCTGTGGCTTCACTTTGTTATTAGCTAAGGCATACTCCATTTTAGGACAAGGCTGCAGACTAATATTTGAGCTGGTTACATCACTGGAGCAAACAAAAACATTATTTTAGATACAGATGAAATATGATTGTAACCGCTTGGTTCTTTACTAACAATATGACGAGGATCAGACAGGTCCTACAGGTCAAAACAAGGTCTGACGTTGGAGCCCTGAAGGTTTAAGCTTTTAAGATTTGCAGAATTTTCACCCGTTTTTGCACATTAAGCATCTTGTACTGGCCGATCTACCAGTGCAGATTTTAACATGTTAAAGAAGGTTATTATGCTTTTTGCAGGTACTGGGTAATCCTCTCAAATACAGCTTGATAATAATAATAATAAATGTTATTTATATTGCACTTTACATTTCAAAGAAACCTCAAAGTGCTACAACAGGTGAATAAAATCAGATAAAAACAAAATGAACATTGACATAGAAAAACAAAGCAAGCACAAGAGATCTAAGCAAATCACCAATCTCGCTTAGAAAATGCTGTATTGATTTAAAACGACTTGTTCAACAAAGCCCTCCCTGTCCCCTCTCCCCTTCTGCCGTGTGTTGCTGTCTAAAGCTTTGGCCGATATTTTTGCCTGTCTGTACTCTGCGATGGAGGGATATGTTTTGCTGAAGGTGAAGAAATCATTTCCTGGTGAAGTAGGGCCACAGGAGCAGCTCATGGTTAGGCAAGGACTAACTTGGGGTAAATAGAGCGGGCATTGGATAAGCTGCCACTGGTACTAAGTAGTACTAATACTATAGTAGTATTAGTGACCTGGAGGGTTCAAAGATGACATGGTAAAAAGCTCTAGTCCATCATGACAGTGCACTTTGGTTCCCTGTTGCTCCAAATATTATTAAAGGCCCTATACCTGATTTTTTTATTACAAAGATCAGGTATAGTGCCTTTAACTTTGATTGAAACACGACACCTGATAATGATGATGGACATTGAACTCACTACAGTGAATGGTTTAGTCTTTAAACATTGATTACCCATGAAGAACTGCAGTGCGATGTTGTGGACGAGGATGTGCTCCAGGGGGATGACACACAGCTTTCCAAAGTTGGCCGCCAACTTCAGGGCATCCACTTCCTTCAAAGGGCAGGACAGAGGAAAGGTGAAGACTTATCAGGAAGATTCAGTCACAACAGTGAGCTGCCTGTCCTTTAACTGGACAAACCCAGTTGAAATGTGGCATGTAAAACATGGTGGACATACAGGCTCCCTTAACTGTATAGTGACACTCAGATGAACGGTAATGCACATCATGGGAATCCTCGCTACAATAGTTAGGAATGCATACTTTTGAACATGAGAATGTGATCAGCATGCATATGTTGATCACAGTGGGATTGGGCTCACCTTTCCAGACTGCAGCCTCTGGATACGGCCCTCGCACACTTTCTTCACAAACAGCAGGCTGTTGATCTGGTTCTTTATGACGTTGATGTCTATGGGAAAGGAGAGAAGATCAGTGGCACGGTTTTAACCTTGGAAAAACTAGACTGAGCCTGGAGAGTTTTCCCAGTGTTAAGCGCAGGGAAGTTCTCTTCCCTAATGTGAGGACTAATAAAGGCTCATTCATACTTCACAAGACACAAGAACGTTGTTCTTGCACCCTGAGCTGCAAGAACAAAATTAAGTCACTTTTACCTTGTCGCCATGGAACGGTCGTCAGTTACAAAATGTGTCCATGGCGAGAAGGCAAAAGTGACTTCATTTTGTTCTTGTAGCTCAGGGTGCAAGAACAACGTTCTTGTGAAGTATGAATGAGCCTTAAAAATGTACAGTGCCTTGAGAAAGGACTAATACACCTTGAACTTTTGCGCATTTTGTCATGTTTACAACTCTAAACATAAAGCTTTTATTTAGAATGTGGGGCGTGCATAAGTATTCATACAGCATGACTTAATACTTTGTGGAACCCCCTTTTGCTGCAATAACAGCAGCAAGTCTTCTGGGGTTTGACTCTACAAGGTTTGCACATGTAGAGACTGACATTTTAGCCCATTCCTCTTTACAAAACAACTCAAGCTCTGTCACATTAGAAGGAGAGCGTTTGTGAACATCAGTTTTCAGGTCTTTCCACAGATTTTCAATAGGATTTAGGTCAGGACTTTGACTGGGCCATTCTAACACATTCATATGTTTGTGTTTAAACCATTCCATTGTAGATGTTTGTGTTTAGGGTCATTGTCCTGCTGGAAGGTGAATCTCCGCTCCAGCCTCAATTCTCTTGCTGACTCCAGCAGGTTTTCCTCCAAAATGTCTCTGTATTTGGCTCCATCCATCTTCCCAACTATTCTTACAATCTTCCCAGTCCCCGCTGAGGAAAAGCAGCCCCATAGCATGATGCCCCCCCACCATATTTGACACTGGGGATGGTGCACTCAGGGAGATGAGCAGTGTTGGGTTTGCTCCATACATAACGTTTTGCATTTGGGCCAAAAAGTTCAATGTTTGTCTCATCTGAGCTGAGCTTGGATGCTCCACAGCAATACTGGAAAAACTGATTAACCCAAAGTTGAACAGTTTGGGCGGAACACACAACGTCATGTATAGAGGACAAATGGAACAGCACATCAACATCAAAACCCTCTCCTCACTGTGAAGTATGGAGTCATGATGTGGGGCTGTTTTGTTTCCTCAGGGCCTGGACAACCATTGCTATCATCAATGGAATAATGAATTCACAGGTTTATCAAGATATTTTGCAGAAAAACCTGAGACATGCACATCATCATGGAATAAGTAAGTGCACCCCTGTATAAAATATCTGGCTGATACTTCTTTTGCAGCAGTAACTGCTTTTCTGTAGTTGCAGATTAGACGCTCACAACGATCAAGATGAATCTTGGACCATTCCTCTTTACAAAACTGCTGCAGTTCAGTGAGATCCCTGGGTTCACTTACTTTTTCCTCCCTGTCCTGTTATGGCCATTAATAATATGATAAGATGTAAATGGTATTAGTTTAAGCAGTGTCTGTTTAAGCAGACACTGTTTAATCATTCTTATGATTTTGATGAAGATCAGACCACATTTAGTGACCAATTTAGGCAGAAATTCCAAAGCGTTCACATACAAGTGGTCTTCATATATTTAGAATATCATGAAAAAGTGCATTGACTTCTGTTATTCAACTTAAACTGTGAAACTAATATATGATACTCATTACATGCAAAGTGAGATATGTGTAGCCTTTATTTGTTATCATTTTGATGATTATCGCTCAGCTTCTAAAAACCCAAAATTAAAAATCTTATAAAATCATAATATGACTGTAAAGTCATAATCATCAAAATTATAACAAATAAAGGCTTGACATATGTCACTTTGCATGTAATGAGTCTATATCATATTAGTTTCTAGGGATGGGCCCGCAAGATCAAATTGCCACGAGATTTCTCATAACAATGTAAAATTATCTCGTAATATTTTTTTTCTTCTTTTATAGGCTGAAATTTAGATATAGACCTTCTTCCTGTAGACTGCTTATAGGACTCATGGGAATATATAGGCAATAGTTATCTAATAATGTGTACTATATATTGATTGCAACTTAAAAAAGAATGAAAACATGGACGTTTTTAAGGTCAGTCGCTTGGAACCACTGCCTCGGTGTTTAAACCTGCAGACTGGAGCCGCTGCAGATTCACGCCTGCAGATCCACACTCGCGCCTCGTTACTTTCGCTTTCATTTACGAACTAAAGGCTCTGCTGTGTGAAGCTACGTCTTACCGCTGCACGCCGCGGCGAGTCCGGGTGGATCCTTCGTCTATTTTGTGATTGTACACGCACATCTACCGCGCACAGAAAAGCAAAACAACACGGATGTGACATGCATGGGCGGACATCGAGGGAGGGGGCAGGCCAGTGTGCAGAATATGAAGGGCTGATTACAGCGGGTCATTGAAGGAAGAGGTCAGTCTAACTTCAGTAGAATCACTCTGTTTAATGTTTAAAGCCTCCTGTGCATCAGTGTCTGGCACAGACTGTTTAGATACTTAATCTAAACCCGTCTCCTCCTCCTCCACCTGAAATCAACTTTCAAGCTTCAAATTATATCTAATTAATATTAGGGGTGTAACGGTTCAGCTATCTCACGGTTCAGTGCATCATGGTGCAAGTGCGATATAATCAAAAGAGCCAAATGTATTAGCCTTGTTCTAATATTAAACCGTATGCACACAAATGGAGCCTGATGATATTGGTCAAATCTTATAAATTCCCATCCTTATTAGTTTGTTCATTTTGTTACAAACAATACAATAGCTCCATACAAAGGAAACATAATTGCAAAATATTATTTATTATTGCAAATTATGTCAAAATCTCGTCTCGTCTCGTGGGATTTGTATCTCGGCCCACCACTATTAGTTTCATATTTTAAGTTGAATTACAGAAATAAATCAATCAATCAAGGTTTATTTATATAGCACTTTACAACAACTTGAACTTTTTCATGATATTCTAATTATATGACGAGCACCTGTACATTTTCCTCCCACTGTATTTGTAGCAGGTAAAAAAGGCAGAGTACCTTTTAAATTTCCTCATAAACTTTCTTGGTGTTTAAAAAAAAAAAAAGTTAATTTGTTATGCATATATATATATATGTTATGATCATATTTTTGCATAAGATTGCTAATGGCAAACATTAAAATGTAAAAAATACGATCTATGATTTTTGGTGTAAATTTCATCTTTAAAAACGGAAGTTTTTATGTGAAAAAAAAAATAACTTTCAATCAGTGCGTACTTGAGCTTTTAGTGACCCAGCGTCTGCGTGGCACCATTAGTTTTCAGTAGGTTTTCTCTGCTGACAGACCCTCTCACCAGAAATTGTAGAGGCCACTGTGATGGCCTCTACAGCGCGACACGCCAAAGGACTGAAAGGCGTCACGCCAACCACCCGTACAGCCACAAAAAGTTACAAAACGTTCAATTGCACAAATGGCAAGTAGTTTTTGTTCCGCATACAAAGATGCATAACCCCTGGGTCTGGGGGTTTAGTTGAACCATTTGAAATCTGGTGGTTCAACTAAACCCCCAGACCCAAACTGAGGTGTGCATTTTCTAACCACCGGGGGCACTACAGCACTCTGCTTTACTACTGGGCCATTGCTTTAAATCTTCTTACAATGACCACATCAAGTCGGCCAAATACACTGTGGAGCAAGATGCACACAGAACCAAAAGTATCAGCTTTGTCACTGTGAGAACAGGAAGTAAGTGAGTGCACAAACGGGCGAGGAGAGACCCACCGTCACCGGCCGTGTCCAGGGAGCGCAGGTACTGCAGCTCCTCCAGCACTTTGTCCTTCACGGCCTCCAGCTCGGACACTCGGTCGCTCAGCTTCAGGATGTTCATGAAGGCCTCGTAGTTACAGCTGGAGTCCCGGATCTGAACACAGAACAGTCGGTCAGCTCTCACAGGGGGACGTGGGGGAGCAGGGGGAGCCTCAGCGTGAGGGCTGCACCATTTTGGCCAAGAACGAATAGCGATTTTTATGGAAAGTACTGCAATTTGGTTTAGAGTATGCTTTAAAATCAGAGGTGGGTAGAGTAGCCAGAATATTTACTTAAGGGTAACTTTACATGGAAATATTTGTACTTATATAGGAGTAAAAAGTAGTGGCCCAAATATTTACTCAAGTAAGAGTACCTGGAGAAAATGTTACGTGGTATGGAGTAGATACATGATCCTGGTGCTATTGATGCATCCCTAATTTGACATGATATTGAACAGACTGCACAGCGTTTGGAATAAAAACTCTCATTTGGGTATTGAGAATCACTGGCCTGAATAACTGCAGTCTTTGCAATGTGCAATTTGTGAGAATTAAAATAAAGATTTGGGGAATGCAGTCGTCGTAAGGGGCATGCCGAGCAGGACAGCCTTACCATCCAGATGACAAACTGATTGATGTAATCTGGGTCACTGAGCTGGTTAATCAGAGGGAGCAGGACTCCACAGGCCAGAACTTCCTGCACACAGCACATTTCACACGCGTCACCCGACCGCTCGTGTGCGTCACATGACCCAAGGAGAAACCACACCAACACAGGAGCTGATCATTAACAGAAGAACACACGGGGAGGGACTTACCCTGAGGAAGTATCGCATATTCTTGTTGTGGAAATCTCCAGGAGGTAGTAACAGATACAGAAGTAACTCGCACAAGTCCCGCAGGAAACCTGACACAAGCAGAGAGGTGGTTAGCCCTGGCATTACCCAGTCACACTGAACCAGGCGGTTAGCCCTGGCATTACCCAGTCACACTGAACCAGGCGGTTAGCCCTGGCATTACCCAGTCACACTGAACCAGGCGGTTAGCCCTGGCATTACCCAGTCACACTGAACCAGGCGGTTAGCCCTGGCATTACCCAGTCACACTGAACCAGGTGGTTAGCCCTGGCATTACCCAGTCACACTGAACCAGGCGGTTAGCCCTGGCATTACCCAGTCACACTGAACCAGGCGGTTAGCCCTGGCATTACCCAGTCACACTGAACCAGGCGGTTAGCCCTGGCATTACCCAGTCACACTGAACCAGGCGGTTAGCCCTGGCATTACCCAGTCACACTGAACCAGGCGGTTAGCCCTGGCAATACCTAGCTACACTGAACCAGGCGGTTAGCCCTGTTATTATCCAGTCACACTGAACCAGGCGGTTAGCCCTGGCATTACCCAGTCACACTGAACCAGGTGGTTAGCCCTGGCAATACCTAGCTACACTGAACCAGGCGGTTAGCCCTGGCAATACCTAGCTACACTGAACCAGGCGGTTAGCCCTGACATTACCCAGTCACACTGAACCAGGTGGTTAGCCCTGGCATTACCCAGTCACACTGAACCAGGCGGTTAGCCCTGGCATTACCCAGTCACACTGAACCAGGCGGTTAGCCCTGGCATTACCCAGTCACACTGAACCAGGCGGTTAGCCCTGGCATTACCCAGTCACACTGAACCAGGCGGTTAGCCCTGGCATTACCCAGTCACACTGAACCAGGCGGTTAGCCCTGGCATTACCCAGTCACACTGAACCAGGCGGTTAGCCCTGGCAATACCTAGCTACACTGAACCAGGCGGTTAGCCCTGTTATTATCCAGTCACACTGAACCAGGCGGTTAGCCCTGGCATTACCCAGTCACACTGAACCAGGTGGTTAGCCCTGGCAATACCTAGCTACACTGAACCAGGCGGTTAGCCCTGGCAATACCTAGCTACACTGAACCAGGCGGTTAGCCCTGACATTACCCAGTCACACTGAACCAGGCGGTTAGCGTTGGCATTACCCAGTCACACTGAACCAGGCGGTTAGCCCTGGCAATACCTAGCTACACTGAACCAGGCGGTTAGCCCTGACATTACCCAGTCACACTGAACCAGGCGGTTAGCCCTGACATTACCCAGTCACACTGAACCAGGCGGTTAGCGTTGGCATTACCCAGTCACACTGAACCAGGCGGTTAGCCCTGGCAATACCTAGCTACACTGAACCAGGCGGTTAGCCCTGGCAATACCTAGCTACACTGAACCAGGCGGTTAGCCCTGACATTACCCAGTCACACTGAACCAGGCGGTTAGCGTTGGCATTAAAGGGGACAGATTGAGCATAATTGTGACCTTGAAAAACATACTTGGAGCTGTGTTTCAAGCCACTCGCACACTGAGCAATCTCTGAATCTTCACAGTGACTATCCTTAGTGCCATTGAGTCAGCACTAACAAAGCTCCGATCTCTTGCCGACGCTTATCCCTCATTCCGCGCAGCCCCAACAGGCATAAACGCCGGAGCGTCCCTAATACAAAACTACACACGCTGATCCTGGCACCAGTGTCCTGACAGTTCAATCCAGAAGATAAACTACGGGAAACTTTTATAAGTCGTTAGATAAATATAGCATTTTCTAACCTACAAAATGTAAGCTTGAGATCAACATAAACCAACTAAATATTTTCAGAAAAGCTTTAAGCATTATGTGTGTTGCTTGAAGCAGGAGGAATTTGCCACAGTGAACAAAATGATATGTCCCATGTAAGATGTCACACTGAGCTGAGCGCTGCTTTACCTTCTTCATCTTTAGGGGAAGTGCACACCATGTCCCTGCACACGCTCCTCTCCATCTCCACTTCAGCCTCAAAGAAGCGGTCGACCATCTCCTCCTGCATGTCCCCTGTAGACATACCGTTCCTCAGCAGCAGTTCAGCCTGAGCACAGTGGCTGAGAGGACTTACCCTGTCTGTCGTCCCTGTCCGTCAGCCGGTCCTGCGCTTTCCCAAACACACGCAAATGAGTGGCAAAGTCGTCCACCAGGCGAGTGGTGAAATACGGCTGCCAGTCCACCTCCTTGGACCTGCAGGGAACAGTCACTACGTTCAAAGGAATCGTCACAAGAGCCAAACAAGGCAACTCCCTCTCGCTTATTCCTGTTATAAACAACGGACTCAAACACTTCTGTTCCGTGTGATCATTTTCTGCAGTAAGCGCTAGTGGCTAAAGTGTGTGGAAAATCATTTTCAAAACAGACTGCATGTTTCATTCATGTTCAGTAAACTCTAAGGCTAACAATTTGGGAAGACTCTTGTTGTATAGGTAGCATTCTTAGTTGTGAAGCTTTAAATCGTCGACTGGACCGAGTTGGTGGAGTTGAGAATGAATTACTTCACCAGAAGCTGCTTCTTTGCTCTTGTGATCAGAATGAGGGAAAGAAAGTGAAGTCTCTTTAAGACTCAGGCTCCACCCACGAGGAGGGGTCAGGACTGTCAACATCCCACCTACTGCACTTGTTTACAGTTTCATTTAAATCATACAGTCGACGATTTAAAGCTCAACTACGGTTTAAGCCTCAACATTACTCTTAGTCTCTGCAAATCCTACTGTATCTCTCAATGGATAAATAGGGCTGGATTATTGGAGAGAGAGAGAGACACCCTGTATGTTTTCATCAGCTAAGCTAACTGCAGAGCATTAATGCCACTGATATAAGATGTTTTCACCTCTTCGGTGAAGGAGATAGGTTTGTGCGCTTACCGTGTGGAGAACTGCACCAGCGCATTCTGGAGGGTTTGTCGAATTTCCAACAGGAAAGACTCATCCTCACTTAGTGTGTAGTACCAGTACTGGATATAGTCCCTCAGAGCAAACTGGATCACCTGGGCATAAGGCACACCCAAGTCAGGAAACACTTCAATATACTGCCTGCTTTGTCAACGTCACAAGAGGTTTTTACTCTTTTCCAAACACACAGTAGGCCGCCTGGTACTGCGCCATAGAGAATGGATTTCCTTGCATTTTGAGAGCACTTTGAGGCTGCACAACATATTCAGCATCCATTAAAAATGATGGCAGTGGCAAATAGTTGTTTTCAGTACAACACTTCTGTTCTTGAAAGAGAAAACTCACTATTCTAAAAACTCTTTGCATATGACTGAATCGTGTATGGACAGAATGGACAGCCGTCTCTTACACGTTCACAGGCCACACTCACACTTCTCGGATTGGTTCACTCTGTGGCGGAGTCTTACTCTGTAGTGAATACATGGACCAACGGCCAGGCTACACATTTTTAAGGATTATCACAAGAAAAGAGTAACTGCTTGCAATTCAAAGTGCATATGACACATGAGACATCATTATTGCTAAAAATAGTTAACACAATTAAATTATATTTAAGATTTTGCTAAACATTTTACCCAGCTTTGTTTAGATTGACCATTTTTGTGCTCTGGAACTTCTCCATATCACTTCCTGTCAGCGTCTTAGAAATTCAAATAAAAATAACTTTTCTTCTTAACATTTCTTCATTAAATTGCTGCTTCACTTAAATAAAACTATAATTATTACTTGCAACAGATATTCAAAATAGGTCATAATTACAAACGCAATATCATATTAGCCTGGTGAGACCAGAATGGTTCCCCTCTGTATTTTTTTAAAACATCGGGAGTCAGTCTGGAGCCCCCGCCCTGGTGGCGGTATCTGCAAAATCAAATCGTTTCCGTGCAATCAGATTAGTTTATTTGCGTCACGTGTTGTTCACGAGCAGCGTCACTCACGGGACGCGGAAGAAAATCTATGTTTAAAAGAATTTTGTAAGAAACGGGGACACAGGGTTACTGGGAAGAGAAAGAAAGAACTGGTGGCCCTTGCCAAACAAATACATAAATAAAAAACGGTTGATGTATTAAGTAAATAGACGTCTTGGTTAAAATTGCATTACTAGTTAGCTACAGTGCCTTGCGAAAGTACTAATACACCTTGAACTTTTGCACATTTTGTCAAGTTTACAACCATAAACATAAAGATTTTATTTTGAATATTTTACTGAAAGTTCACACACAAGTAACAGACAACTGTGAAGTGAAAGCAAAATGATACATGATTCTGTTATTTTTCAAAAAATAGAAGAGTGAAAAGTGGGGCGTGCATAAGTATTCATACAGCATGACTTAATACTTTGTGGAACCCCCTTTTGCTGCAATAACAGCAGCAAGTCTTCTGGGGTTTGACTCTACAAGGTTTGCACATGTAGAGACTGACATTTTAGCCCATTCCTCTTTACAAAACAACTCAAGCTCTGTCACATTAGAAGGAGAGCGTTTGTGAACAGCAGTTTTCAGGTCTTTCCACAGATTTTCAATAGGATTTAGGTCAGGACTTTGACTGGGCCATTCTAACACATTCATATGTTTGTTTTTAAACCATTCCTTGTAGATGTAGCTTTGTGTTTAGGGTCATTGTCCTGCTGGAAGGTGAATCTCCGCCCCAGCCTCAATTCTCTTGCTGACTCCAGTCAGATTTGTTAAAAATGTCTGAAGACTTTCAGTACACGATCTGGTATGTTGTCTGGACCCGGTGCTTTGCGTACGTTGATCCTGCTCAGAGATCTTCTCACACTCTCTGGAGATAGCTTCAGCACTTGGTCTTCTGGAGGGGGTGTTGACTTTTGTGCCGGGGTTCTGTTGAGTGCCTCGTAGCGAGCAAATAATTCATTTAGGGCGTTCCACAGAGAGGTGTCACTGTCACAGGTCTGTCGAGGAGGTTTATTGTCCGTGATGGTCTTTATACTCTTTCCATTTCTGAATGATGGATTGAACAGTGCTCCGTGAGATGTTCAAATCTTGGGAAATCTTTGTATAACTTAACGCTGCTTTAAACTTCTCCACAGCTTTATCCCTGACCTCTCTGGTGAGCTCCTTGGCCTTCATGATGTTGTTTAGTGACCAATACACTCTGACCATAGCTCTGAGGCCCTCACAGAACAGCTGGAATTATACTGAGAGTAGATTACACACAGGTGGCCTCTATTTAATGGTTAGGGCAAGGTGTGAACATTCTGCAGTCATTAGGAATGTTATAAAGGCAATTTAATGCACTCAGAAAATGCTGTATGAATACTTATGCACGCCCCACTTTTCGATTTTCTATTTTTTGTAAAATAATAGAATCATGTATCATTTTGCTTTCACTTCACAGTCGTCTGTTACTTGTGTGTGAACTTTCAGTAAAAACTTCAAAATATAATCTTTACGTTTATGGTTGTAAACATGACAAAATTTGCAAATGTTTAAGGTGTATTAGTACTTTCGCAAGGTAAATGGTAAATGGTCTCAACTTATATAGCGCTTTTCCACCTATGTTAGGCACTCAAAGCGCTTTACAGCAAGGAACCTCTCAGCCATTCATACACCAATGTACGCAGACACTGGAGGCAAGCTGGGTGAAGTGTCTTGCCCAAGGACACAACGACAATGTGCACCTTCAGGAGGCGGGATTCGAACCACCGACCCTCCGATCATGAGACGACCCGCTCTACCATCTGCACCACCGTCGCCCCTTGCACTGTATATTTGACATATACAGTGCAAGGCACTGTATATGTCAAACTTCCATCCATCCATCCATCCATCCATTTTCTCCCACTTGTCCGTTGCCGGGTCGTGGGGGCAGCTGTTGGAGCTGCCCAAGTCACATAGCACCATGCCCCTATGGCTCCTCCTGCAGGTGGTGGGTCCACGGGAGGACGGCCTCATGGTTCCAAACGGGCCTGTTGGTCTCTCATAGGGGGCCCATTCACACTCTCATTCATACACCAGTGTACGCAGACACTGGAGGCAAGGAGGGTGAAGTGTCTTGCCCAAGGACACAACGACAATGTGCACCTTCAGGAGGCGGGATTCGAACCCCCGACCTTCCGATCATGAGCCGACCCGCTCTACCATCTGCGCCACCGTCGCCCCACATATGTCAAACTTACTAATTGAATCTATTCGTCACGACGTTCTGGATCTTTTCTTTCAGTAGGAAAGTTGATGAGTACGTATGGCGGCTCGCATATACAACGTCGTGAGGTTGCTTTATTGCACTCATGGACAGGGCAAAACTCTTCCATACACCGATTAAGCCCACGTGGACAGTCGCAGTTCAGAATGACTGAGAACCTGGCATATCGACGTAAAACGACTTTAAGCGACGTAATAGTCACTAAATAGCCGGTTGTTCTACTATGACAGTGTGGTTTTAATGGGCTTTGTTGACACCATGGGTAGTTGTGAACTTTGACCGGAACATTACCACGCATGCGTACTGATAAAGCTGATTTGGCATATCGTGAAAGTGGCAAAATGAAACGGTCACACAATGACCGTAATTGTAACAGGACTGTGTGTTTGACATTGAAGTATCCCTACTGCAAAGCTCCAAGACTAGAAGAATTGCAGGTGTCAAGGTAAATGTTCCGCTTTTAACAGCAAGCCCTTACTGCTCACAGAATCCTCTCAAACCATAGCAAAAGTGGAAAACCATCTGACCTACATCTGTACATGGCATGGTGTTATTTTAACTCTCGAACTGATCATGGGACGCAAGTCAAAGATGACACTTAACAGAAAACATATTAACATTTTGACACAAACACCTGTCAAACAACAATATTTGGTAGACAGACTCACCCTACTGACCCCACCCACAGAGTTCCACCTCCGAACTCCCCCACTGACGATCCACCTCCAGATGCCTCTCACCCACTGCGCCCGGCATCCACATTTTCAAACATCTTCAAAAGCTTTTGGGCCGGGTTTGGCTGCAGGTACCTAGCAACCTTGCACCCCACAAACTGCCCCACACTCACTGTCCCAGTGCTAGAGGCCCCTACATGAGGAAGAGACCCCCGGTCACTGACCAAACTCGCCTGTCTACTCCCCCCCCGCCTACTGTTAGCAGGGACTCACCTGCTGCAGCGGCTCATCGATGAAACTTGAGCCGGTCAGTCTGCGGTCGATCTTGGGAGGTTTCAGCTCGAGCTTCATCTCCTCCAGCGTCTGCCAGACACCGCATTAAAGGTCTTATAGCAGGGGTGTCAAACGTACGGCCCGCGGGCCAGAACCGGCCCGCCAGTGGGTTCAGTCCGGCCCACGGGATAAATATGCATTATTGAAAAAAAATAATAATAATTTTTAAGGGGCGCCTTGTAACGGCTGCCCTGGTGCGTTTAGTGCATGTGCGCAAACGCACCGAGTAAAATTCCTAGTTGTGAACCTGTTCATAACAATGGCAATAAAAACCTATTCTGATTCGGATTCTATTAAAGCAGAATAAACTTCATTTTCTTTCAAATTTGAAGTTCTTATATTGTCCGCTAGGGGCGCTGTGTTTGAGTCAGTTCTATCGCTTTACCAGCTTTTTCTGTTGACTCTAGCACCCTCTTCAGTGAAATGTCTTTGTCAAAAAAGAGAAAACTGGACAAAGAGTGTCGGATTTTTCAAGAAAAATTGACCTCTTCCTATATGTATACAGTGATCCTTGTTGAATGTTTTTACATTATTTTATCGATTGATATAATTGATAAATGTTGATCTCTTTTGCAAGAAAAAAACAAGACTTGAAAAGAGGACCATTCACTCTAATGAATACTATGTAGCACTTTGAGAAACTTGTAAAGTGTAAGCTGTTGTTATTATTATTCATTTATTGGAAAAATGTTTTATTTTCCTGTTTACATTATATGTGGCCCGCGACCCACCGTGGCAGCTGAATTTCGGCCCCCGACCCAAAATGAGTTTGACACCCCTGTCTTATATCTTTTATTTTATTGTAGTATACCTTAAAAAGTGCATCAGTAAAATGTCCTAATGTTCAATGATAATACAAAATGCAGTTATACTAAAGGCCAGCAGAAGACGCACTAGTTGAAGTCATCTGTGTGCATGCGAGTGTGTGTGTGGGTGGAGGGGCCTGTATTTAGGGGCTAACCTTTACAATTCCCGTTGCTGGAGGTGGCAGGTACGAGTGCTCGCAGCTCTCCAGGTGCTTCTCTGAGTTGATCTTTCCATAGAGAAGGATGACCACAAAGCCCCTGTATGAGGGAGGACACAGAAGTGACATTGCCCGAGGCCACACAGAAATCACGAGGCCCTTGAAGCAGACACTCACCCTCCGAGGAAGCAGAAGAAATAGAAGGCCAAGTAGAAGATGGCGAAGGGTCCAAAGGTGACGAAGAAGAGCACGACTCCGAGGCCTCCCCATCCCCAGAAGGATAGGCTCGCCTAAAGCACACAGAACCACAGTCTCAAGGTTAGACTGAAGTGCACAGAATAAGCCACAAAGCTATCTCAAAGGAAGTCACAAAACAAGTCACACTACTAAACTCCAGTTATCTTCAATGAAGGTTCTTGGGTCATCTTATGTACTCTGTAGAAGTGTCGAACGTTTCACCTCTTATCCAAAAGGCTTTGACAGCGCACTTAAGTTCCAGTTCAGTCCCCAGCCCAGATAAAGACCAAAGGGAGGAGTTCAGCCTGGCTCAGTAGTTATGCGTCTTTGTAGTTCTAAGTCCTAATGACCTAACTCACGCCTGAGTTTCAGTCTGAACGGCTCTAATCTCAGAAACAAGAAAAAACAAGATTTTTCTCCGGTTAGTGACAAAGCTAGCAAAAAGGAAGTCACAAAACAAGTCACAATACTACAGTTGGTCTATTCTGGCTCCATAACAGAACAAAAGTCATAAGGCTAGGCTATAGTCCAAGAAAACAAGTCACTTTGGACCCATAGATAGTTCTTGTATAAAAATGGGAAAAGTCTGCTACCTTGGGGCTAGTCTATCCCAGGGCCGTCTTACCACCGAGTGTGGCGCTGATGGAATAATGGTTTACTCTTTGTAAAGCTTATACGCGTCGTACACTGTCTAAAGAGTTTGTTTTATGGTGGAAAGTGAGGCCAAGGCCAGTCCACGCTCGGTTACATAACCAGGCTCTGACAGACTCGGTGTTTTCCTGCAATTGTTGGTGCAGGAAGTCCAGCCCAACAAAATATCCCACTTAATGACAACTCAGACAACAAACACACTTTAAATGTATTGAAGAGAAAACTTGATGGTTGCCCTGTTTTGGTGGAGTTCCTCAATGTCCTTCGATTTCTTCATCAACCTAAAACACGGCTTAATAACCCATCAGATAGATCGTTTTCCTAAACATTTCGGGTTTTACACAATGTTGGACCATTTTAAGTTGGAGAATTACCTTAAACGTGTCTGCCGGTTACCAAACTGTGGAAAGTTATAATATTATATCGTTCATAACATGCCTATTAAGCCTAGATGGGGCAGCGGCGCAGGAAATTGATTCGATTTGATTCATCATTACTCAGCCCTAGCACAAGATGTGTAAAAGTTTCCCCCTTGTGTCACGCCCACTGCTCGGGACAGACTGGCCCACTGGTGGAACAATGGGTTAAGTATTGCTGGGTTTAACCAACTGACATTATTAACCATGTATACGTAACCACCAAACAAGTGAGTCCTTGACTTGTGCAACAGAGGGCAGGGAAACAAAGTGCGCTTCATTTTCAATTTGCTCCTCCTGCGGGCGTAGTGGAATCATCCAAAAATAATGCAAGTAGTTCTCAATTTCAGTTGATTTCAAATTTGATTTTGTTAAACCATTTCTTCTACTTAAAATTATTTCATTTGTCTACAGAGGAAATGGAGATCTGTTTCCACTAAAATGTTTTGCTTTATTTGACAGATCTCAGTCTCAATCTATTTCCATATCACACACATCCCACTTCCCATGGATCCCAACTCACATGTCCCTAAAGGGCTAACTAGGGACGTTCTTATGCACACAAGGCCACACCACCTCGTGAATGCCTGAGCCCGTCAGATGTAGAACTGTCTGCTGTTGCTTCTTGATAAAAGAGCAACATCTTAGCTTGTGTTGCTGACAGCGAAGTGAGGCCAAGCCATCTCTTCTCATGTCAATATGAATTCTAATCATACACATTTACAAAAATGTAAGACATTGACTAATTTCATTGGATTTTGGATGCAAAAATGTATGCAGTTATGTTGCGCTGCAAAGGAAAAGAAGGAAAATGTTTTTTACGGGATCCTCATATGGTGTCATCAGTTGAAAGTCACAATATTGCAGTTACAATGACTTTACCGTTGTATGCGAGGTAGTTATGCTTGTACTGCTAGGGCCGGAGGGTCCGTGGTTGATGTTAATGGTCTTTGGGCAACTTTGTTTAGATGTGCATTCACTGAACTCATTAACGTCCAAGTCTCAGAATGATTTGTGAAAAGTTACTGTTTGAAATAGTGCTGGTCACACTCAGCTTCTCCCTGTCCTCCAGACACATCAGTCATGTGACACAGCAGTGTCTCACACATGTCCACTGTCCACACAGACACATGTCCTAAGACACATGTGCATATGACATGGCAGGTCCTGGCCAACCAGCAGCTGAGCACAGGTCTGCACAGGTCTGTCCCACAGTCCACCACACACGGAAGTCTCGAATCTGCAGCATTCCCCACACTCTCCTCCGGGAGCTGTGGCCGCTCCGATGTGCCAGGGCCCAGGGCTTATGCCTCTGTCGAGCCCAGAGCTTCTGTCACAAACACTACCCAGTGGTGGGCACGGCTCACCTGAGAGCACTGTGCGGCACACTCACAGTGAGGGGCCACTCGGACACTGCACGGTCTGCTCCAGAGCAGAGAGTGGGGCTAATTTGAGGTCGGTGTTGACAGCGGATCTGCTCGGTTGATCGTATTAAGCAGTGTTACCGTGTAATCCCGGCCACATTTAGGCTGTCAGCCTGTGTTTACCTGGCGCTAGGTGCTAGCTTCCAGAGGCTATCGCTGTCCGAAAACAAAGTCCCCCCGCTGCCCTCTTACCTCTGGGAACATGGTGTTTGAGCTGGGCCTCGGGGCTCTCCTAACCCCAGCACATCGTCACATGTGGGCTAAAGGAGGATTAGAGTTCTACAGAGCTCGTATTTTCAATCTCCGTGCACTCGAAGGAGCGTCGCCATGATTGTGAGAATTACGTCTGCGGTGCCAGTTCCTGAACGCGCCCATGTGATTGGCTGATGCCAACGTGACGCAACGCACACGGGCGCAGTCGAACCGTCAACTTATTCACTCATAATATAATATACTACTATAATAATATAATAATATAATAATATAATAATATAATACTATAATAATATCAACTAATTCACTCGTAATATAATATACTACTATCATAATATAATACTATAATAATATACTACTATAATAATATAATACTATAATAATATCAACTAATTCACTCATAATATAATATACTACTATAATAATATACTATAATAATATCAACTCATTCGCTCATAATATAATATACTACTATAATAATATAATACTATAATAATATCAACTCATTCACTCATAATATAATATACTACTATAATAATATACTATAATAATATTTTGTTTAGTTTATTTGTTTATTTGTTTATTTGAGCAATACACCTTGTGCTCAAAAGGAGTGGGCTGAAGCAAAAAGCTTATGAGCCCCCACCCCCAAGTGCAATAAAATGCAATAAAATAAAAAAGAACATTTCAAAACACTACAAAACATTACAAGCAGCTACATTCGTACAGACCAACTTACAAACTTACAATCTTACAAAAAATATATAATAATAATAATAAAATATATGAACTGTTTATATAATTAATTGTATAAAGTACAAAGGTACATTAATAGATAAAGGTAGATTGTATAAAGGTACATTAATAGATATTATAATCTGAGATCTTGATGCTTTCCAGTTGTCATTACCATTCTCAGTATAATTTTAATTTGGGTTTAATTATCATCATCATTATTATATATTTATTTAATTGAGTTAAATGTGAAGTATGATGTTCCTGCATAGTGTGGTGCATATCAACTCATTCGCTCATAATATAATATACTACTATAATAATATCAACTCATTCACTCATAATATAATATACTACTATAATAATATACTACTATAATAATATAATACTATAATAATATCAACTCATTCACTCATAATATAATATACTACTATAATAATATACTACTATAATAATATCAACTCATTCACTCATAATATAATATACTACTATAATAATATAATACTATAAAAATATAACACTATAATAATATCAACTCATTCACTCATAATATAATATACTACTATAATAATATAATACTATAAAAATATAACACTATAATAATATCAACTCATTCACTCATAATATAATATACTACTATAATAATATACTACTATAATAATATCAACTCATTCACTCATAATATAATATACTACTATAATAATATAATACTATAAAAATATAACACTATAATAATATCAACTCATTCACTCATAATATAACACTATATACTATTGTACAGCTATTCAAAGTCCAGGACGTCACGGCCCCCTTTTCGATCTGAAAATCTCTCGGGGGGGCCCCCAGCAATAATATATTTACTCTATTCAGACTTTCTGAGGAATCTGTCAGCTAACATGACATAACAATCTAATTTAGCAATGACTGTAGGCTAAAAACTGGTTTGAAATAGTATAATGTAGCAAATAAATGTACTTTTCCTTCAAAATACTTTTTTTTTTTTTCTATGTATGCTTTGTTGGCAAGCTTTGGGGCAGTGCATCTGAGGCCTCACAGGGGGCCCTTTGGGAACCACTGCTATACTATTAAACTATATACTATAATACTGTTATAATTTAACATAATAACCACCATAATCACTCATAATATAATATACTACTATAATAATATAATACTATAATACTATCAACTCATTCACTCATAATCAATACTGTAATAATAATAATGCATCAGTTTTATGTAGCGCTTCTCTGGACACTTAAAGACACTTCACATTGCATTATCCTTTCACTCCATACTTGGTGGTGGTTAGCTACTATTGTAGCCACAGCTGCCCTGGGGTAGACTGACAGAACCACTCTGTTCCATCGGCCCCTCAGACCACCACCAACCACTCACTCACTACATGCCAGGCTTCCTGGTGTTACCAAACGGTCTCCATCCAAGTAGGCCTACCGACCAGGTCCTTCCTTGTTTAGCATCCAAGGTCTGACGGGATCGGGCAGAGCAAAGGCGGGATGGCCAGTATTGTAATACTATAATCTCATTCACTTATAATATAATAATACTATAATACTAATATATATATATAAACTGTTATCATTTATAATAATGCAATACTATAATACAATAATAATACTACTATAATAATACTACAGCTGTAACAAATACTATAATACTGTTATCATTTCTAATAACCATGTAACACCGTAATCACACACAATAAAACATGGATCCCTCCATAAACCTACTGCCCGGTTATCCTTTAGTTCGACAGCCTCGTCATGTTAAAAACCTGTCAGTCATTAGTTTGGCCCCTTTACACAGACTAGAAACAGAAGATGTGTGTAATCTCTCAGTCGTACAGGAGCAGTCCATCTTCAATGAGGGTCATTGAGTCATCTTCTGTACTCAGTAGTTGAAGTCTCAAACGTTTCGCCTCTCGTCCAAAAAGCTTCGTCAGCGGACTTAAGTTCCGCTCAGCCCGCAGCTTAGATAAAGACGAGGATGAGTTGGGGTTGGCTCCTCCCCTCTAATCACAGCTACTCTCACCTGTGGGTAAACACCTTAGAAGTAGAGCGTCTCTAACGACCTGCTCACCTCAGCATCGGTCAGTCCTGTCCTATTCATAGATGATCACTGTTAATTACCTGCCTATTGTTCTTTTGTTGCCGTCCAATGAGACGGCACCTCAGGCAACAAAATAGGCAGGTAATTAACAGTGATCAGCCATGAATAGGACAGATACTGGGCAGTGATCATCTATGAATAGGACAGGACTGACCGATGCTGAGGTGAGCAGATTGTTAGACGCTCTACTTCAAAGGTGTTTACCCACAATGGGCCAACCCAAACTCCTCGTGGACTTTAGTCCGCTGACGAAGCCTTTTGGATGAGAGGCGAAACGTTCGAGACTTCAACTACTGAGTACAGAAGACGACTCAAGCACCTTCATTGAAGATAGAAACAGAAGAATTTTGCCCACGTGCTCACCTAATGGCTGTCCTTTTTTGACTTTTCTTTCATCATCTTTTGAAAACACAACCCTTTATTATGAATCCAAACAAAACGCAGTTGGCCTTTCAAATTTTTTTTTTTCTTCAATTGAAAGAGCATGCACTGCACACATTTATAAAAGGCTAATCAAACAAAACAGAAAAGTTATTTTTCCCCTCTTTTTTGTAAGTTTGTATTGAATTGGTCTCTTTCTTGCAATTGTTTTATGTTCTTGTCATTGTAAACAATCACTCCGTTTGCCACTGATGTTCCGCCCCTCCTCCCGAGCTTTGACATCGGCCATGGATGGGGTCAGTTCTAGAAGTTTTGTTACTGTAAAAAAACAAAAATGTATTTATATATATATATATAAATAAATAAAATCACACACACAGCATCTGTCTTGTGGCCATGCCCTCCGTGGGACGTAAACAACAGCTGGTCACTGTGGTGTTGCTCTACCACCACCTAGAGGGTCTTTTCACCCAACATTGGTATAGTTCACGTCTTTTTATCAACCATTTTGGTGCAACTTACTGTGCAACATAACTGCACAGGAGAAACAAAACACAAGTGTTACTCCAACATCTTTTTTTATTTACAGGCGATATCTCCCATCACTGAGTTCAGTATTTTACACTCCTCCACAGACTGTACCAAAATAACTCGCATTAAAGCAGACCATAACATGATACTTGGGAGTAGGTCTAAGACACAAAAAAAACACACACAAAAAAAAACTACAAAATCGTTTCATCATGGCAGGTCAGTTCTTTTTTTCAGAATACATATTGCAAAGTCTTAAAATGTTTAAAACTGCATAATTTTATAAAACCTTAAAAAGACAAATTAAATGTTCTTACGCTTTAACAAAGTAAACACATAATCCGATACAAAACGGGGAGAAACTTAGGTTTGATTTTGTGCAGTTGGTAAAATAAGTTAAGTGAGCGGCTAAAATGAGTGGTTTTCACTCCATGGCGTCGGGGTCGGCCTGAGCCATGTAGGCGTCCAGCTCTGCGTCCAGGTGGCCCTTGGTCTTGGACATGTAGGCGTCCAGCTGGTTGTCTAACTGTTCCCGGGTAACGATGGGACGTCCCAGACCGCGGCCTCGTCCTCTGCCTCGGCCACCACGACCTCCGAACGCCCCGCGGCCCATCATGCCCCCACGGCCTGAAACAGACACACTGCACTTACTCACAGCAACAGGGTTTACACACTAGCAGGTTAGTAGCAAATGTCCAGCCAAAGTTCCATCCTTCTTCTGAACAATTTAAACCAAAGCCAGCGCAGAATGATACGACAGAAAACTTGAGCTTTAGAATAAACGGGTTGACCTGGTTGGCTCAACGCACAGGGGCGTGTGATGTACAGTGTTATTTGCACTGAGAGCGCTTTCTTTCAAATATAAATTGTGTTTTATCAAAGTAGGCCTACTCTATTTTGACCTGTGAAATACAATTATGTAGCCCATAAAAAAACAAAAAACAAGAACTGAATCAAAATGAAGTTATATAAAGTATTGCTGATAATGACCAGTGCAAAAGAGCACTCTTAGGACTTGATCAACCAAATTCATGCATGTGACACAAGAGGTGTCCCTTCACAGGCAGGCGCGTATTAGCCGAAGGCCTGGTCAACCCGGTTTGTCGAGCTGGTCATAACAAAAGATCAGGGCCAAACCAGTCTGACCAGGTACAAGTTTTGGGACCAACCTCTGGCTGTGGCCTCACAGCCAGAGACATCTGTCATACTGCATTGTCACAAACATCGGCGTCCACTCTGAAAACAGTCACTTCTCTGTATACACAGGCAATTAAGATATTCGACAAGAAACCATTGAGATGGCATCATTGTGATATCATACAAAAGCACAAGCTTTTTACTTTTGAAAACTTTGTAAATGTTAGTATAATGAAATTGACTTTTAAATGTCTGAACAACTGTGTCACCACTAGTTCGATTAGATTCATTAGGTCTTCTAAAAATTATGCAAGCTTTCTTTCCTATAGACAGACCAAGTGTTAGTTTTCGTACCTGACGGTTTCGGCTACAACTGTGGCCTTCCTCAGACACCAGACATGTCACAGCAACATCACGTGACAAACCTCTGAGGAAGACCACAGTTGTAGCAGAAACCGTCAGGTACGAAAACTAACACTTGGTCTGTCTATAGGAAAGAAAGCTTGCATGTGTCACCACTGTTCTCTGGCCTCTGGTGAGGTGTCAGGCTCTCTCAGACCTTCCACCAGAGCCTCAGTTAGTGGGGATTGTGTGCTTCCAAAGTTTAGAAAATCTTTTGGACAGTCGAGCTTCTCCTTCAGAGACTGCACTGAAACTGCAGACTAAATATTAACATATTTACCAGGGAGCTCAAACAGTGGCTTTAATCTGGCCAAACTTGCTCCCATGTGTAAAATTTGCCTTATCTCGTTTCATAATGCGTTTTATTGTAACCTCGTTTCATAATGTGTTTTATCTCTGTAACCTAAAAGCCCCCTATGGACAGGTGTTCAAAATTAGCACATGTGCGATAACACTTTAAACGCATCTGGTTCGTCCGATGTTAATTGCTATGTCCATATTAAATAAATAAATGAAATGAGGCAACTAGTGAAATAATCTAGAGCTGGCTAAATACTAATCTATAAAGTGAGCGGACCATGCAAGTTTTACCTCTGGCTGCTCCACCTCGAGGTGCTCCTCTGGACAGAGGGCCTCCTCGTCCAGGCATTCCCCCGCGCTGACGGCCTCCTCTTCTCATAGCGCCACGTCCGCCACGCATAGGCATTCCCCCCATACGCCTGCCTGCAACACATGTTGAAAATGCACCGAGATGTGAACATGTGAGAGAGGTCTGAAGTGTTTATTGAACTATTCTGTTAATGGCAGTCATTTTCTCCTACAGGAGGACCAACAAGGCCATCAGGCATTACTCCAGAGTCTGTGGTTACCTCTGAGGGACATTGCGCCTCTGAGTACAGGTGCTCCTCGGCCACGCCCACGTCCCATGCCTCGTCCAAACCCGCGCAGTCCTCTGCCTCCGACCGCTCCCCTCATCAGTCCCATTGGCCGGCCCAGCCGCGCCTGGATGTTGCCCTTTCCCAGGCGCTGTTTCAAGCTCTGAACACAGTCAGGTGTCATCAAATACAGCCCCCCACGGTTAAAGACTGTAGATGTAAACGGCCCAGGGCTGGTTGTTCTAATGTCTCTGAAGTATCAACTATACCACCTGGATAAGACTTCCGCTTGCACGCGCTTTTCAGGACACATTCAACTGCACCAACCCTTTTCACACCTTTTACTGGTGTTTCTATTTTCAGCAACAAAAGGGGCGCCTTGTACGGCTGCCCTGGTGCATTTAGCGCATCTGCGCAAATGAACCGAGTAAAATTCCTAGTTTTGAACCTGTTCATAACTATGGCAATAAAAACCTATTCTGATTCACCGCTCTACCGGCAGTTTTAATACGAGTGCTGAGACGAGGCAAAAGTTGGCGGGGCGGAATAAGGTGACTCCAGGTGTTCTCTGTGGTGAAGTCCAGTGCAGTTTGGTTGAGGAGTTACACGAGACTACGCTTTGACTGGATCTGAGCGAACACACACACTTTTACTGAGCGCCTTGGTGATTGACATATTTTAGAAGCAAGTTTATGCTGAGCCAACATGTTTAGCAAAACAAAATTAGCATGTCAGAGAAGGCTGTTTGAGTCCTTTATGAATAAAATAAATAAATAAAAAGTGTACAGTGGCGCAGAGGGGGTGAGATATATAAAAAAAAGTTAAAAACACAAAAACAAATCTCAGCGCCTTCCAGTGCCAATACCCACGGGTCACTCCCAGAGGGGTCAAGACCAGTGTTTCCCAACCAGGGGTCCTTAGTACACCGCATACCCCTGGTCCGCCACCATGGACTCAACCTCCACTGCTACGCTGACGATACTCAACTCTACATCACCACCCTGGTTATAACACACACACACACGCACTAACCGCCAGACCTTGGGGGACCGAGCCTTTACAATCGCTGCCCCCACCCTCTGGAACTCACTCCCACCGCCCATTAGAAACACACTCGCTCCCAAACTTAAATCAGTACTCAAAACCCACCTCTTCAAATTGGCTTTTTCTTAAAACTGTCCGTTTTCTTTGGTCTTCTATTGTCAAGCGTCTTTGAGTGTCCAAAAAAGCGCTTTATGCATTGATCATCATCATCAGGGGTACATGAAATTTGTGCTGATTGAAGAAGTTGAAACCATTTGGATTTTCAGACAAAAGCTATTTAAGCGATATTTTGCAGTTACCTTTGTAGATTTTACAGTTTTTCAGTCTCGTCTTGAACAGAAAACATAAAAAATCTGACTTATCATTTTCTAAATAATTGGCAACAGCCTCAATATAAGGGGTACTTTAGAAAGATCCAAGAAACATGAGACCAAAACAACCTTTACACGCCAAGTACCACCTCAAAAATCCGTGAACCGGCATTTATCAGGACCATACAGAACAAATCTAAAATTAAGACTAAAATAGGTTTTAAGTGGACATATCCACATATCCAGTGGACAAAATCCATTCTGCCCTCGAAGACAGGTGCTACATAGCGTGTGTACTGAAAAATAAAAATGTGCTCTTTTGTGTTGAAGCAGATGGAACATTTGAAATGACGTGTTTTTCAATAGCCACAAATCTGAAATGTAAATGAGAGAATGCTATGGGAGTAAATAATAATTACTGTGCTGCCACTTCTCTTTTGCACTGAAGCCCACGCAGGAAATCAACGTTTTATTTTTTAATACATTATTCGTACAGCTGCCAGCAGGAGGAGCACCAGTCTTCACCAGCTCTGCATTTCATTGTTATCATTCTTACAGAGACATAAACGCAGAGGCACCAAAATAATGATTTTAACCCTTATCTGCAGGATATGTCCACTTTAACCTGAGAGTAAACCATGCTGAAACTAAAAAAAAGTATTTAACTTAAATATCTCTATAACATAAGGTCTACAAAAGTAACTGTGGTGTGCTTTTCCTTGGAAGGGGCTGCTTTGTGCTACTCACCTGTTTGTGATTCAAAGCAGCCTGCACTGAAGGGCGGTTCTCCATTTGCTGAGCAAGGCGCCGATTGCGAGCACTTGCCATATGCTGCTGTTGCATGGTGGCTCGAATGTTTACTGCAGGGGGCTGCTTGTTCTTCAGCATGTTAGTGAAGCTTAAAAAGTGGGAGGAAAAACAGGAGGAATAAAAGGACATACAGGTGGAGGAAGCAGGGTTCCACATCAACGTCATGTCTTAAAATATGGACGCAGCAGACTTTCAGCTTCCACTTGTTGGCACACATTGTTATGGTGTACACACACAGTTACTGACTGCAGTGACAGCCTTGAACTTTAAACCAGTCAGGATAAAGACAGGAGAGAGAATAAGAAGGACCAATGAGCCGCTTACGTGCCTCTGTTTTAATCCAGCGTTCAAGCTTGTGGTCTTGTTGAAGGAGGCACTGGACAGAGGTGTTGGTAACCCAGCCACTTACAGCAAAGACCGTAACTCAAGTCAGTCAGCTCCCGGAGAGCAGACTCGTGTGCCTGGTCACGTCTCTGCTCGGACTGGGCACTCCGTCAAAGGGACATGGACAGTCAGAAGAGAAGGTGAAGAAACGGTGTGCTTTATTCAAGTGGGTTCTTTCAGCTGTGTTACTTTAAGCACCCCATATGAGTGGGTTTCCATCACTGTGCTGCCAGGACAGCAGCGCGGTCCAACACAGGGCTATCCCATGAGACCACCCGCTCGAGGTGCAACGCTTCAACAAAATAAACATGTTTTTTTTTATAACTTTAGGAATAGAAGGCCTATTGAAGACCAAAGATTGCGCAGTACACGCTGGGTACAGCACAGGCCCACGCTTTTTGTGGAGTAATATTTGACAGGGTGCAGACGTCTCACCGCTCGTTCAGCGACACTTTGGTCGTGCTTTTCAACACAACTTTTTGGGACGAAGGAGCACTCATTTTGACAGGTTTCACCTTCCGGTTCCTGGGGAAAACAGAGACATTGAGATAATGTCAATTTTTCAGTGATGACAAGCGACCAGAACGAAAAGTTTGATTTCCAACGGCGTAATTTGCACACACAATGCACAGACGCACAGTGTTTTGACAAATTGTATCTATTACAATGAAGACATATCATTAGAAGCCACAATTCATCACAAATTAATATGGCATTTGTTTTGCAGGCTGAGCTAAAAAATGGGCAGATCATCAGTTTTAGTTATGACTTTCCCAGTTTAATTTTAGCTTCGTTTTGGTTCTTCTGATTTAGTCTTATCTTGACAGTTTGACGAAACAAGTAATTCCTTACCATTTTCGTCCTGGCCTTACTTTCCACAAAAAAATGTAGCCCATGTGTATGTCCAAATGTTTGAATTATATATTTGGGACCAAGTTATCCCATCAGTGTGTTGTGGGGATAATACTAGGTCACAAATTGGGGTGTGCCGTTTATCAAACACAAATGAAATGGTTCTATGGCGGTCGTAGCGAACGCGTTTTATGTCCCACTATTTTCCACTGCATCTCACAACTTAACTTGTCCTGCTTGTATTATTTTTGAAGTGTACAGATACCAAAAACACATACAATCTCCTCAGCCTCGGAGGCTGAATAAATGTTTTCCGAGGGAGATGTGACTTACCAAATGTTCTGCAGACAGAGCAGCTGAGGCGTGTTAGCTAACGCTAGCCTAAGGAGTTAGCACTGCGGGAGATCGACTGTAGGCTGTAACACTGGCTTCTGACTAATAACCTGTCAACAGTAACGTCTACTACGAAGACTTTTGCTTTGGGAAGTAAACGCAAAAATAAAATAAAAAGTACTTCTGGGACGAGATGTTTATCCAAATGGAACAGCGCTTTTTTTCTCCTAAAATGGAGCGTCTCTTATTGCACTGCGCATGCGTATGATATGGGGCGTCCTCTTCTTCTTCTTCTATGGATTAGTGATTAGCAGCCCACTACCGCCATCATCCGAACGCACATCATCATTATGGTAAGTACTTTACAAGCTAAAAAAATGTAATAGTGTCCTGTCTTTGTCACACTTTCTTCTTTGCTTTTAAAACATGCTCTACTCACAAGCTTTGGAATGTGAATTTTCATCTATGAATGCGACATTTGGTCAAAAGCAATAAAAAGATAATGAGAAATATTTGATCAGTGTCCATTTTGGTACGATGAATGAGTCCAAAGACTACATGCTTAAAAAACAAATGTTGTTGTACATCTAACTTTTCTTCTATAAAACTAGACAAAAATTTCCAGAGTTTTGTTGTTGTTGTTGCTGTTGTCATTGTTGTGTATGAGCAGTACAGTGGTACTGACCAAATTTCACATTCATAAATGTAAATTTAGTAACCATAAACCATCCTTTCAGACAATCCAGACAATCCAAAAGCTATCAAAATTGTCAATATTTGTGAAAGGTTTACTTTGCTGTGAGTTATTCATGTTATGAAATTGGATGTTATGATCTCAAATTGAACGCAGCTGCTTGGAGGGGTCGTACTATTTGTTTATTTATTTTCTGTTCTTTAATTGGTTGTATTGTGTTTCATTGGTTTTCATTTTTTGTTTATTTGTTGCGTTTTTGTGTTGTTCATTGGAACGTGACGTCACGGACGTCATGCAACGGAACGTGGCTACGAGCCGCCATCTTGTGAGGCCATACGATAAATTGCTAACAGTAGATGAACAGTAGAGGAAGGTAAATTGAGAAATTACTTCAGAATGACTAGGAACTGTTGTGTAATTGGTTGTAATGTTAGGTCGCACGACCGTCGAACAAATAGGAAGATAGAAGGGCTGTCTTTTTTTGGTTTCCCCACCTGGAAGCAACGTGAGGGAGCCCATGTAGCAGATATTACTAAAAGAAGACGGCTAGCCTGGATAGCAGCTGTGGGAAGATCCAGTATCCAGTTTTCAAACATCCCCACATATTTTCTGGTTTGTTCCAAACATTTTCATTCTGGTAAGTTCTGAATGTTGTTTTTACAGTACGTTTTGTTTAGCTCTGGGTTTGTTTGTTTGTGTTTTGCTTTTTGTTCAGTTTTGGGTAGGTCTGATACAATAATAATAATAATTAAAAAAATCAAATCTCACACAAACGTAGGCTCAGTCTAACACCAAGAGTACCAGTTTGATATCATCCACTCTGGAAAAGGTAAAACTCATTTGTTACATATTTTAGCAGAAGATTAGCCACGCCATGCACAGCTGGGGCTTGCATTTTTTAATGACTGACTTTTAAGAGCCCCTCCAGGAACCAGGGGTTTCAGCGCCCGAATGATGCCCCTAGAAGGGTCTCCCATGGCAAACAGGTCCTAGTTGACGGTTCAGACGAAGAGCGGTTCAGTAGCCCCTCAAGTAGGGCTGGGCAATTAATCGATAATCGCGTGTTGCGTTATAATCGAGGAGAATTGGCCAATCCTGTCGCATTCTGGAAAAAATATGGACGTAGCGCTTGACAGGTTAATTCCAGGGAAACGCTCGGCCCAAACAAACAGGAAGCACAGGAGCATGGTACATGCGGCACAAAGAGGAGAGGACCTGGTGATTTTACGTGTAAAATCAGCTACAAAGCAAAACGGAAACATGCGGGGAGCTGACAGAGAACCAGGACGTGCGCACTGGGATGAAGAGTTCTTATCCTCCAAGAGAAAAACTATTGATGCTATTTGGACCATGTGGATTTGTTTTGAAGCTGCAGCGGTGGATTGGCTGGAATTCTAACTGTAAATTGTAAATTTGATAGTCTTTTTTTTACTAATAAATGCGCGGTTTACTCATTTCTTTATGTAAATATTGTTAGCGCTTCACTCCGTGACGTCGCGGCCTTTTGAGGCTCCGCACACAAACATGTGCTTGTTGTCTGCTTCTTCTGACATTTTTCAAACATTCCAATATTTTGCGTCTCCTTTGCAGATATTTGTGAGTTGCTTAGCCAGGTGAAGGGGTGACATGGGGAGGCTGTACTGTGACGCTAGAAGTGTGCAGTTTGTTTTTGCTGATGAGTTGGCTGCAGTTTTCAGTTTGGCCGTAGCATCTGTTTGCATGCTCGTCCAGGAAAGACCACATGTATTGTTTTTTTATTTTCAATATGGGGAAAATAATCGAGATTAGTTATTTTCCATAATCGCCCAGCCCTACCCTTATGAGAGACTCGTGAGGCCCTCCTTCTGTGGACCCACCACCTGCAAGAGGAGCCATAGGGGCTGGTGCAATGTAATTTGGGCAGCTCCAACAGCTGCCCCCACGACCCGGCAACGGACAAGTGGAAGAAAATTGATGGATGGATGAACTTTTTAAAGAACAGGCCACCGTTTTTTTCACATAGAGATATGTTCTTACCTGAGCTTAGACGAGTTGATGCGTACCTGTCTGGTCTTTGTGTGTGCGCTCAGTCACGCAAAACGACCAAAGATGTTGTTAGCATTTGGCCTTTCCCAGTATATTCCTATATCTCCAAATGTGGTGAAGTTAGAAGCGACCAAGCTCTTCCACAGGCGCGCACAAAGACCAGACAGGTACATATCAACTTGTCTAAGCTCAGGTAAGAACTTATCTCAGTACGGAAAAACGGTGGCTTGTTCCTTTTTAAGAACTATTTGTTTTTCATGAATATACTAATGATTTGACATGATTTTAGGTAAACCTGCATATGAAATGAATGAAACTGATCCTGACTGGGCTCCAACATTACTGATGGGACCCTCCAAAGTTCCTGCTCCACAGTCAGACCGTCATGGATCATGGAGAATGCAACAAAGAGCTGAAGTGGGAGGTAAACCCTTTTTCAAAACACCAACACAACTAGGGATGGGACGAAATATCGTTTGGCGAAATATCGCGATACAAAACGTGACGAAATGCATCGAGTTAAAAAAAAAATGGATCGCGAAATTAAAAAAAAAAAACGTTTTTTTTATTTTTTTTATGTAAACCAGGGGTGGCCAACACGCGGCTCTCGAGCCGCATGGTAGCCTACATATTCCCCATAAACTGTAACAGTCTTTAAGAATCTTGACCAAAAATCCAACCATAGTTCATGTGATCCCATCTCTACACGCATGAATGTCCGTATCTCCCTCCTTTTCGAGGCGGCGTGTAAAAGGTGCTCGTGCAGCAGCCTCACTCAAAGCGGGATGTAGGTAAACAACAGTCAGGCAGATCGTGGCACTGGGATCAGCTTCTGTGCATTTCAAGTTTCTGATTAGCCTACTCTTTATTTGATGAAAGTTGGCCTCATATTCACAGAAAAAGATCAAAATTAGGAAATAGAAAAAAGCGGAGCTCTAATGAAGCATATGATGCGAAGCGCGACATCGTAACGCGGAAATACGCAAAGTCATTGTCTTTTCTGTCACATGTGCTGCAACTGTAACAAATGCAACATAAAACATAATCTCAGACGTCCTCCAGAGGCTCCTGATTAAAGCTTATGAACTTTGTGCAGCCTAAAGTTCGTTCTCTGCACAGTCCAGTCAGGACCAAGCTGCGGGCACTGAGCGCACAGGCCAGGGGCGAATCAGAGGAGGGGGCTCAGTGGGCAGGGCCCCTCACACAAACACACTCAGGCATTAAAAATAAAAACATATAAATCCCAGTCAGAGCAGAACAGCACAAAATGTCAGTTTATTTAATATACATTTATTTCAATCTTGGTGAGGAGTAAAACTATTACATCTAATACAATTATTAAAACAAAAGAAAAAGGCCAGGCATAAAGTTATACTTTATTGTGATTAAATATAACGGTCATATTATATTTAATCACAATAAACTACCGCCCCTGGATCTCGCGAATGATCGGTGCCTTTGTGGCTCTTCACAGGATCAAGGTTGAACATTTCGGCTCTTGGTCTCCGACTAGTTGGCCACCCCTGATGTAAAGCGTCTTTGAGTGTCCAAAAAGCGCCATACAAGTTCGATGTATTATTATTATTATTATTATTAAATGAAAAATATATATATATATCCGGGGAATGGTGCAGTGCGTCGTCATGTCAAGTCACAGGAATGATATGTTAGTTTTTTTGAAGAAGAACCAGTCCTGAGATACATGAACCTCGGGTTAGAGCAGCACTAAGGGAGTGTTCTTGTGTTTCCCTGTGTTCAACTGAAACAAAAATAAACAAGTTGTTATTATACAGTAATATTTTTTTCTTTTTTGATATCGTATCGTGACGTATCGTATCGTGACTCTGACATATCGAGGTGCATCGTATCGTGAGTTTAAGTGTATCGTCCCATCCCTAAACACAACAAGACCTTCAATCAAATCATCACCACTTAATTTGTATCTGTGTACTTTTGATTGTATTTGTGGTGAACCGCTGCTAGGCATCGCTAGTGCAGTCGCGGTGGGAAGTGACAGTACAAGTAAAGGTACAAATTGTAGGTAATTGTGAAATTACTGTCAAATTAAGCATTTTTTAATATCTGTCATGTGTTTTATTGCTTCAGATTGATTACAGCTCATGTGTTTAGAATAATTTTGATTTCATTTATTACAGTAGTCAAGAATAAAACAGAACCATTTCATATCTGCTTTTTTGTCTGTCCCAAATATATATATATATATATATATATATATATTTTATTGTATTATAGCAAAATAACAAAGAACAAGTTCTTTAAATAAAAGTGGTTTAACAATTTCTCTTTCAGTATAAAATACTCCAGAATCAAAAGCCAATCAAACAAATTCACTGCCATCATCTGAAATGATCATGAACTTCCCAGTCAAACTCTACTATTAGACACAAGGATGCGATTTAAAGAAGTGTCTGTTCTTTTTCTAAATGCAGGAGTAAATGACAACAACTCTAACAATCACTCTTTGTTAGCTATAACAAAAAAGGACAAAAGTGAACCTAAAGTCCAATGAAAGCACAAGTCCAAAATGTTCTGCTCAATGTGGTATTTACCGTCTTCTGTTGACCCTTATAGTTTAATGTTTTTTAGCTTATTTATTACGGAAGCGTTGTGTGTTATTTTTTCGCTGGTATCACGTTATTTCAAGATAATTTCACGTTATTTCAAGATAATTTCACGTTATTTCAAGATAATTTCATGTTCGTACAACATACAGATCACGTTATTTCAAGATGATCACGTTATTTCATGATACCCATTTATCATGAAATAACGAGATAATTATCACGTCATTTCAAGATATGAAATTATCACGTTATTTCATGATACCAATTTATTATGAAATAACGTGTTACTGTAGACGCATCTTCTTGCATCCGCGATAAACGTCCTTCTGACACTCATCGTGGTCGTAGGAAGGTGTAAAGCGGACCCTTCATCTCACAGCCATTCTGCAGACCTGCCTCTCGGCGCACCTCCCTGCGTCTGGCGTCTGCTACAGTATGTTGTTATTTCATGATAAAATTGGTATGAAATAACGTGCTAATTTCATATCTTGAAATAACGTGATAATTATCTTGTTATTTCATGATAAATGGATATCATGAAATAACGTGATCATTTCATATCTTGAAATAACGTGATAATTATCTTGTTATTTCATGATAAATGGATATCATGAAATAACGTGATCATTTAATTTCTTGAAATAACGTGATCTGTATGTTGTACGAACATGAAATTATCTTGAAATAACGTGAAATTATCTTGAAATAACATGAAATTATCTTGAAATATTTGATACCAGCGAAAAAATAACACACACGCAAGTGAAATATCTTAATTCTGTGTTATATGTTTTATGTCGCACGTTTGCACCGAGAAAAATTCCTAGTTTGTGAACCTGTTCTCAAACCATGGCAATAAAACCCATTCTGATTCGTCCCAAAAGGGGATTTGTGGATATGGGGGGTGACACTTGTGTGGCTCCAACTCTGCCATGGCTGGAAGTACGAGTTTTTAAGTGCCTGTGGATATGGCCTTTGGGGAACTGAAGTCCAGCTCTCTGTGAGCGTAACACAGCCTTGGCTTCGGCTTTACCCCTGTCTTTTTACCGTTATGTGATTGTAGCTCGATTTCGGCTACTTAAAAGAAAAGAAACAAAAACCTCTTTGGAAAACTATAATTTTGCATTTCTAGGGAAATTTATCACATTACTTATTATTTATTTTATTTTTTACAGACTTTCAGAATGGAGCAACAGAAAATAGAAGTGTGGCTCCAGCAGAAGTTGGAGATGAAGAACTGGAGATGATCGTCAGAGGAGAAGACCAACAGCACACTCATCAAGAGATGGAAGCTGTGGACAAGGGGTTTGTTGGACAAGTTGAACCTGTGGTAGAACACGCAAATGTAGAGAATGGAGATCAGACAGAAAGAGACCTAAAAGCTAAAAGACAGAGGTTGGACTG
Organism: Proterorhinus semilunaris; assembly: GCA_021464625.1. Lineage (NCBI taxonomy): Eukaryota > Metazoa > Chordata > Actinopteri > Gobiiformes > Gobiidae > Proterorhinus > Proterorhinus semilunaris. The sequence goes on from CM038360.1 coordinate 30,262,597, forward strand.
CGAGTTCTGCGAACAGAGCAGAGCAGAAATAAGACGGTTGTCGGGGGAGAACAGAGAGCTACGGTCAGAGTTGAACAAACGAGAGCTGAATCAAGATTTTTTAAAAGACGACTCTGAAAAAGTCAGATATTACACTGGACTCCCTGGTTTTTCCATTTTATTTTCCCTCTTCAGCCACGTGAAATCTTTCTTGCCAGCTGCTAAGAAACTGTCCCCTTTCCAAGTTCTTTTCCTCACACTCATGCGCCTGCGACTCGATCTTCCCGTCCAGCATCTTTGTCATCTCTTCAACGTATCCCACGGAGCCCTGTCTTCTGCCTTTGCCGACACCATCGACGTTCTACACGTGCACTTAAGACCGCTGGTGCACTGGCCAGGGAGACGTGGTCTACAAGCCACAATGCTACACGAGTTTGTCCAAACCTTTGGGCAACGCGTGGCAATTATCATTGACTGTTTCGAGATCCGTACCGAAAGACCGTCACATTTCAAAGCGAGCGCTCAAACATGCTCTCAGTTCAAGGGAACGCACACCGTGAAGTACCTCATTGGGATCACACCACTGGGTTCAATAGCGTTCGTTTCTAAGGGATGGGGCGGGCGCACGTCCAACCAAGATATCGCAGAGAAATGTGGCCTTCTTAACAAACTGCTGCCGGGGGACGTAGTGTTGGCCGGCGGGGGCTTTGACGTCCAGCATGCAGCGGGAATGATGTGCGCTGAGGTTAAGATCCCTTTGTTCGCAAAAGGCCCCAGTCAGCTTGAGGCCAAGGACATTAAAGCCACTGCCCACCTAAGGACACACGTCGAGAGAGTGGTTGGAAGCGTGCGCAACAGGTTCAAAATGCTGCACACCACAATACCAATCCGATTACTTCTCTCATGTGAGAACGAGGAGATGACGCTTCTAGACAAAATTGTGAACGTGTGCTGCATCTTGGCGAACATGTGTCCCAGTGGAGTCGTCAAGCCCAAGGGAAAATGAAACCTGTTCTTGTTGGATGGTTGTGTACTGTGTATAATCGATGGATGATTTTGAAGCCTTTATTCAATGACAGGGTGTTTATTGTGTCATGTTTTTTGTTCTGTAAAAACATCATGACCTGATATTGTTTTTGTAAAAACATGTCAATTGTAAAGAAACCACATAAATGATCATTTACATGTTAAAGTAAGTGGCTCCACCATTTAATTGAATGAGGAGAGAATCCAGATAGAACTCTATATGACGCAGATAACCCACAACTCCGGAAGCCAAACGTCTGTATTTTGGTCATCATTAAATTATGGGCAATTTTTTGGCAAATATTCAAAATGTTCAATATAATAAACAATAGCTGTGTTGTCCAAGAACAGCATTAAAACATTGGTGTTTAAAATGGGGTTGGAACACCAGTGACCGTGACATCGCTGAGAAATTTCTATAAATGATGTCCTGAATATTTCTATGTAATTTCTAAACGTATGTTACGTATGAACCTGTTTTTCTCCAGACACATTCTACACTCTTATGTGAATGGCTGTAACACAAATGACATAACACTTGCCTTGATACATTGTACCTGCCAAACTCAGGACGAAGTAATGTGCTCTGTAACAATGATGTGTAATAAGTTGTACCTATGGGTTAGACCAGTGTTTTTCAACCACTGTGCCATGGCACACTAATGTGCCGAGTGGTCTGAAAAAATATATTTTTTAAACAAATTAATTATTATCTGCAAATAATTTTCGAGTGTCTGTGCTGTCTAGTGATCGCCAGAATCAATTAGTGATGCATGAATGCAACAGATGGCGGTTACAGTGGCGTTGTGGGTAGCGAGACTATAAGGTGTTCCTATTGAAGACACATTTTCTGCTGTTGGTGTGCCTCATGATTTTTTCAACGAAAAAAATGTGCCTTGGCTCAAAAAAGGTTGAAACACACTGGGTTAGATACACAATGGAATAATATGTGTTTGTACTTTGAAGGTACATAATGCAATAAGACGTATGACTGTAACCTTAAGTCCTAAGTGATGGGGAATCATAGAATTCATAGTCCTCTTATCAATATGATAAGAGGACTATGTGAGGGCTGAATGAATTCTATGATTCCCCATCACTAACCCTATTGGTCTTGCATTATGTACCTCCAAAGTACTAATACACATTATTATTCCATTGTGTATGTACTACATCGATACAAGTTATTGCAGATTGTTACAAAGCAGATCACATTGTACTACATTTTGTTAGGTCCAGTACATCAAGGGTGGTGTAAAATATGCTGACATACAAATGACCCACAGTAAAAAGGGACGTAACGTTTCTTTTGCTCTTAGTAGACAAAATATACAATATAATTTATATTTCCCCAGAAAGAAAATTTCCTCACATCTTTTTCAACATAAAAAAAAACGGTAAAGTGATGCTTATAACACCAATGACACTAAATTGAATATTATACTGTATCTATGGGGACATTTATTTTGTCTTAACTATTTTAAATATTAATCATTTTCATTTTAAATCTGCAAATTATTGAAGTTTATATTCTGTTTGGAATTGGTACAAAAAATCTTTTTTTTATATATATATTATATATATCATTGAAAATGGGGACATAGGGTTTTTAACATTCACGCCAGGAATTCAAAGTTGCATAACACAAATCAAAACAGCAAAGATATGATCTGAAATAGGGGGATCAGTTTAAAATGTGTTGGTTGAACTGCTGTTTTATTTCCAGGGCTGGGAAGTGCTTTTATTTCAATCATGATTTGTAGCAACAGGCGCTGATACTCCAGACCGTTTCTATTATGTCTATGGTCCTAGCTGTGCGCCCTGAGCACTTCCGGGTCCCGTGACTGGTACTATTTTCAGCTGTTCATCGAGGTGAGGAGGATCTTAGGAGGATGGCTTCAACGGCGCTTTTGGAGAGTTCCTCCACCAACAAAGATGTTCTGGCGGAGGGTTTGATCGACCTCCTGAAACCCGCCATTCAGCAGCTGGACCTGCACGTGCACTCCGTCAGGTAGCACATACACATATATGACACATGACAAGTCTGCGCCGAGTCCATCACCCTCTGCTCTTTCCATCTGCGCAGGGAAAGCCAAGTGGACTTACGAGAACACATCGACAATCTGGCCACAGGTACGCACGCTCACCTGGGCAGTTGCTCCGTTACGCGTGGTTGCAGATTGTTTTGTATGTTGAAAGCCTTTGGGGAGGTACTTGGAGAACCCTGGGGTTAGAAATAGCATCAGAAATCTGCAGCTTGCGGGGGTTTGTGTCATGTATGCGGTCTCTGTGCTTCGCAGAGCTGTGTAGGATAAACGAGCAGCAGAAGGTGGCCCTGGACCTGGATCCATACGTCAAAAAGCTGCTCAACGCCAGGCGGAGAGTGGTCTTGGTGAACAACATCCTCCAGAACGCCCAGGTGACATGCAACACTTCCCCACAAAATCTTATCTGAGCTCAGAGGTTGTGTCTTCTCCAGACTAAAGTTTCTAACCCGCTATTATTTGAATGGGGTCCACACACCAAGTGAACCGTTTACGCTAGGGCTCGGCCTTCGTGTCCTCTGGCCTGTCTCGTGATCCTACTCTTTATCTGTGAACTTAGTGTATTTTGTGATTTGGGCTGAGTACCGTTAAAAAGGTTTAGGTACTGGCATGAAATAAAAAAACATATCTTCAGAGACAAATCTTGATGTTGTTGGTCCAGGGACCCATTAAAGGAAGTGACTTGGTAGTTTCAGCAAGGAAATCGTCTTTTATGGAGTAAAATACTTAAAGCCACACAGCGTAGAATTTTACCCAATAAATAAAATTGAAACACAAGCATTTATTTTATGACAGATATTTTCATCATTGAAAAATACCTCCTAAATGTACAAACAAACATGAGCTTTTGCTGTGAGTGGCTCACCTCTCCTAAGACATGACTGTAACTTTGCCAGGAGTGGGTACGTCTCCAGCTGGTCTTCATGGAGATGTCGACTAAAGTCAGTAGAATTTGAGATTTAAATAGATTAGGTTGTAGATGACAAATATTTTAGTAAAGGTAATGAACGAAATATCGTTAAGGTATTGGCATTGTAAACCAAGTATCATTAAAGTACCAGTATTTTTTATTTTATTTTTTTATGGTACCCAGCCCTATTTGTGATCTCACTTCCTTATATGTGAAGTCCATGTATTTTGTGATCCCACTGTTCCTTGTCCTGTGTCATCCTGCTGAGTAATGTGTCTTTTTGCTGAGTTTCCATGTGAATTCTCACATCAGCCTGTCGAGGGACAACAGATGAAATTAGCCTATGGCTAAAATCTGAGATGTTTACATATTTGATGTCACTTTTTAATTAAAATTATCAAATCAAATTGAGATTTTAAAATGTAAGATACTGGAGATATTGATCACCTAAAAGCATTTGGAAACTGCAGCATTAGATGGTCTCAGCTGTGATCCAGTTAACGGAGTTGTTGCATGGCTCTCTTCCTTACTGTTATACGTTTCTCTTTAGCTAAAGTTTGTCTCTGGATAATGGCAGAGTTCTCCGATTATGCTCAATTCAGACCCAGAACCCTTATGCTGCATTCACACCAAATGGAAGAAATATAATAACCCTTCAAGAGGGGCTTCTGCGGCTGCGTGAGTCTGAGTAAACATCTGGGATTTTGCTTTGGGGACAGTCGAATAGTTCCACTACCTGCCTCCGACACACAAACCTCACTCAGCTCTAACCTCCTGCCAGAGAATCGCCGATGCTCTACTGCAGCGGTTTCCAACCTTTTAGTCTTGGGAACCCCTTGAACCCTTCAGTACTTTGCTTACCCCTACCTCAAGGGTCCTGCAGTTTATTTTGAAAGGGGTCACTTAAAAGTACTATTAATAGATATAAAGACAATGCTGTGGTTTCAAAATAAAGCTAAAGTACTCCCAAAACCATACAGTACATTTTACTTCAAAATATCTGAATATCTGAAATAGCTCCAAGTATCCCAGGGGTCCCTCTACCATACCATATTCTATCTGCCTGCTAATTAAAAGCTTCAATTTTTTTTTTCCTAAAATGAGTAACTACTAACCTTTTAATGTGCCCACAGGAGCGACTTCGGAGACTCAACCATAATGTGGCCAAAGAAACCGCACGCAGAAAGACCATGTTGGAGGCATCAGGGGTGTTCGCCTCCCGCTCCCCCAGTTTACCCTGAGAGCCCTGGTAACGAGGGTATGCACATGTTGTTTTCACTCTAAATCAAACCCTAAACGTCAATTCAGATATGGATATGCCGAACTACCACTCGATTGGTTTACGTTGTCATGCTGTTGCTATGCTGTGACATCACATGCACGCTCTACGCTTCCATATTTTAAAGACAGTTTAGTCCTTGTTTGAATTTGACTTCGGATCAAATAGATGGACCTGGATGTGGAAAAAAACAGCAGCTTTTAAGGCATCGCTTTGCCATCTTTCTGTCATAATGTGTTTTTCTAACTGAATAATTCAATGTAATGCAATGATTGTGAACTTGCACTGGTGTCTTTCTGCACGTTTATCAATACTTTGTGGTAACTCTTTTCTAAATTAAAATTTTACTCAAGTAATGAAGTCAAGTGAAGGCTCCACCCTTGGTGCCGGAAATAAAAATCCCAGTCAAAATGGAAGGGAATTAAAACTTATTTGGAATGAAGTGTCTACAATTTTACTGTGTGTTTGATATGGACAATATGTAACTGGTTAAGGTTAGGGCCAGGAGTTGGAAAATGTGTAAGTTTGGAAATGGGGAAACAATTAAGGTGAAGGTTAGGAAAAGTAGGGTTAGGCTCTGAGAAAGGCTTGGGTTAGGTATATTTAGCGATAAATAATGACATGTTCAGTTCATCCATCCATCCATCCATCCATTTTCTTCCACTTGTCCGTTGTCGGGTCGTGGGGGCAGCTGTTGGAGCTGCACCAGCCCCTATAGCGCCCCCTGCAGGTGGTGGGTCCACAGAAGGAAGGCCTCATGGTTCTAACCGGGCCTGTTGGTCTCTCATAAGGGGCTTCTGAACCGCTCTTTGTCTGACCCGTCACCTAGGACTCCGTGAGGCTTGGCGTTGAGACATCACAGCCTTGACCTCTATCGTTGTTGCCTTCCATTAAACTTAATATAACTTAACGTAATGATATACATTAACTCAAGAATTGTCTGTCTGTCATTCCCTACATGTGTGTTTATTTGTGTTTACTTTGTTTACTTGTCATTATCTGTTTCTTTATTTTATATACGTTTGTTTAGTGTCTGTCTTTAAAAAAAAAAAACACAGCCTAGTATTTGTATAGCGCTTTTCACATGACACAAGTCATCCAACTTCACCCAGTTTAGAGACTTTTGGAAAAAAAATAATATGTCGAGATTAAAAGCATGATAGCAGCCAATCAGCAATGTGGTAACTCATGGACATAAGACAAACAGTTTGAAGATATATCTTAACATTTTAAATGAAAAGTTATAAAAGCATTAGTATTTTCTTTCTAGTAAAATATCTGCGTGATGGTCGATGCTTTTAATTTTTCGAAAAGTCAATGATAAAATGAATGGGATTTTTACTTCCGGCACCCACCAAAGGACCGGAAGTGGGTGTTGAAGCCTATGTTCTGTGTATTGTTACGCCTGGTAATATTATGTTATGTGTACATTATGTATATTGTCTGCAAACTACTACTGTATTATTAATTAAACTTTACGTAAAAGCGGTGTCGATGTTTATTTCTTTGTGTGGGGGGGGGGGGGGAGTCACCACAAGATGGCCGCCTGCCGGGGCCTGATGACAGCATAGCAGTTCCACTCTAGTGCGAACGGAATGCTTCCGAATACATCGCGGAAGTGGAAGCTGATGATAACATGTCAACGAAGTTTACATTAATACGGCTTCAGCTCTTGCCAGACATTCTTCTCAGGGCGGGCGTTTATAGCGGCAGATGCTTAAAATCCACTTGTAGCGAATGAAAGGCAGTCACTGCTCAGAGACAGAATCATGGACTCGTGGGTTCGTTTCAATGCGCAGAGCCAGGCCAAGGAGCGAGTGTTCAGGTACAAACAACCCCCACAACAAACTCACACACTGCGGCTCACACGGGCAATAACAAGGGAGCAACCACCTGCTCTGAGCGGGGCGGGAATGGAACAGTAGGAACATGTACTGATTAAGTTAATAGTGTGGAGGATGAATAAGATGCGAATATCGAGTCTCCACAATATTTATTTTCTCTTCACAAAACGGGAAAAACATCAACACTTCCGCCTAAGCGGAAAACCAGCCCTTCACAATAAGGGAGAATGTGTGTTATATACAAGTAGTGACACCACACAGGCCCCCCCAGAACACACAAAAAACAACATGCACGAACCTTACTTATACCGCATAGGTACCCCTCTACCCCACCGACTACATTTAACCACCTCCTGCGGAGGGCTCGCCAGAGGCAAAGAGTCAACGTCCGGGGCTGGATTGGGCAGGCGGCCGCGGCGAGCAGGACGAGCCAGCTCTACCCCGTCCTCCTGGAGCACATGAGCGGGCTTCAAACGGTCCACTGAGACCTTGTCCTGTCCAGCCCCCATCTCAATAAGAAAGAACTTGTGTCCCCTTTCCAACACGCGAAAGGGACCGTCATAAGGGGCCTGCAGAGGAGAACAGTGCGCATCGTGTCGAATAAAAAGGTACTTGGCCGACATAAGGTCCTTGGGGATGTAGGACTAAGGAAGACAGTGGTGTGCAGCAACAGGAGAGAAAAACCTAGCCTGCCCCTGGACACCAAAACTCCCGATAACACCAGGACCCAACCCCGGGGTACTAGACAGGAACTCCCCCGGCACCCTCAAAGACTGTCCCAGAACTAACTGAGCCGAAGCGGAGCCCAGGTCCTCCTTGGGGGCGGAACGCAGACCCAACAAAACCCACGGCAGTCTGTCCACCCAGCTACTGTCCACTAGAGATGCACGGAGGGCGGCTTTCATAGTGCGATGAAACCGCTCGCACAGTCCATTGGCCTGAGGGTGGTATGCAGTGGTCCGGTGAAGTTTAACCCCCAAGCTCCCAGCAACCGCGTTCCACAGCTCCGAGGTAAACTGCGGGCCCCGATCTGATGTCATGTCCAAAGGCACACCGAACCGAGACGCCCACGAATAGAGGAACGCTCGGGCCACCTCAGGTGCAGTAGTAGACGACAGAGGAACCGCCTCGGGCCACCGTGTGGTCCTGTCCACCATGGTCAGCAGGTGAGTAAAACCACGGGACGGGGGAAGAGGACCGACAAGATCCACGTGGACATGTTCAAAACGCCTCTCAGGGATTGGAAAAGGCCCTAATGGAGCTTTAACATGATGCTGCACCTTAGCGCGCTGGCACGCCACACACGTAGAGGGTGTGACAGGGAGTGCACAGCATCAAAAATGCGACGGCGCCAGGCAGCAGGGACCACAGGGCGCGGCCATCTCCGCGTAGTCGATTCCCAGATGCACAGTAGCGACCGGTGCACGAGAGAGGCAGTCCGCGACCAGGTTGTTCTTCCCAGCCACGTGTTGAATGTCAGTCGTGAGCTCGGAAATGGCAGAAAGATGCCGTTGCTGCCGAGACGACCATGGTTCAGAAGTTTTAGCCATAGCAAACGTTAGCGGTTTGTGGTCGACAAAAGCGGTAAATTCCCGGCCCTCTAAGAGGAACCGGAAATGGCGCGTGGGAAGGAAAAGGGCCAAGAGTTCCCTGTCAAATGTACTGTACTTTCTTTCTGAGTCGCGCAACTTTCTACTGAAAAACGCCAGTGTCCGTCCGACCACTGTTCGCGAACCGCACCGACAGCATAATCGGATGCATCAGTGGTAAGGGTGACGGGCGCAGAAGGTTTGGGATGGGCCAAAAGGGCGGCCTTGGCAAGCGCTGCTTTAGCTTCATCAAATGCCAGTGACCTTTCCTGGGTCCACTCAATGTCCTGGTTACCCTTTTTATCCTTTAAGGCGTCGTACAACAAGTGCATAATGAAACGGTTGTAAAAATTAACCATGCCCAAAAACTCCTGCAGGCGCTTCACAGAGGAGGGGCGGGGAAAAGCCGAAACCGCCTCGACCTTGGCAGGGAGAGGCACCGCACCCTGCCGTGACACCCGGTGTCCCAGGAACTCGATCTCCAACAGTCCAAATCGACACTTAGCAGGGTTCACTATAAGTCCGTGCTGACTGAGGCGCTCGAAAAGCTGGCGAAGATGTGACATATGCTCCTCCACCGAAGCACTTGCCACCAGCACATCGTCTAGATACACGAACAGGAAAGGCATATCTCGCAACACAGAGTCCATGAGGCGCTGAAACGTCCTTCAGGCCAAACGGCATCCTCAAAAACTCAAACAGTCCAAAGGGAGTGATGACGGCAGTCTTGGGGACGTCCTGAGGATGGACCGGCACCTGGTGGTAACCCCTCACCAAATCCACCTTGGGAGGAAATAACCGCCCCCGCAAGATGCACCGAAAAGTCCTGAATGTGAGGGATCGGGTACCTGTCGTTAGAGGTAGCATTATTGAGACGGCGGAAATCTGACTTAGACTTAGGGACCATGTGCAGGGGTGAAGCCCACGGGCTGTCTGAGCGGCGCACAATGCCTAACCGCTCCATGTTGGCAAACTCCTCCTTAGCGATGGCCAATCTAGCAGGAAACTCAGCGAGAAGACGTTGGTATGAGTCCCCTATAGCGAGCATGTTGGCGAGCAGTGGCCCAGCGATCCCCAGAGTACGGGTATGAATCAAAAGACACAGAGTTAATCAAACATCTGTTAGCCGCATCCACCAACAGCGTGAACGCACACGGAAAATCTGCGCCTAGGATGGGTACTGAAACAGAAGTTATCACAAAGTCCCAGCTAAATACACGGCCGTTAAAACACACAGTCAGAAACCTGGTGCCGAAGGTGCGGATGGAGGTGCCGTTAGCCGCGTCCAGTGGGGGCCCTTGACCTTGTCCCAACGTGTCAGCGGAGGAGGGTGGTACGATGCTACGCTGTGCCCCCGAATGGTGGGTGAGCCAAGCAAGGCCAACATATTCTCCATCAGCTCCGTTGGCTTGCTATCTCCTAAGCCAGTCAGCGACAACAGGCGATCGGCCCGCTCCATATCCGAGAGCTGGAAAAGTTGTAATAGCGCCGTCCTAAGCGCTTCGTACTTGTTGGCAGCCGGCGGGTCCCGGAGCAGCCCCATTAATCTGCGGGTCGTGGCCGAATCCAAAGCCGCAACGACGTGAAAATATTTCGTGTCGTCCGTGGTGATGCCGCGCAGGTGGAATTGAGCGTCCACATGCTGGAACCAGGGCTCCGGGTCATTCTGCCAAAAATCCGGGAGTCTAATAGTAGCCGCAAAAACAGTCGGTGCAGCGGCAGCGGAAGCAGGCGAAGACACTTCGGTTGACGTCATTCAAACGTCAGGGTCACCAATGTGGAGGATGAATAAGACGAGAATATCGAGTCTCCACAATATTTATTTTCTCTTCACAAAACAGCGGGAAAAAACATCAACACTTCCGCCTAAGCGGAAAACCAGCCCTTCACAATAAGGGAGAATGTGTGTTATATACAAGTAGTGACACCACAATAGAAAATTACCCAATTACGGTCTTAAACATATTCAGCTGCTCTTAAATTAAGGGTTTTCCGTTTCGTCCAATTCTCTTTCCTCTGGTTGTATGAAATGTTTGCAAATGTTAAGAAATGAAATACAGATGCTCATCATGGTTAGATCATGAAAAAGTTGATTTATTTAAGTAATTCCTTTCAAAAAGTGAAACTTTTATAATGTATACGTTCATTCGACACTTGTTTTTAATTTAATTTTATAACTGAAAACGAATGAAAACCCCAAATCAGTATCTCAAAAATTCAGAATATTGTGAAAAGGTTCAATATTGAAGACGCTTGGTGCAACACTGATCAGATAACTGACTCAAAACACCTGCAAAGGCCTTAAATGGTCTCTCAGTAGTTCTGTAGGCTACACAATCATGGGGAAGACTGCTGACTTGGACATCTTGCACAAGGAGGGTATGATACAAAAGGTCATTGCTGGCTGGCTGTTCACAGAGCACATTAATAGAGAGGCGAAGAGATGGAAAAGGTTTGATAGAAAAAAAGTGTACAAGCAAAAGGGATAACCGTGCCCTGGAGAGGATTGTGAAACAAACCATGTGGCGAAGATTCACAATGAGTGGACTGCAGCTGGAGTTGCTGCTTCAATAACTACCACGCACAGACAAGTCATGGGTTTCAGCTATGGCTTGGCGATATGTCATATCCCGATTTATATTTAGGCTGAATATCGATACACGATATATATACCGATATTTTTTCCGGAAAGTGAAAGCCAAATATGAGTAGTTTAATTGAAAAGTCACTATAAAATGTAAACGTAAACATTGTATAACAAACCTCTGTATTACAGTGCAAATTTGAACTATATCGATATATGCGATATGGTCTAATTCCATATCTCATTAAAAAATATAATGATATTGCCCTAGTTTTAGCTGTCGCATTCCTTGTGTCAAGCTACTCTTGAACAAGAGACGGCGTCTCGGGTGATCTCGGTAGGTTTGTGAATCCAGTCACTACCAAATAATGATCAGGGAAACATCTGGACATGTTCTTTTAGAAAATGTCTGTTTCTCTCCTGTAGAGCTGTATCAGCATCTGTTCCGACTGGAATATAATTCTAGAACATGAATGTAATCTATTAAAGTCAAAGCATACATCTTTGGACTGTCCTGATGGTGTGTTGCAGGGCGGCCCAGTACGCCTGCACTCTGCTGGGATACTCCCTGCACAGAGCTGGCTCCGCCGAGAAGCTGCGCCTCACCGTGTCTCAGCTGGAGGCCCACATGAGCCTGACCAGGAAGTGTGAGTACACCTCCATTGCCATTATTTCTAATGCAGGATGGCAGGGGAAGTGAGGCCTCTGATTGATTGGGGAAGCGGTGACAACAGTCAAGCTAAGCTAATCCAAAGTAGCCCTAACCCTAACCTTAAGGATAGTAGTGTCTACTAAAAGCACTTATTGAGATACTTCAGTACCTTTTCACTCAAGTAATAATATGACAGAGCAACTTTAAGTGAAGTAATGAAGGCAGTAATGAAAGTCCCTTTCCTCTGCAGTGCTGCGTCTGGGGAACTCGGCCGAGGCCCTGGAGGCGGCCAAGAGGAGCATCCACCTGAAGGACGGCGTGCTGCGCCTCTGCATCACCCTGAGCCACCTCAACAGGGCCATGTACTTCGCCTGCGACAACCTGCTGTGGGCCGGCAAGACGGGACTGTTGCCCACACTGGACCAGCGCAAGTGGAGCGAAAGGTCCTTCAGGTCAGCACCCACAGAGACTAAAGATGGTTTTGTTTTAGATCATCACTGGTTACACCACAGTTAGTGATAGTGGAGTTAGTGCCGAAACGACCGAGAGGACGAGGAGTCTGTGTCACAACTGTCCTACATCATAAAGACCAGAGCTGGGTAGAGGAGCTCAAATATTGACTCTAGTAAGAGCAAAGATTCAAAGATTTTATTTGTCAATTCATTTCACAATGAATCGAAATAGTTCATTCTCTCGTCCTTGTTGTGGAACCTTGAAGAGACGGTCATGGGTGCGTAGGGTCACCATTGCGGGTGAGACAGATGGCGTACATGTCCTTAATGGAAGGGAGAGGGGCTCCACAGATCCTCTCCGCTGCTCTCACGATGCACTGGCGGCTCCTTCGGAGCTGGTCAGGATGCTCTCTACAGTCCCTCTGTAGAAGTACCACACAGTGATGGAGCTGGTCAGGATGCTCTCTATAGTCCCTCTGTAGAAGAACCACACAGTGATGGAGCTGGTCAGGATGCTCTCTATAGTCCCTCTGTAGAAGAACCACACAGTGATGGAGCTGGTCAGGGTGCTCTCTATAGTCCCTCTGTAGAAGAACCACACAGTGACGGAGCTGGTCAGGATGCTCTCTATAGTCCCTCTGTAGAAGAACCACACAGTGATGGAGCTGGTCAGGATGCTCTCTATAGTCCCTCTGTAGAAGGACCACACAGTGATGGAGCTGGTCATGATGCTCTCTATAGTCCCTCTGTAGAAGAACCACACAGTGATGGAGCTGGTCAGGATGCTCTCTATAGTCCCTCTGTAGAAGAACCACACAGTGATGGAGCTGGTCAGGATGCTCTCTATAGTCCCTCTGTAGAAGAACCACACAGTGATGGAGCTGGTCAGGATGCTCTCTATAGTCCCTCTGTAGAAGAACCACACAGTGATGGAGCTGGTCAGGAGGCTCTCTATTGTCCCTCTGTAGAGGTTGCTTATAACGGAGGCTGGGACTTTGGCTCTTCTCAGCTGGAAGAGACAGAAGAGACACTGATTGCTTTTCTTGACCAGTGATGTAGTGTGCATGGTCCATGAAAAGTTCCCTGTGATGTGCACACCCACACCTTAGTGCTGGTCACGCTCTTGGAAAGTCTACAACAATCTCTTTTGTTCCTTTTTGAAATAATTTACTCAAGTACAAGTAAAAAAGTAGTGACCAAAATAATTAATAGGAAAAACGACCTGGGGAAGATGCTACGTGAGTGATGTAAAAATCCTCATGGAGTCCATGAAACACAAACTACTATCTATTTAATGAAGCTTTTGCCAGTCTTGTTCTAAGTAAGAGTACAGATATGTCATTGTCAGAGTTTCTAGAGTAGCCCAAATATTTACTCAAGCAATCAACTTTTTGGCCCAAATGCAAAACGTTATGTATGGAGCAAACCTAACACTGCTCATCTTCCTGAGTGCACCATCCCCAGTGTCAAATATGGTGGGGGGAGCATCATGCTATGGGGCTGCTTTTCCTCAGCGGGGACTGGGAAGATTGTAAGAATAGTTGGGAAGATGGATGGAGCCAAATACAGAGACATTTTGGGGGAAAACCTGCTGAAGTCAGCAAGAGAATTGAGGCTGGGGCGGAGATTCACCTTCCAGCAGGACAATGACCCTAAACACAAAGCTACATCTACAATGGAATGGTTTAAAAAACAAACATATGAATGTGTTAGAATGGCCCAGTCAAAGTCCTGTACTACCAGCACGGTAACACAGTGGTTAGCGCTCGTGCTTCACAGCTAGAAGATCCGGGGTTCGATTCCCACCTGGACGGGGCCTTTCTGTGTGGAATTTGCATGTTCTCCCCGTGTCTGCGTAGGTTTCCTCAGGGTACTCCGGTTTCCCCTACCACCAAAAACATGTACAATAGGCCCAGGGACTGCAGGTGGAAACGAGCACAAGTGCTATAACCTGGTACAATGCATCTCTCCTTTCTGAGGCTAATGTAGATTGTACACTGTCCCTGTTCAAAAATAAATAAGTCCTATTGAAAATCTGTGGAAAGACCTGAAAACTGCTGTTCACAAACGCTCTCCTTCTAATGTGACAGAGCTTGAGTTGTTTTGTAAAGAGGAATGGGCTAAAATGTCAGTCTCTACATGTGCAAACCTTGTAGAGTCAAACCCCAGAAGACTTGCTGCTGTTATTGCAGCAAAAGGGGGTTCCACAAAGTATTAAGTCATGCTGTATGAATACTTATGCACGCCCCACTTTTCTATTTTCAACAGAATCATGTATCATTTTGCTTTCACTGTTACTTGTGTGTGAACTTTAGTAAACAATTCAAAATAAAATCTTTGTTTATGGTTGTAAACTTGACAAAATGTGCAAAAGTTCAAAGTGTTGAACTTTCAAGAGGCCCTGTATCATGACAGGAGGCTGGACACACCACTGCACACGAAATAATAAAATAAGTGTGAGATTTACCCGGTTTACACTACAGTAACAAAGAGCTGAGTATCTGTCCAGGAGAGCAAAATGAAACAATAAGGAAACGTTGTGCTCAGAAACGTGCATGGGAACTAGAAGAAGAGTGTGCTGAAAGTGAATACCAAAGCGCTTTAAAAAAATCTCTAGATGGGACATGGCCATAGTAAAACGTTGGAATGAATGGCACTTATTGCAGCCATCTTGTGACTGGCCCTTATAACCCAGTGCAATGTAATCAAACGGAAATGCCACTTATTTCCGTGATACTGTTTTTGATTTATTTTGAGTTATTTCATGACTCTGATCATTGTGACTGACCCTATGCCAGATGTGGTTTTTCAAATGTTATTCCAGTTTTATAGGAGGCTCAGACGTTAGCTCAATTTGTTCATGGATTTTCCTCTGTCAAACACTTCAAATCATTCATATTTGTTTCAAATATAACATTAGTTTCCTCCTATAAAACAGTATTTCTGTACTTTTTAACACAATCACATGAACAATATTTTTTTGAACATGGGACAGTGAGTGCTAACCACTGAACCCTGGGAATGAATGGAGAAAACAATGCTAATACGGCTAAACAACAAAGAAAGACCTGATCCTGACTGAGATACGAGACTTAGAAGTCATAAACCTTTCACCAACAATGAGTGTGTCTCACATTCTGCCGTTGGATCAATGAAAATGTTGCTCCTGGTTTTGCATTGGTGGCATAGGGGTTAGGCTCAATGGCCAGTCACAAGATGGCCGCCATGTTTGTCACATCCGATCTAGAGTTTTACTAAAGCACTTGGGTTGATATGTTTATTGTCAAATCCGCTTTAGCTAATGACATCCGTGGAGGCTGATGTGATGTAGGTTCTGATGTTGGTTGTGCTTGGTTTCCAGGTACTACCTCCTGGCTCTCATCCTGAACCTGGTCCGTGACGTGTATGAGCTGCGGCTGCTCATGGAGTGCGAGGCTCGCAGCCGGGGGAGCCAAGCGGAGGAGCCCCACACTGCCCCCGGTGGTGTGGCCTCACAGCTGCAGCTTCTGCTCAGTGTGCTTCACCATAACCCGCCCCTGCTGCTGGACCTGCTGAAGAACAGCTGTGATGTGTTTGTCCCTCTGGAGCGCCTGGGGCTGTACTCTACAGGGCCCGGCTGGGTGGGAGCCTGTGGGCTGACCTCCTCTGTGCTGTCCATCCTCACTATTGTGCACCCCTGGCTCAAACTCAAGCCCTGACCCGTACTGTGGTTAGGGGCTCTGGGACATGTGCCCGTGTGCAGAGCTCCACAGAGAAATACTGAGAGTCGATGAGGTCATGAGGAACAGAAACATGCTCCGTGGAAGCGTTTGACAAACTTCAGGAGGTTGTGTTGGCTCTCAGTCGTACAGGAGGTGTTCACGTCGTCATCCGTAACTGTTGAGTAATAACGAGCGGTCTGGCTCTTTAACACAGATTTATAGCAGGATTTCCACAGGGCATTAAGTAATTTATTCCAAAATGGCCATAAAAAGCATAAAATTAGATTCAAACAGGCATTCAATCTAAATGTTCTTGTCAAAAGTTGAAAAACAAATTCAGCTGCAGTTTTGACAGATATTTTAGTTGCCTTTTGTGTCCAGGTGATTTGGACTAGGGTTGGGTGCCGTTAAACGATATTAGTCTGGTATCGGAAAAAAAGTTTACGTTCTACTGGTATTGAAAAAATAAAATATCAAAAAGTACCGAAAAAATATACAGCTTTGATGCTTTTTCCAGGGGACCAAGTGACTTGGTTGTTTCAGCTCAAATAAATGATTTTTTCCAGATCTTCCACACATTGTTCCGTTTTCTGGTTTAAAGTATTGTTATACATTTCCCATCATTCCAGTTTGAATGTTTACACATCTTACAAAATTAAAAAATCCCAGATTCTGTGCCTTAAAGCATTTCAACTTGTGTTGACCAGGCGAGGACGAAAAAGGCACAATTAACTAATGAAGCGGAGCCACGGGCCGGGTCACGAGGTCACTTTGGGGTCAACCCTGGATTAGCAGGACTGGATCACTTAATATTGAGGTAGTTCACTAAGGTCTGGGGCAGGATGAGAGACTGCTCTTTTCAGTCAAAGGAGAATCTGCTGCAAACAATGTGGACACAATCCAAATGTCGTGAATTCAGATCAATTTGCATATTGTCGCTGCCTGCTTAAAGGTCACCATAAAGTGTATGGGGAAAAAATCCTAGTCTAGTCATTGGTTTGACCGTCTTTCCGCACCACTCTGTGCGTTTGTTTGTGGCTCAATTGCAAACGACGACTTGAACTCCTCTATACAAAGCCTGGAGGGTTTAGTGCGGGGTATGTGGATGTGTTTTTGGTTGTATTTGTTTGACATGACATTCTCAGAAGTCCTGTATTAAACCATATAACGACAAGCTGCAGAGTAACTTAAAAAATGTTTAATCAAACCACAACATTAATAATAAAACGTATTGAAATAAGCACAGTAAGAAAAGTGAAGTCCCTGCAGGTGTCTCCCTCACTCCTGGGTCTCCATGCTCTCATCGTCCCCCTCCCCTCCCTCCTCCAGAGCCTCCTCTTCCTCCTCCTTCCTCTCCGGGGGCTTCTCGTAGGCCTTCTCTGACGGAGTGACGATGACTCCGTCCCACGTGGACATCTCTGAGGCCAGATCTGCTCAGCACAAAACATTGAACATTTGACCTGAGAACTGCAAAGACTGTTTATTTTGTTACTGATACCTGTAACTAAAGACTAGAGCATTTCTACACTGACAAGTGCCCTTAATAAAAGTCTGTACTGTTCTCTATTCTGATCCTGTGCCGTTTGTTTGAGGCAGAGAAACAGGTTTGTTAAAATATCCAAAAGCCATACTGTGTTAGAAGTTTCTGTAAAACATGAAATCTGCTGAGCTAAACTAATACAGGGCTCCCACGACTTTCAGAACATGGTCTTGCTCTACAGGCTCAGCGGGTTTACTCACATGTAGATGTTATTTTGAAAAGCTAAGCTCCAGAAGCACTTGGCTAATTCTGACGCACAGATAATAGTTCATCTGTCTGGACTGATCCCGTCAGTGCAGACTCCACTTTAAAAGCTAAATGAAAGAACTGTAAAGGTTGACCCTCAGTCAGACTGTAAACTGTTATGTATGTCCTAGTGAGATGGTTTTAGAATAGAAAGCTGCTGGTGGGCGGTATTCATTTCATCGACTCAAATATTTTTTCATCATTTTAGTCAAAGTAATTTGTTTTGCTGACTAAAACAAAATGAGAAGTTGTCTAAAACTGACTTGTGGCCGTCCCACCTTTGCTCTGCCCAATCCCATCAGACCTTGGAAGCTAAGCAGGGAAGGGCCTGGTCGGTACTTGGATGGGAGACCGTTTAGTAACACCAGGAAGCCTGAGTGAATGTAGTGAGTGAGTGGTTGGTGGTGGTCAGAGGGGCCGATGGCGCAGATTGGCTGCCTCGCTTCCGTCAGTCTACCCCAGGGCAGCTGTGGCTACAATAGTAGCTTACCACCACCAGGTATGGAGTGAATACAACTGTAAAGCGTCTTTGAGTGTTCAGAAAAGAGCTTTATAAAACCGATGCATTATTATTATTATTATTAAAAAAGTCCAGATATTTTCGTCCACTAAAGACTAAATGAAAAGAGGATAAAATCATCCAAACTTCCACTGACAGTTTGAAAGAGCCTCATATTAAAGGTCTGAGCTTTGTTTATGTGGGAGAAGCTCCAGAGGACCTTGATTAAATGTGATTATAAATGAAAAATGTACTAAATTAATCTGAGATTTAGACGTTAATTAACACTGCTGCAGGTGGGCCAGTTTGCCATAACAAAGACATGTTTTGCTGGTTAACAAACATTGTCTTTACGATATGAAGTTAAACCATTCAAACTGTGGCTATGTGGACAGAGGGGACAGAGTGGACACACTGTGGACACTTACAGCTGGCGTCTCCCTCCAAGCCCAGGATCTTCCTGTAGCCTCCATGAGACAGCACTCGGACCAGCGTCTGAGCCGTGAAACACACCGTGTCCTGCACAGAGAGGACGGGTCAGAGCACAGAGGACACGTACGTCTGTCCACTCAGAGGACACGTACGTCTGTGCACTCAGAGGACACGTACGTCTGTGCACTCAGAGGACACGTACGTCTGTGCACTCAGAGGACACGTACGCCTGTGCACTCAGAGGACACTCACCTGCTGCTCCAGCGTCATGACTGTGTGGACTCTGAAGTTTCCGCTCTCACATGGATCAGTGATGCCCACTGATCCAGGCAGGAACAGGCCTGCAGCCAGCATCTGCAGGCAGCGCCTGCAAACAAGCACCGCCATCAGAACAGAGGACCGCCCCGGGACAGACGCACCCAGCGAGGCCCGCGGGACAAACGCACCCACGCCAGTATAACAATGTCAGGGAGGACTATGGTGTTGGAACATGGCACTGACCTGTAGGCCACGTTCAGAGATAGCGGCTGTCTGGAGGGGTTGTTCATCACAGCAGAATGTCCCTGCAACACAGTCCGCAGAGCAGAGTCAGGTCTGATCAATGATCTCAATTAGCAAATCAATTGTTTAGGTATTTTGTCTTTAAACACACTGTAGTTTAGACGTGAACAAACTGCTCAGAAATCCTTGTTTGACTTCAAGCACTTCATTTCAGCCTTCTATTAAAAGCTAAAGCTCCTCAAGTTCTACTAAAGGTACAGTGCCTCTCGAAAGTACTACTGCACCTTGAACCTTTGCACATTTTGTCATGTTTACAACCCTAAACAAAGATTTTATTTTGAATTTTTTACTGAAAGTTCACACAGAAGTAACAAACAACTGTGAAGTGAAAGTAAAATGATACATGATTCTGTCAATTCGACCCTGGCACAGACGCACCAGAGAGGGGGACATACCAGCAGGTCCAGGATCCAGGGGGTGAGCGGCTCGAAGCCCGGGAAACGCAGGCGCAGGTCCTTCAGCAGGCGGATCAGCACCTTCACCCTGAGACGACACCCACGTTATTCATACAACTCACGTCCCAGGAGGAGCCGTGAGCGACACTGCACTACCGTTAAGACACGCTGCAGGTCAATAGGGAAACTGAAACTTTTGCTGCATATATATATATATATATATATATATTAAAAAATAAGGTTCTTTATGTGTCAGAGTGATGTATAAAAAATGGAATAGAGCCAGGTTTAAATGCATGGTTTTATTATGCGACGCATTAAAAGTTTAGCTCAGATGGATTTTTTTTGTTTTAATTACTGGAAAAAAAAAATCTTATTCAATAAAGCAGGCAGGAATTAAGATTACAAAATCCCTCTGAAAATGTTCAGCCCAAGACTAGGGCTGGGTACCGTTACATTCTTTTCCATCCTGATACCTATACTACAATATTCATCTAGAACCAGAAAACAGAACGATAATGTGTGGAACATCTGCACATTTACAATATCATTTGGGGAAATTGGGAAAACAGTAGTATTTAAAAATGAGCAGAAATTGGGAAAACTATTAAAATTGGGGCAAAATGAGAAAGAAATTGTGTAAAAATAATAATTTGGAAAAATAATTTATTTGAGCTGAAAAGACAATCCTGTCCCTGGACCAACAGCATCAAAAATTGGATCTAACAATACATGTTTTTTTCCCCGGTGCTTTCCTGCTTTTGATACTCTCATTCTTTTCAATACCAGTAGTACCTAAACATTTTTTTCCGATACCACACTGGTATCGGTTAACAGGACCCAGCCCTATCCGAGCCTGTGAAGTGTGGAGTCTGCAGGAGCCACTACATTTCAATGTTGTTAAAGAGAAAACGGCCCTAAAGTTTAGTCACAAGTCCGTATTTGTGATAAACAGAGCGGAGTGATTTCAGACAAAATGCAATGTTGACATTAAAATACAGATAGTAATCTCTTAACCCCCACCTGAACTGAGCACATTACCTCAAGTTTGGCTTTACCCAAATCTAAAAGCTTCTTGGTAAAAATTAAAAAAATAGCAAAAAAAATGAGAAAACAAGGATGAAAACGCAACAAAAAGGCCAAAAAAGAGCAACAGAAAAGTGATGAAAAAAAGGTTTAAAAAAAGTGGCGACAATGCGAGGAAAAAGATACATTTCCATGGGTTTTGTAGGCGTTATTCCGGCCTATAGCCTGTAACCTTTTAGATTTGGGTAAAGCTGAACTGGAGAAAATGGCTTGAGATGGTGAACAGTCCTTACGTTGACTGGGAGGCGTTCTCCTCAAACCAGCGGGCGTGGCGGATGGCGGCCAGGGCGCTCTGTAACACCTTGATGTCCACTGAAACACAGACATGGTCAGTGTGAGGCGGGGGGGGCACAGGGGAACAGCAGCGGAGGAGCCTTACGGTGCAGCTCGGGGTCCAGCTTGCGCAGGTTCGGGGGAACGGTGGTGATGAGAATCTTCACGGTGGCGTCTGCAGAGCTAATCTCGAAGCCCGTCTCGTTGGTCAGCATGGACAGCACTGGAAGAGCATCAGGTCCATCAGAGCAGGGAACATGTCAGCGCGAGCACTGGGCTGCAACACGTACCTTCAGAGGGGTCCTGGGTTCGCAGGGTCTCCACCACTTTGTTCCCCAGAGCAGCCACGGCCTCCACTGCACGAGCACAAACAATTAGATCACACAGGGAAAATCAAATATTGGTTCCACTGAGAAAACCCATGATGATTTAACCTCGCAATGACTGCAGAGTAAGGCCTAAACGTAACGCAGCCTTTGCACAGACAAAGACCGACTCTGAAACTTTCCTTAGACCTGAAGGATTTCTCTCACAATACAAAGAAAGTGCTGTTGGAAAACCAGGCGTCAGCGCTGATAACTGTGAATGGAAATATGACTTAGTGATGTTTATGGTCAGTGGCGCAATAAGGGCATACGCAATATAAGCCTCGCATAGGGGCGCCGAAAGGACGGGGGGGGGGGGGGGGGGGGGGCGGTTGACAGAGGGACAGTTTGTGCACGACCGCGGGACGTGAGCACGGCCTGCGGGGAAACGGTTTCAGAGCGAGTGCGGGAAACGCTCCCAGTGCCAGCGCTCTCCTGGGACATACCCCCCCAGAAAGTGGGTAGTTGCGCCCCTGTTTATTGTTGTCATTTTAGCATGATTCCATGTGGACTGATGGCTGTAACGGGTGTCCCTGTTGAAATAAACTAATAAACTAAACCTCTTAACCCCCACCTGAGCTGAGCACAGTTTATACAGTGTGGCCTTACCCAAATCTAAAAGCTGCTCGAATAGCGACAAAAAAACGAGGATGAAAATACAACAAAAAAGCAACAAAAGCAATAAACAAGCGACAAGAACACAATTAAAAAGTGATGGGGAAAAAAAGAGCCACAAAAGAAACAACACAATAAAAAAAAAAAAGTGTCAAAAAGCAACAACAAAAAAACACAAAAACATGACGAAAAAAGACAAAAACACAACAAAAATATGAAACAAAATGCGGCGACAACACAACAAAAACAGTTAGGATCAGTTGTGTAGGTCTTGGCTTTCTAATGAGGCTTTACACTGGCCTATAGGCTTTTAGATTTGGGTAAAGCTGGACTGGAGAAAATGTGCTCGGTTCATGTTTACATTCTCTGAAGTGGATTGTCGACAGGCAGGTTGAGGCTTCTACGTCCCATGATTAATCAAATCCACAGACTCTTTTCCCACCGGCCTGTCCCGTCAGAGTGATTGTACAGAGTTACTCACGTGTGGGCAGGATCTTGAGAATCACCACCAGGTCGGCCACGTTGTGTCCTGTTGTCATGGTGCCCTTCTTGTAGGAGCCCACCTGACGGACTTCCTCAATTTGCTGAGAGAAACCCCCCAAAACAGAGAGAGATTTAATCACAGTTTGACCTCACTCACAACGGACGACTTGGGACTAGTTCTACTCACCACTTCGAAGTTTCCCGGTGCCACGATCAGGTTATCGATGACATTGTTGATTTTGGTGACCAGAGACAAGATGGAGGACTGAGAGGAAGAGAAAGACTGAGGCTGTGTCCGAATGTTCACCCTAGTCCCAAACCCCTCATTCACTACATAGGCCCGCACTATATAGCAGATTATATAGTCCACTGAGTCTGTTGGCTATTCGGACAGAAGCCACTACTTTCTCCGAGCTGCTAGCATTTTTAAACCATAACTGTTTATATTTAAGTCATTTATTAATGATAAATACGCAACACACGATTGAAACAGCTGATTTCATTCAGTCGTGTTGTTTAGTTCAAAGACCTGTTGCTGTCGGGCATGTTTCTCCGACTCTCGCAATGCATTGTGGGCTATATTGACCCGTTTAGTGACCGCTGCTGCTCACTACTTTTCAGAATGCATTGTGGGAAATTTTGAGTGCACTACTTTTTTCTCTCTGGACATTCGGACACCCCTACAAAATGGCGTGACCACTATATAGGGAATAGTGTGGACATTCGGACACAGCCTGTGTGTTCTGATGTTGGAGTGATTGGTGTGTGTGTGTGTGTGTGTGTGGGGGGAAGCTGACCTGCTCGGCCGGAGTGGGGCTCAGGTCCTGGTTCCTCTTCAGCAGACATTCACTGAAGCCCGTCTCGTCTGCAGCCGGCTTCACGCGTGGGAAGGCCATCTCGCACTGAAACAACAGAACACGGGTCACTCTGAACCTCACAACCCCCCCATAAACCCATCTGTTTTTCTCACGTTATTGCTGTTGTCGTCACATTGACATTTTTATTATGAGTCTTTTTTCATTGCGTTTGTCACACATTTTTGTCACTTTTCTGTTACTCTTTTGTGGCATTTTTTGTGAGCTGCTCCCCTGTTCCAATACAAATGTATCCTCTGGGAGATTAATAAAGGAAACTCACTAACCTGAATCAACTGGACAGCAATTTGAAAGCCAAGACAAAAGTGATCAGAACTTTTTTGTCATATTGTCGCAGAGTTTCTAATCACATTTGTCTTTTTGTCATGTTCCTGCCACTTTTTCATCACTTTTTTGTGACGTTTTTTTGTCACTCGTTTGTTGCGTTTTCTCATTCTCGTTTTCGTCTCCATTTTGAGGCTTTTTGTTGTTGTTGGTAAAGCTTTTAGATTTGGGTAAAGCCAAACAGGAGAGAATGTGCTCAGTTCAGGCAGGGGTTAAAATGTTAAACTGGCAAAGAGCAATAGGAACAAAAACCAGTACAACTGCTGCTTACTTTTCTAACATAAATACTTGTTAGCTACATTTCGTGGCTTGAGATGCACTTGTTGGATGTGCAATTAGCAACTGATAGACTCACAAAAGGGTAAATAGCTCATGGCAGCTTTACCGGCATTTTCTCATGTGATTTCACACTTTTAAAACTAAAAAGCAACAGACAGACCCTTCTCAAGCTCTACGTATCTTTCTACAATATTCAGTAATGGTAGACTGAGGACACCTGCTGGACAAATGTGCTACTCACCACATAGAAGTCAAACGGGATGTGCGGGACAAACGGCCGGTACCTGAAACACACAGCAGCAGTTAGCAACTCACAGACTGTGGATTACCTTCAGAAAAGGCCAGAGCCCAGTCCTCGTTTTTCTTATTCTACTTCAATATCTGAAGATGTGCAGTAATTATGTGGGCACTTTTGGTCCATGTCCAGTAGGAGTAAATATATAGAACGTTAATAATCATCTGTGGCTCGACGTTAACCGTGTTGATTGGCAGCTGTGTCAAATAAAGTTGTAACTTATGTAGAGCCCAGAATGACAACAGGAGAGGCCTCACTGAGCCGCCTAGAGGTCATTTTCAAATGTTATTAGCCTATTAGAATGTTTCTGCGTTTTATCATCGAGGAGCATGTGGATGTCTTGCACTCAAAAAGAGCAAAACATTGTGGCATTTGGATAGAATACTCCTTTGTTTTTAAAGTGAGGGTCTGTAGAGTGTTTTGCACTTTGTAAACGTCATAAATATGATGAGTCTGTGTCTCAGGACAATTATCCACTTGGAAAGCAGAATGAGCTCCACTCTTCTACGTAGAGTTTAAACCAGTTTAGAGACCATCTTCCTCATTCCCAGCTCCTGTCCCCGATAAAGTCCCAGTGCTGCCTCAGTGGCTGAACTCTGGAGGTTCTTAGCTTTCAAATGTTCACACAAACCCGTGCTCATGTGCAACTTTGAGTTAACCAAGTTCAGCTGTAGTGACTTTTGCCTCCAACAATCATTCACTTTAAGTTTACTCCATGGACATGTCCCTTTAGCTTCATGTGGGAAAGGTTCAGGTGACGTTCATACACCTTTCATGACCAAGCAATTCATCGATTCATCTTAAAACTCATCTGTAGATTAATCGATTACCAAATAATCCTTAGTTGCAGTCGTGATATGTATAACCAGAGATCTGGAAGGAGACTAATCTGGTTTCAAAGTATTAACATGCATTTAAATATCTACTGATATTTTCCCTGGATGCGCCTCCGTGTATCCTCGTCGTATGAGTAGCATAGAGCAAAGTGTGGTTGTTGTAATACTATTTCTTTCTCTGGAAGTGCAATAGCAAAAGCACACATCTTTCACTTCATTGTCGAGCTCCTTGTCAAATGAAATCTTTCTTTCGTCATGTGAAATATGGGGTCATGGATTAGAAAATGATTTGATAAACAGCTGGTGGTGAGCGTGTTGTTGAAGTCTTAAGAACATGGTCCTCGTTCACCAAAATGAGCAAACTGAGGAGCACAACCTCGAAAACGAGATGGCACATCTCAAGGGACGTTCCATCAATAAACGAAACTAAGCTCTGGTGACTGTCTGCTGCGGGCCTCACTCACCCCTGCACCAGTCCTCCCCGGCCCCCGAAGCGGCCTCCCCGGCCTCTTCCGCGGTCGCCTCTGCAAACAAACAAACATCAGCATTAGACATCCACAACATCACCACTCTGTCCCAGGACCCCAGGTGTATCTCTGCACATGCGTTTCCCAACCAGGGACCCCTAGGGACACTCGCACACTTAGAACCGAGGACCTGGAAATACTACACACACAACAAAGACACGGATGACGGTTACTCTCAATGAAAGGTAATAGGATACTATGTTGCAGGACAGTGTATGAATGAGATATTTGAACATTATTTTCAACACATCACATCGTCTTCTTACTAAAGCAGGTTTACTTGGTCCCTTTCTCAATACCCAGAAGTATAAAGGAAAGGTCCAAGAGGAAAATGAGTCAAACCCACTGCTGAACCTTCCAGTAGCTGTACTTCCATTAGGGCTGGGAACAATTCATTCATTAGCATTAGCTTTAGCTCAGAAACAGCCGCAGTATAGCTAACCCTAACGTTAGCCTGAACACAGTCCTGCCCACGGGCACAAGGGCAGCGCGCTAGGGGGAGCACGGAACACCTTTACCTCATTGCGTACGACGTTTTGAAGGTTTATTGTCCGAACAGTGAGAGAAACGGAACCGGCGGCTCGGTGTCGGTGTGGATGAGGGGCTGAACTGTGGGCCAGAGGCGGGACTTCCGCCTGGCTCTTACTATTTCCGTCGGGGCTGGACTCCGCGTGTGGACTGTAGCGCCTCCTCTGGCCACACCCAAATCTGAACACCATGGGAAATATGGACATAAGGATTCAAATGGTCTATTATAAATGCAAAGTCGACTAAGACAAATTTAGTCGACTAAATTTACTTGCAATTTTATCCGACTAAAACTAGACTCAAATTTAAGATATTTTTTTGACTAAATCTCGACTAAAATTGAATTACATTTTCATCAAAAGACTAACACTAAAACTAAATAAAAATATGTTATCAAAATTAACACTGGTTTTGGCCATGAATGTAATATTTAGAGATACATTATCACATCTCTGAGTCTGCACCATGCATGGTAATGGGCCTGTGTGTGAAATCCTTGTATAGGCATGTTCTTAACGAAAGGCAAACAGATGGTAAAACCCCACCCCAGCAATGTCAGCCCTCTGCCACGAGGATTATTGTTGGCTCAACAATGATCAGAATCAGAATAGGTTTATTGCCATTGTTTCAGAACAGGTTTACAAACTAGGAATTTGTCTCGGTGCAAACGTGCAACATAGAACATATAACACAGAGTTTAGATAAAAAATAAGCTAAGAACATTAAACTATAAGGCTATAGGGGCATGCATAAAAAATATTAAATAAATAAGATAAAATAAAGTGACATGTGGTAAGACAACAACAATTTGACAATGAACAACAGCGGGATTGTATTTACAGATGTGTAGCATATAAAGTGATGAGTGATATCAGCGGGTCTAAGTAAGAACACACCACACAGAGCAACAGAGCAGAAACATCCATGAGTCTGTGACTGAGCTACAGAGACTTGTTTTTGTTCATGAGTCTGATGGCGGAGGGAAAAACTGTTCCAGTGGCGGGAGGTCTGGGTCTGGATAGACCGTAGCCTCCTGCCTGAGGGGAGAGGGGTGAATAGTCCGTGTCCAGGGTGAGAAGGGTCAGCTGTGATCCGACCCACACGCCTCCGGGTCCTGGAGGTGAACAGGTCCTGGAGATATGGGAGCTCACAGCCCATCACCTTCTCTGCAGCAGCACAATGCGCTGCAGTCGGTGCTTGTCCCGTTCTGTAGCGCCGGGGAACCACACGGTGATGGAGGAGGTGAGGATGGACCACACGGTGATGGAGGAGGTGAGGATGGACCACACGGTGATGGAGGAGGTGAGGATGAACCACACGGTGATGGAGGAGGTGAGAATGGACTCGATGATGGCCATGTAGTACTGCATCAGCATCTTGGCTGGCAGCTTAAGCTGATGGTTGGCTCCCATCTGAGGTCCTGGTGGTGCCCAGGAAACGGAAGGAGTCCACAATGGAAATGGGAGTGGGAGAGTCTGTCAGGGCGATGGTGGGGCTGTGTCTTTCCTAAAGTCCACAATCATCTCCACTGTTTATTTATTTGACAGGGACATGTACAGGAGCATTAATCAGCATATGAAAAGATGCTTTGTACCAGACTTTAGCTCTTGGAGCTAATTTCCATCTGCAGTCCCCAAGACATACAATTACAAAACACTACAAAAAGCATAAAACAATACAGTTCATAATATTTACAGAAGTATTTACATTTTATAAAAAATAAAAGTACATTTTATCAAAGGGAAAACTTGTTCCTCTATAGTCTACACCCACCCACTACCCTTCTCAGATGTAAACTGTAGTTGTTTTTTGTCTGTCTTCTGGGCGTTCAGCTCCAGGTTGTTGAGGCTGCACCAGGACGCCAGCAGTTCCACCTCTCTCCTGTAGGCGGACTCATCACCGTCCGAGATGAGCCCGATGAGGGTGGTGTCGTCCGCAAACTTGATCAGTTTAACGGACTGGTGACTGGAGGTGCAGCAGTTTGTGTACAGGGAGAAGAGCCAGGGGGAAAGTACACAGCCCTGAGGAGTTCCAGTGTTTGTAGTCCGAGTGTCCGAGACGATCTTCCCCAGCCGCACGTGCTGTCTCCGGTCCGTCAGGAAGTCAGTGATCCACCTGCAGAGGGAGTCGGGCACGCTGAGCTGGTAGAGGTGGTCTTGTAGCAGTTCAGGGAGGATGGTGTTGAAGGCAGAGCTGAAGTCCACAAACAGGATCCTGGCGTAGGTTCCTGGGGAGTCCAGATGCTCCATGATCCGGACGGGGCATGTCCTACCGGCTGAACTGCGCCAGAGCAGACAGGATCATCTCAAAGGGAGATAACACATCTGTCTCAAAGCCTCATCACACCTACCTCAGAGAGACCACTGTGGAGCCTGATCAGAGACAGGTCCAACTGACTGAAAGACTTCATTCGTCAGGCTGAAAACTTAACTTTCGCCTTTCCTCTCTCTGCAGGCCTCTGTTAACTATTATCTTTTTGCATCAAAAGGATTGACAGAAACAAATTTGTTATTCCCTGCATTTACATGTAGTAGGGACAATAAAGCTGATTGAATTGAAATTATATTTTGCAGCACTGCTTCCACATTAAAGGAATAGGAAAAGTGCAGTTCTAGGAACAGTAAAGATACTGCGCCGTCAAGCTCCCAGGGCCCAAGCTTGGAGAAAAAAAGAGACGGCCCGCAGAGGGTGAGGTAGAGTATGTGTGTATGTACACATACATATATATATATATATATATATATATATATATGGGGCAGGGTAGCACTCAGCTATCACATGGTAATATGGAGGAACAGTGTGGTGGCTAAACGTACCATGCCATGTAATTATGGTAATTCACACACACGGTTTATTACTTGGTGTAAGACTGTCCAGGTTATTATTATCTATTTATTAAAGGAATAGGCCACCATTTTTACATACTGAGGTATGTTCTTACTGTTGCTTAGATGAGCCGTTTTCCCTACTATATATATATATATATATATATATATATATATATATATGTGTGTGTGTGTGTGTGTGTGTGTGATGTGCTGTTGTAATACAACTATATACAACAGCACGTTGTAATATAGCTATACAGATCAAATCTAAGGAAGAAATTATTCTTTTTCTACATAAAAGATTCACCTCATCAAAGAACACAGTTCAGAACTCCACAAGTGTCCATTTATTACAACTGCTGGTCACAAAGCCACACATCTATGTCTCATTCTATAGTTTTAATTTAAAACAGATTATGTGCATATAAGTTGTTAAGCATTATCTACTTATGCTACATTTACAGATAGATAGTCTCATGGCAGAGCAATACAGTGATTAAAACAGCTTTGAAAACAGATGCCATTTACAGATCAATTTTAATGATACACAGTCACGTACAATTCGGGTGGACAATGGTCATGTGACCAGTATGGACAGATGTCATGTGACAAGTATGGACAGATGTCATGTGAGTTGTGTGTAAGAGCTGTCTCTTGGGATCTCAAGCAAAGATTCACAGGGACTCTGTAAAGAATCCAGCACCAAAAACAGTAAAATGCAAAACTGCTGTTATATGCATTTCAATCAATTGAATCAGTTGATTATTACACAATCAACCTAATCCCAAAGGCACAAATGTTCAATTTGAAGGGACTTTGTTTTGAAGATAATTTATTACCATATGATAATTCTCATCATTAAGTTCATAACAATATCAGTGTTCAACTAAAGTTAATATGATGCCACAAATAGCTCAGCGTCAGACATTCTGCACAAAAACATGTTTAAACAATTGGGAAAGTCTTGCCATACAATAAAAGTGTAGAAAAGGTGCAATTGTCGTCCCTCAGTTCACCACTATACACATGAGAGTGTTATAGCTGTTCTGAATCTGGGTCTGTTCAAAGTGTGATCATTACGGTGCATTGGCTGCCTTAGTGTCTTCTCTGGGGAAGAGGATGTGTGATCAATGTGGACAGATGTCATGTGACTAGTGTGGGCAGATGCTATGATGTGACCAGTGTGTACTTATGACTAGTGTGGCATGGTGTCATGTGAACAATGTGGACTGATGTCATGTGAGCAGTGTGGACGGATGTCATGTGACCAGTGTGGGCCGATATCAGGTGGCCTTTTGTATTTGGATGGGTTTGATCAGTGGTACACAGTGGTGTTTCTAATAAAGTCTGGAGTTCCGGATTCCGGTGTGATGACCTCAATTGGCTCCACCTGGGGCTCAGTTGGGGGAGTGGACAGCTCTTCCACCTGCTCCGAGTCCGCTTCAGTGACCACTACTGCCACCTGCTGGCACAAACACATAGGGAAATGTCACACCTCTGCCTTCAGCTTATCACAGTTAGTCAATCCACAGACGAGATGAACTGTTCTCATTTTGTGTTTTTAATAGAAGCATATGGTGTTGAACCAGCCTCTCATTGTCCACTTTCACCTTTCTTCATCTGCAACTTTTACATGGATGTATGACAGTACATCCATGTAAACATTAAAATGAAAAGGCAGATATGCTTTTCTGCTTTCTGATACCTGGGTAGGGCTGTGCTGGAGGGGAGTGACCGGAGAAGCTGAGACAGTGGGGGCTGGAGGGGGGCGCGTCTGGGGGTACGTTGGGCGTTGGGAGCCTGCCTGTTGGATGCACACACGAGAATTTTAGTTAAATAAAGCTGCCATTTCATCTTGTTTTCAGGCCGTGAAAGTCGGATGTAGCTGAGCATACACTGTTAACTCGTTTGTAGCTCGCACAATACCTCACTATTCTTCACATGGATTAATTGAGGCGTGTGCACAGCTTTGTCAGACAGCAAAGTGAGTCAGGGAAAACCACCAGACAAAAGCTTCAATAGTCGTGCTCAGTAAATTTGAGCCATTTGTTGGTGTGTCTTTGGAGTCTTAAGAGCTGTCGGCTTGGGTATTATTCCCATTCAGGCCAGGATGTAAAGAAAACAAGACTTGCTGCTACTGTCATGAATATTGTGTGTGTGTATGTGTGTTGGGGAGGGACGGAGGCTGAGATCTAACCTGGCGCCCTCCTGCGGCCAGCACGCTCAGTCCAAAGAGCATGACAGTGATGCAGATGAGCAGCTCCAGGACCAGGAAGATCACCAAGGTTCCCAGGATTCCATCGATCAGCAGCTGCACAAGGACCAAGAGCCACATCAGAGCTGGATGGAACAAATGCAGACAGACTTCCATACAATAATGAGCCTACCAAAGGGTGTAGTGAAACAGTAGCCATCACTTACTTTACATTTTTGCTCGATCAGCCCGGTGCATTTCCTGAAACAATGTTGCTGTGGTGGACAGTAAAAACAGACATGGAATGTCTTGGTTTAAATATGCTTTCTAGAGGAAACATTTTTTTTTTTCACACAACACAAGGAATTACGTTGGCAATACAAGCTAAATACACTGCCCTGCATTAATCACATTGATCATGTCTGATCTGATGTTAAAATAATGATACTATAAAAGCCCAACTTCCAGTCCATCACACAAATGAAGTAAAAACTATCAATTCACTTACATACAATAGAGCATCTACTTTGTCCCGCCAACATTGTTTCAGTCTCGCACCGGGCAAGACACTTTAACGCCAAAGAGTCCTGAAACATTCACATTTATGGAGTTTTCTACTTCCACTCAGAACCTTGACTACTTTATACCATCAAGCGCCCACTTACACATTCAAGTGTCTTGCCCAAAGACACAAAAAAACTATATGCACTGGTGGGAGTGTGATTACAATTAGATTTGTATCTTTTAAAATTAAGAGTTATTTTGCAAATGCACATTTTAAATATATGCAAGACAGAGCATTAGCTTGAACTACTAACTGATAGTTATAATAATAGAATCCGGTGCATTTCAGAACATGTTTGTAGTGAAGGCAGAGTAGGAATTTAACAAATAGATTATTTTGTTGTTTCATAAATCCAACCTTTGTGGTTTGGTACTTGAAACCATTATAACTGCACTTCTGATAATTGTGCAGCTTAAGTCAATCGGTAAATACTTTGCCTACTGAACTATTGCTGCCCCATCAGTTGATGGAAAGGCACGGCAAGGAATGTTTATTTATCCCGCGCATTTCTTACACAAAGCAACTGAATGTGCCTTTGCGCCAATGCGGAAAGCCTTGTCCAACCAGTACAATATTCAAATGGAGTCTGTGAGGAGACTTGGTATGAATAGGCTCGGTGTGTAGGTGTGTTGTGAATGTGGTGTGTAAGGTGAGTGTGGTAAATGTGATGAGTGTGGTGAATGTGATGTCTGTGGTGAACGTGGTGAGTGTGAAGGAAGTGGTGAGTGTGGTGAGTGTAGGGATGTCAAGATTAACCGGTTTTACGATAACCGCGATTATAAAAGGACGCGGTAGGTTAACCGTAAGAATTTCAGAAGCCACGGTTTACCGCGGAAATGTTTCATGCGGACGCAGGAGCCACTGCGCGCCATAAACAGCGCGCAAACTCACCGGTACTTGAGCGAGGCAGAAGGACGCTCTCCTCCAGTGTTGTATCCACATAAAAACGATTGAAGTCAGCAGAGTGGGACCTCTTTAGGATCCAAAACATGATCAAGGCTTTGTTGTCGATGGACGTCCGTTATGCAAACCCTGTCGTCAGAAAGTTGCAGCTACGTCGAATATAAACAACATCTTGGAGATAATCCTTCGCTCTGAATGTCCAGGTAACAAACTGCATACTTCCCAAAAAAGTTGTCCAAATGTTCGGAAATAGCCGCCACAACTGGCTCAGGATGTAAACAAAAGGCTCAACGCTCCGCTCTGCTTCAGCGATGCGTAGCAGAAATGAAAGTGAAACCGCGCACATGTGGGAATCAGCTGTTCATTAGTCACTTTGTAAACACGTTTCATTCTCTGTTCATCAAAATAATTAAGCAACAGCTTAACTTTTGAGAGCATAAAACCTAGCCTAGCTTGTGGCCTAATAATATATAGTAAAATATTTATGATAATAATGGTCATTATAAGAAGTAAAGTTGACATTGTTTTGTTTTATTCAATGGAGGCCTATTTATTTTAATGCAAAACAATCTTAAAGCATTTTTCATTTTTAGAAACAGTGACTGTTTACAAGTATTAAAAAGCTTTTTAAAGACAAAAACTAAAAATATCAGTTCTTTCCTTTCATTCGGGGAATAATCGTGAATAATCGTAAAATCGCAATTTTTTGTCTCACAATAATCGTGACTCAAAAAATTGAAATCGTGACACCCCTAGGTGAGTGTTGTGAGTATGGTAAATGTGATGAGTGTGGCGAATGTGGTGAATATGATGAGTGTGGTGAATATGGTGAGTGTGACGAGTGTGGTGAATGTGGTCAATGCGACGAGTGTGGTAAACATAGTGAATGTGATGAGTGTGGTGAACATGGCGAGTGTGGTGAATGTGATGAGTATGGTAAGTGTGGTGAATGTGATGAGTATGGTAAGTGTGATGAGTGTGGTGAATGTGATGAGTGTGGTAAATGAAGTGAATGTGATGAGTGAGGTGAATGTGATGACTGTGGTGAACGTGGTGAGTGTGGTGAATATGGTGAGTGTGACAAGTGTGGTGAATGTGACGAGTGTGGTAAACATAGTGAATGTGATGAGTGTGGTGAATGTGGTGAGTGTGGGTATGGTACCACAGCGTGCAGCTCCAGCCGGCGGCAGTGTTCGCAGTGGTAGGAGTCCTGGCGATACGGCAGGTGTTTGGACATCAGCCCCAGAGCAGCCGTAGCAAAGGCCGCACTGATCAGATGTAACACCAGCACACATTTCACCTGCACAGACCAGATGACACTGTTAAGAGGACCCATTTAGGAAGAAAATAGCAGAAAAAACACCATTAATATCTAATTTATCCAGGTATGTTCCATAAAAACAAAAGTTTAAAAAGAAATTATCTGGACAAAGTAATGTTTTCACAGTGAAATGGATCATAAAAAATTGTTCCATGCTGCATACAAAACAAAGATTTCCGCAGAATAGTTTGTTGACAGTGTGGCAAAGTATATTTTTTGTGCTATTAAACATTTGCCCCAAATTCTTGTTGTTTTTAATTTTCAATCAAGTTGAGTCACATTTGTTGTACATTAAAATGTGCACTTTAAAATTCTGGTAGCACCTGTACAAAATGACTGTCCTGACAGAGACTCGTCAACGTGCACAAACGCATTGGCATTAAAATTAAATAATTCCTGGGGAGCACCAGATGACTTTCTACATTGATGATACACTGAGCGCTCTTATAAACTGCATTTAAAGTTTCACTTCATCAGGCCTGAAGGTGTTCTGCTCAAGTCCAACCAATGTTTACAGTTGTTTCTTGTCTAATGTATTGTTGGGTTAATATTGCAATATCAATCTAATAGCGATAATATCAATGGGTTTCACTCTAAATCAACACAGCTGGACAACTCAAGGAGTTAGACAGCTGGTTTTATTCATGTGGAAGGCTTTTCTCTGTTCTATTGTATCTATTAAAGGCAACTTATTAAAACAGTGAAACAGCCTCAGTGAACATGAATACTCCAACCTACATGAATGAAGCAAAATATGGGTTCAGGTTTGTTTTTGATGAGGAAACAACCTCATAACATGATTAAAAGCTTTGCATTTTGCAAAAGGCCCCTTGAGGTTCCAAAACAAAACACCCGTGTAAAGGTTTCCACGAGTACAATGTGTCTCTGGTACTCACCCAGAGTAAGGTGGGTCTAATGCCACTGTGGATCAGCACTGAGCCTGACACAGTCACCTGCAACACATGGGTTTGAGATTGTTAGAAACGAGAGGGAGAGAGGAGGGAGGGAGAGAGGGGGGAAGAAAGGGTGCGAGAGAGAGAGAGGGGGAGAGAGAGAGAGAGATAGAGATATTTAGATTTTTAACCAGACCTTTATTTTAGTCCGTCAGAAAAAATGCTTCCATGTTCACATTCACACCTCGTGCTAATGACAAAAATGTACAACAAATAATTTGGTGTGAGAGAGAGAGAGGAGCGAGGGAGAGAGAAAGAGAGAGAGAGGGTGGAGGGAGGAGAGGGGGGGGGAAGAGAGAGAGAGGAGAGAAGTAGAACACAGACCTGGACCACTACGATGAGGAACAGAGCGATGTCTCCAGTGAAGTGCACCTCATGGACGTTCAGGACTGAGACGCTCAGACACAGGATCAGAGCCGCGATCACCAGCTGGATGGCCTGGTACAGGGGGAAGAGGGGGAACAGGGGGAACCGGGGGTACAGGGGGAACCGGCGGAACAGGGGGTACAGGGGGAACCGGGGGTACAGGGGGAACCGGGGGAAGAGGGGGTACAGGGGGAACAGGGGGTACAGGGGGAACAGGGGGAACCGGGGGAAGAGGGGGTACAGGGGGAACAGGGGGAACCGGGGGAAGAGGGGGTACAGGGGGAAGAGGGGGAACAGGGGGTACAGGGGGAACCGGCGGAACAGGGGGTACAGGGGGAACCGGGGGTACAGTGGGTACAGGGGGAACAGGGGGTACAGGGGGAACAGGGGGAAGAGGAGGAACAGGGGGAACAGGGGGTACAGGGGGAACAGGGGGAACCGGGGGTACAGGGGGAACAGGGGGAACCGGGGGTACAGGGGGAACAGGAGGAACCGGGAGTACAGGGGGAAGAGGGGGTACAGGGGGAAGAGGGGGAACAGGGGGTACAGGGGGAACCGGGGGTACAGGGGGAACAGGAGGAACAGGGGGAAGAGGAGGAACAGGGGGAACAGGAGGAACAGGGGGTACACGGGGAACAGGGGGTACAGGAGGGACAGGGGGAACAGGAGGGACAGGGGGAACAGGGGGTACAGGGGGAACAGGAGGGAGAGGGATGATGGGAGGAAAGTAGGAGACATAAGGGTCAACCTGTTACCTGCCAAATCTCAAAGAGTATTGATTGGAGAGCTAACGGCCCATATGCCAGTGTGACACCACATTTGACAGCCAAGACCTTGTAGTTTCTAAAAATATGTGTGAGATCGTCTTGTTTTTCTCTATCATGCCTTTTTTGTAATCGTGTAGTGTAATAATCAAAATTGTAATCGAATTTCATTAATTGCACAGCTCTAGTTGTAGCGAAATATTTGGTCAAGGTTTAGTCAAAAATACTGCACTCAGGACTGATCAAGTATCATAGTTTTCTGGTCTTATACGTCAGTCCTGGAGACACTCACCCCCAGAGTTTTGGGCTCCATCTTCAGGTGGGACTGCAGCTGTCCCGGGGACAGGGACCCCATGGGGGCAGGGACAGGGACAGTGTCTTTGTCATTCTGCACCGCCGCCATCCTGCAACCAAACAATAAAGAAAGAAATCAAAACAGAAACAGAATTATCTGGTGAAAGGTGTGATTGTAAAGTAAAGGTACGACTTTCAAATACACTAAAGTGCGTACAGTTTGAACAACCAACACAAAAGTTACATTCGTACATTTTTATTTTACATTCTATTTGCAGAGTTCTGTTGTATCAAAGCCGCTGTTTTCAGACTCTATTATTGTTTAACACAAACAAATGTTTGTTCAATTCACTGTATTATCATCAAAGACTGAAAGCCTGACTTTAGGTGATGTTCCACTTATCAATAAAATTAGATCTACAAAGAGAATGACAAATGACCCACCAGTGTTTCACAGTTTTTTGACTCGAGCTCCTGGTCAACAGAACAGTCGCTCGAGACTGCAGAACCCGACACACCTGGATTGATTACAAGAAAGCTACGACTCAATGCCACATACTTGGATCATTGAATGCCTGGAGCTGTACAACATCAACAGGACTCTAAGAGCCTTCATAGCAAACTCGATAAGGTCGTGGAAAACCACCCTGGAAGCCAATGGCACAAGTCTCCATCAAATGTGGCATACACCAAGGAGACGCCCTGTCCCCACTGCTGTTCTGCATAAGTTTGAACCCCCTCAGCCAAATAATCCACAAGACTGGCTATGGATACCGACTCAGGAACGGGGCCACCATCAGTCACCTCCTCTACATGGATGACATCAAGCTGTACGCTAAGAATGAGCGAGACACCGATTCACCGATCAATACCACCCGGATATACAGTGCAGACATTGGGATGTCATTCGGACTAGAGAAGTGTGGTCGGATGGTGAGTAAGAGAGGGAAGGTAGTCCACACAGAAGGGGTCTCACTCCCACAAGGAACAATAGCAGACATTGAGGAGGGCGAAAGCGGCTACGGCCAAATACCTCCAACGAGTAAGGCAGGTCCTAAGAAGCAGCTCAATGGAAAGAATAAATCCCGGGCAATAAACAGCTACGCCCTGCCAGTAATCAGATCCCCTGCAGGAATAACAAGCTGGCCAAAGGATGAGATACAGACCACCAGTGCTTAATTTGATCCCCCGTTTGGGGGAACGCATTCCCCCAATTCTCAGTTTTTCAGGGTAAAGGATCCGGGAAATATTTAGGAGGATCCGTCAAAGATTTGATCTGATATAATGGTGTTATCAGACCAAAAGTGTTCCTGAAAATACAAATTTACAAATTAAGCGCTGCAGACCACAGATGTTAAAGCTGAGGTACCTGATTTTGCCTGCACAAACTGTGATCTTTTTTTAATTTGGCCCAAACTCCTTTCGATCTCTCAATCCCTCCTGCATGGCCGAATTGTTCAGGAAAGTTGTTTTCATGCACGTTTCAAGCCTGTGTACAGCTTTGAGTGGTGGCAAATTGGAGAAGGGGGACCACCCCCCAAAATAAATGTCACTAATTTATCTTCTACTTCCATCTTCTATCGCTCCATAAAAATTAGGTGAAGACCACCATGCAACAAGGTTTGTTTTCTGCAAACAAATTTACTTACAACAACAAAAAGTTAGGTACCCCAGCTTTTAAAAACATGTACAATAGATTCCCCTCTGGGGCCAGGACTCCCCTGAAAAAGAGATTATTAATCTCAGTGGGACTATCCTGGTTAAATAAAGGTCAATCAATTTAAGACACGAAAGCTCCTAACCATGGAGGGTTCCACCCCAAATCCAGCACCCTGAAACTAGTGAGCGTGAGAGCCACTATCCAGGATGAAACATCTAAGATCCATAAGTACATCAAGGACAAGGCTCCAACAGATGACGTGCTCGGTGAATGTCTCAGACAATGGGGAACAGAAGATGAGGTGCTGGAGGTCCTGTCATGGGAGGACAAGCCCTACACGGGATGTACCACCAAAACATAACTGAAGTGGCAGATATCAAGAAATCCTACCAATGGCTAGACAGAGCTGGCCTGAAGGACAGCACAGAGGCTCATCATGGCTGCACAGGAGCAGGCCTTGAGCACCAAGAGGCCCAGATCTATCACACCAGACAAGACCTCAGGTGTAGACTGTGCAAAGAGGCCAATGAGACCATCCAGCACATAACTGCAGGTGTAAGATGCTGCAGGGAAAGCTACATGGAGCGCCATAACCAAGTGGCTGGTATAGTGTACAGGAACATCTGTGCAGAGTATGGGCTGGAAACAGATGTAGTTCATCTCGTGGTCTTGTTCTATAGAATTATGATGTTGTATTTTCTGCCATTTTCTTTGTACCTTTCACAATTTCATATTTATTTTATGGTTTGTTTCACACAATTTATGGCGCAATTGAAAACACCTCAGCCTTTTTTGTTGTTGCTAAAACAGTTACCCCGTTACCCATAGAACTTGCGTCACATTTTCTCCGAGTACTATCTCTTTTACTTGAGTAATTATTTCGGCTACTCTACCCATCTCTGTTAAAGACCAGACTGGTAACGCATGTCAAATCAAATCAAATAAAAAAAAACTTTATTTATAAAGCGCTTTTCATACAAAATTTAACAAAGTGCTTTACAGTGCTTAAAAATCAATAAAAACGTCCCCACCAGTAAATAAAACATAAATAACTACAACCCCACCCCACCACCCCACCCGCACACACAGACACACAGCAGTTAAAAGTCTTAAATAAAAATGGACATAGAGTTGAGTATGTAAGGCTGAGTACAGATGGACCGAAAGAGGAAACATCATCCAAGGAGCGTCTGCACCAGGAGCAGCCCATCGGCCACAGCCACAGAGCGCCAACCCAGGGGGCCCGGAGGAGGTGTAGGAGAGACGTCCTACCTCCATCCAGGCACCCCCAGGAGAGCGCCCGCACGGCCACAGCCAACCAGCACTCCCGGGGCAGAGGGCTCCCTCAGAGGAACCACTAGGAGAACATAAATAAATAAATTAAATAAATAAATACAATAAAAAACATACACACATAAAAATAAATACAAATTTAATAAAAGATAACTTAAAAACAGCTAAAACTGTGTGTGAAATAGCACAGGATAAAAAGAGGTACCAGTAAATAAGGTTAATATAAGTAAATATCAGGTAAAAGCTAAACTAAAAAGGTGGGTCTTGAGCCTGCTCTTAAAAACATGAACGTTCTCTGCGGTCCTGAGCTCCTCCTCAGGTCGTTCCAGAGGCGAGGGCCATAGTATTGGAAAGATGCCTCGCCGTGAGTCTTTCTGTTGACTTTAGGAATAACTAGGAGACCCCTGCCAGAGGAGCGAAGGGACCGTGAAGGTTCATAAGGTAAAAGCAGTTCTGAAAGATAAGAAGGACCAAGACCATTAAGACATTTAAAAACCATTAAAAGAACTTCAAAATGGATCCTGAAACACACGGGGAGCCAATGCAGCGACTCTAAAACCGGTGTAATGTGGTCCCGCCTCCTGGTCTTCGTCAGGACACGAGCTGCTGAATTTTGTAAAAGTTGTAAACCTGAGATACTCTTTTTGGGAAGACCAGAAAGCAGCGCATTACAGTAGTCAATACG
This sequence comes from Proterorhinus semilunaris, assembly GCA_021464625.1. NCBI lineage: Eukaryota > Metazoa > Chordata > Actinopteri > Gobiiformes > Gobiidae > Proterorhinus > Proterorhinus semilunaris. The sequence continues at coordinate 30,302,643 of CM038360.1, forward strand.
ACTGGTGATAAAAGCATGCATTAGCGTCTCCGTGTTGGCCCGAGAGAGAATGGGGCGGACTCTGGCTATGTTCTTTAGATGGTAAAAACCTATCTTTGTGATATTCTTAATGTGTGGAATTAAAGTCAGCTCAGAGTCAAAAATCACACCCAGGTTCTTCACCTGTGAGGAAGGATTAAAAGACACTGACTGTAGTTTGGGTAAAAGTTTCTCTCTCTGGGCCTGAGGACCGATGACTAAAACTTCAGTTTTGTCCTGGTTAAGCTGGGGAAAGTTTTCTGCCATCCAGGATTTGATCTAAAATGCAGTTAAAAAGTGCATCCATTGGCCTGGTGTCATCAGGAGACATGGAGATGTACAACTGTGTATCATCAGTGTAACTATGAAAGTTGACTCCATGTCTCCTGATGACATCACCAAGATATACAGGTTAAAAAGCACTGGGCCTAAAATCGAACCCTGGGGCACACCACATGTAATGTTATGGACCTTGGAGGAGCAAGTATCCACACTTACCATGAATGTCCTGTCTGTGAGGTAGGATGTAAACCATTTGTGGACAGCACCAGATGTGTTTTAAACGAGTTAAAAGAATAGTCTGGTCGACTGTATCAAAGGCAGCGCTCAGATCCAGTAGAACCAACACTGTGACCTTCTGTGAGTCATAATTTAATCTAAAATCGTTTAAAATCTTTAAAAGGGCTGTCTCTGTGCTGTGGTTTACCCTAAAGCCAGACTGGAATTTCTCAAGGACGTTATGTGCATTTATAAAGTCGCTAAGTTGGGTAAAAACAAGTTTTTCTAAGATTTTGCTTAAAAATGGTAAGTTGGATACCGGTCTAAAGTTGTTAAAATCATTACGGTCCAAATTGCTCTTCTTCAGCAGAGGCCTCACCACCGCCCCCTTAAAGGCAGCAGGGAAGACCCCCGTCTGAAGAGAGCAATTCATCATGTGTAAAAGCTCATCTCTAAGAGATCCATAGAAAGTTTTAAAAAACGGGGTTGGGACCGGGTCTAAAGGACATGTGGTGGACCGGGTCTAAAGGACATGTGGTGGGCCGGGTCTAAAGGACATGTGGTGGGCCGGGTCTAAAGGACATGTGGTGGGCCTCACTGAGGAGAAAACTTTATCAAACATCTCAGCATTAACCTGGACAAAACTATGCAGTGTTTCCTCTGGAACAAGTAGACAACCAGATGCATTTAGAACCGTGTTATTTTGAGTAGATCAAATATTACATCTGATAGCGTCTATCTTTCCCCTGAAGTGGTCTGCAAACGCCTCACAAAGGGAGTCACTTGGAGTAAAGTCGGTCTTGTTAAAATCAGGATTGATTGGATGTTCTATTGTAGAGAAGAGTACCTTGGGATTGTTTTTATTATTGTTGATCATTTTTGAGAAGTAATTGTTTCTTGTGTTTCTTACTGTATATTGTAAGTTGTTTGTTGTTCACGAAATATTTGGTAGTTTATGGTAATTTTGTGTTTTCGCCATAATAATGACTCAATAACGTTATTTTGAAATCATTTTACTCAAATACAAGTAAAAAAGTACTCTGAGAAAATGTTACGAGACGATCTCAAATCTATTGTATCGATGAAAATGAGGCGTTTGTCACTTATTTAGTCACAGTGGAAAAAACGATTTTTACTCGAGTAAGAAACAGATACTTCATTATAATTGGACTCAAGTCTGAAAAAATACAGTTACTTCAAAAAGTGAGTCAAGAACTTGTACTTGAGTAAATGTAAGGCCTCTGGCCTTTAACACATCCTGGTATTTCCGCTGATGGGGCAACAATCGCAGGCCTGTACCCTTCAAGGGGACACCGCGCGCCCTTCCGTCCCGGGATGACTTCAACAACCGTCGAGCTAATGTTTCAGTGCCTGTAACGGCCTTTGTTTAGGAGCATCTGTGGAGGGATAGCAGCCCGAGTCACTTCCATCGGTCCCGAACGCTTTATCAGCCCGCAGTCAGACACATTCCACCGCTGAATCACTGCCGCGCGGTAACCGTCAGTGCGGTGCTGCAGTGCGCACTCCCGCTGCCCTGATGCGGCACGTCCTAGAGCGGGATGAGCGGCGTGTGTGTGTGAGACAGAGTGGGGGAGAGTTCCCTTTGCATGCAGAGCGTTTTAAATCCTGCGGAAGTCTTTACCTGGACCGAGGTGCCGAGCCTGCGGTCAGCCGTGCGTCCTCAGCCGAATCCCGGGGAAGTGATGCTGCGTCAGGGCGTGTTCCGAGCGGCTTACACAGACCACACGCTCATCGCGCTGCAGCTGGACACTCAGGACTTGCTCCGAAGTTACCGAGAGGCGGTGCTCGACCCACTGCTGCTGCGGACGGGAGAGGACTGTACCGTGAAGGCTGAGGCTGATGATGTCAAATGCACCGCGCGGTTCGCCCAAACAGAGGGGACCGGGGCTGGCTGTCCCACTTTTATTTTTAGTCCACTGCTCCTCAACAGAACGTCCCACACACTCACACTTATAGGCTACATTCAATTAAACTTAAAGCCCCCCATGAAGTCGGCCTTTGCTTTTTTAAATATCATAATTAAAGCAGTACTAAGTAACGTGTTTACCTTAATAAATCCTTTCCGTCGTCCCTCTGGGGGTAATACAGATGTTAATGGGATGATTGGGGGGTCTTTCATCTCCCCCTGGTGTCTCTGGCCAGAAAACTACAATTGCAACTTGACTGCCACCGGACCGGAGCAACCAATACACACTAATGGAATCACGAAGTCGAAGCTAACAGGCTAACGGGCAAAGCTAACTGCGGGCTAGCGCCACTTTAAACAGTATTTACAGCCGAGTTTGAGTGAAAAAAATGATTTCAATTGTGTAATTGGATGAACAATATCCCTCTGTCCCTCTGTCTTTTCTGTCAGCAGTAAAAAAAAAAAGTTGTGCTTATGGCCTCTAGGGGCAAGAGTTACTTAGTACTGCTTTAATTTCATCACTGCTTTTGCCATAACCCAATACTGTGAATGTCCTTAATTTCAATAAACCCAGACTGACAAACAAACAAATATACAGAAGAGTAGGCCAAGCAGGAGGCGACCTGGTGCTCGTGGGGTACTCCCGCTGGCAACAGATCACCTTGCTTCTTTTGATGCACACTTTCATCTCTTATCCCAATGAACACATACTGAAGAAGGCAAAGCAGGAAGTGGACTGATGCTCGGAGGGCACCCCCTTCTGGCAACAGACCACCATGCTTCTTTTGATGCACACTTTCCAATGAATGTATTGATATTGATATTCATGTTGATATCGATAACATTAATAATACAGTAACATTTGAAAATACATTTAATTAAAAGGAATGACGATGTACTATGACACAGGGATTGATGATACTGTTCATCATCAATGATACTGAACTGTAGAATTACGCACACACGCGTATGCATCAGACTTAGACACACATCCACACTCATATATTCAAGAGGGAAATACCATCCCTCTATGTCATTTATTCTTTTTGTTGTCAATTAACCCCTGAACAACCCCTGAACAAGTCTGAACATACAGGTCCATACATTTTGGGACATCGACTCAATTCGTATGCTTTTGGCTCTATAAACCACCACAATCGATTTCAAATTAAACACCCAAGATGTGTTTAAACTGCAGACTTTCAGCTTTAATTTGACAGTATTTACATCCAAATCAGATGAACGGTGTTGGAATTACAATCGTTTTTATTTTAGCCACCCACTTTTCAAGGGACCAAAAGTAATGGGACAAGTGGCTGCTCAGCGGTTCCATGGCCTGGTGTTTGCCTCATTGTCCCATTTATAAGGAACAGATGAGACGTCCAGAGTTCATTTCAAGTGGGATATTTGCATTTTGGATATTGTTGCTATTATTTTCAATATGAGATCCAAAGAGCTACCACTATCACAAATCAAAACAAACCCATTAGAGAGATAGCAAACACATTAGGCGTGGCTAAATCAACAGTTTGGAACATTATTAAAAAGAAAGAACACACCGGTGAGCTGAAAAACACCAAAAGACCTGAACGACCACAGAAGTCAAATGTGGTGGATGACCAAAGAATTATTTCCCTAGTGAAGAAAACCCCTTCACAACAATAGGTCAGATCAAAACCCTCTCCAGGAGGTGTGTGTATGTGTGTCAAAGTCAACAATCCAGAGAAGACTTCCAGAGAGAACACAGAGCATTAACCACAAGGTGTAAAACACTGGTGAGCCTCAAAACCAGGAGGCTGATTAGAGTTTGCCAAAAAAACATTGGAGTAAATGGTCTCAACTTATAAAGCGCTTTTCCACCCACATTAGGCACTCAAAGCGCTTTACAGCAAGGAACCACAAACCCACTCACACTCTCATTCATACACCAATGTACGCAGACACTGGAGGCAAGCTGGGTGAAGTGGTGTGCATCTTTAGGAGGCGCGCTGTAAAGTGAAGAAAGATTCAATCTGAGCCCACCATTCCGGTTCATGGAGGGATTTTCTTCCTTGACAAAAATAGCTTCTTTTACTCCTCGTTCAAACCAACGTTCTTCTTCAGCTAAAATTTGGACCTCCCCGTCCTCAAAGGAGTGGTTGGAGGCTTTGAGGTGGAGGTAAAAAACTCCTGTACGACTGAGAGCTTACACAGACAAAGAAGTGAAATGTTATTCAGTGGCCAACTCAATCGCCTGACATGAATCCAATTGAGCAGCATTTCACTTGCTGAAGACCAAACTGAAGGAAAAATGTCCCAAGAACAAGCAGGAACTCTAAATGTCTTCACATTTAGAGTAGAGGCCTGGGAGAGCATCACCAGGGATGAAACTCAGTAAGGGACTTTTGGGCCCTTAAAAAATTGGAGGCACACATACAAGCAGTTGTAATTCCTACACCGCTCATCTGATTTGGATATAAATACCCTGAAATGAAAGCTGAAACTCTGCAGTTTAAGCACATCTTGGTTGTTTCATTTATTAAGAAGTGGTCTCAGAAATATCTGAATGGATTAGTTTCATTCAAAAACAAACGTTTGTCAGACAACAGGTGAACAGTTGGAGCAAAGTGCAGCAGCTGAACTGAGGTGAAGAGTCAGTTGGCACATGTCGGAATGTTGGCAAGTGTCTACTTGTGTCCACACTTATCACAGCAGGACAATGACAGGTGTCCTCTCTTGTCCACACTTGTCACAGCAGGACAATGGGAGGTGCCCTATCTTGTCCACCCTTGTCACAGCAGGACAATGGGAGGTGTCCCCTCTTGTCCACACTTGTCATAGCAGGACAGTGGTAGTTGTTCTCTCTTGTCCACACTTGTCACAGCAGGACAATGGGAGGTGCCTTCTCTTGTCCACACTTGTCATAGCAGGACAGTGGCAGTTGTTCTCTTATGTCCACACTTCTCAAAGCGGGACAGTGTCGGGTGTCTTTTTCTGTCCACACTTGTCACAGAGGGACATTGGGCAGGTGTCCATTGGAGGGTGTGCTGTTGCCGCTGGGCTGGGCTTTAGGCTGAGGCTCCATAGCGCCCCCTCTCTGTCGGGGAGGGGTGGGAGGCTCTGGGGCCGTCCTGTTGTGGCAGTGCATTCGAACCGTGTACATGAGCAGAGTTAGCAGCAGACTTAGACACACCACCAATAGCCCTGTCACTATGAGCAGCTCCTTCAGGTAGGAAGGGCCTCCAGGGGCCTCCCCAAAGCCCCTGTCTCTGTGCACAGCCATCTCAGTGTCCAGTGGTGTGACTCCTGATGCTGTGGTGCTGGCCGCAGGTCCTCGGGGCCTTGCGGATACTCGGGGAGTCCTTAGCTCAGTGAGGGCCTGTGTAGGTGCAGCACTGGGCGGGGCCCGGGTGGGGGGACTGCTTTTCTGTCGGACCTGGTACACGGCCACGGTCTGCTGAAAACCCCCCTCCACAGACACACACAGGTAGTGTCCCAGTGTGGCCGGGGTGGCCACGAAGCTCAGGCTGCCATCCTTCAGCTGCAGGTACAGCTCTTCTGACAGACGGCTGTTGGGGCGCTCCCACTGCTGCCGAGACAGGAGGGAGGGGGCCTGGCAGTGGAGCCGCACCACCTCGTTCAGAGAGACGAAGACCAGCACCCCGGGTGGACATACTGCTGCAACACACACCACACACATGGATTAGGCATGTCCTCAAACATGCGTGTCATTTAACATGCTGGCACTGCAGACTGTGTACTGAAGGGTACAGTAGGTACCTGTGGGAGCGTCAGCACACGCCTCGTCCACATGTCCCCTCTCCACGTCCTGTGCCCTGCACAGAGAGAGAGAGAGTCCTTCAAAGTCAGGACAGCACACAGAGCCCTCCTGGAGTGTCTGGTACTTACAGAGCTGTGCCTGCAGAGCTGCCCACCTCCACACACCTCCGGCCTCCGCTGTCCCAACCACAGAATGGGTCCTGGCTCAGGACACACTGCGCACATGTCCGGTAGAAGGAGCAGTTTGCCAGTGGGAATCTGAGTACCCCTTCAGACGTGCCGATAAATATGACACCCTATGGGAGAGGCACTCACGTGACCCAGAGATCAGCTACAGGAGGCAGAGCTGACTAAAGTCGTTCTGTCTTCTTAAATAACATTTCCTTCATGTAGATTATGTTGAGCTTCATGTCGTGATGTTCTGGGATTCATGTAGTGATGTGTTGAGCTTCATGTAGGGATGTGTTGAGCTTCATGTAGTGATGTGCTGGGATTCATGTAGTGATGTGCAGAGCTTCATGTAGTGATGTGTTGAGCTTCATGTAGTGATGTGTTGAGCTTCATGTAGTGATGTGTTGAGCTTCATGTAGTGATGTGCAGAGCTTCATGTAGTGATGTGCTGGGATTCATGTAGTGATGTGCAGAGCTTCATGTAGTGATGTGCAGAGCTTCATGTAGTGATGTGCTGAGCTTCATGTAGTGATGTGTTGAGCTTCATGTAGTGATGTGTTGAGCTTCATCTAGTGATGTGTTGAGCTTCATGTAGTGATGTGTTGAGCCTCATCTAGTGATGTGTTGAGCTTCATGTAGGGATGTGCTGAGCTTCATGTAGTGATGTGTTGAGCTTCATGTAGTGATGTGTTGAGCTTCATGTAGTGATGTGCAGAGCTTCATGTAGTGATGTGCAGAGCTTCATGTAGTGATGTGCAGAGGAGCACCTTGCTGGGGGAGAGCTTCATGCTGGTGATGGGCTGCGGCTGCTGGAACACCTGGACCTCCTCGATGACATGTGGCCCAGTCGGCAACAGCACCACCTTGTGGATGTACCCTGACACTGACAGAGGAGGGACAGATCAGTCCAGGGACAAGCAAACATAGCATGCATTTACCGTACATTTGAATTTGGATTCCTGCCTGGTTTAGTGTTGTTTGTAGCTCCAAGATACACAGATAAACCCGGGGTGTGGCCATAGGAAAGCTCTGCACATAACTACATGATCAGCTGGGATAACGTGAGATCTTCAGTCTTACTCCTAAACACGGAGTAGAATGCGTTTTACTGGTGTTCTCTGATAGACATTTGTTGGTGAGAAATGCTGTATTGATCAAAAATGGTTTACACAAAGTCTCCTTCAGTTTTTCTTCCTGGGTCAGCCAGGGGCTGCCTCTCTTCAGGGGAGAGTCAGCCCCTGACTCACAACATTGTCACAACATTGTGACATGGTAAAGAGCACTAAAAAGTACATTTTGGAATATTAGCCTTGCATAAAAAAGGCGCTGTTTTTCATGCAAATAACTTTCTTCTAGGACGAAAAATCCTTTTCGCTATAGGACGGGTAACTATACATTGGCCCCTGGTTACGGAGATGTATTCACGACATCTCTTGGAGATAAGGCGAGTCATAGCAACGTCTTCTCCAGAGAGCTAGGCCTTTAAAACTCACTGCAGAGGGGAACTTTAGCGAAAGAGGACCCCTTCTGGAAGCGGTTTGGTTCTGTGGGAACACCCCCAAACGGCTACGCCCCACATTGTATGGCGCTCGTCACAATGCACCCGCTGAGGGTCTGAGGACGGGCTGGTACCTGTGAGCAGAAAGAGCGTGGTGTAGCGCCTCCCGCTGGCCCCGCGGACACTCTGCACGCTGATGTGACTGTAGGCGTGCTGTGAGACCAGCGTCAGCCCCCTGCCCGCGGGACGCACAATCTCATCAGCCAGGAAGTTCTCTTTGACGAAGCGCAGGGCAGTGTCAGAGGCATTGTGCAGGCCACACTGAATATGGGCACAGAAAAAACACACACATCAGTAACAAAAGCTTCAGAGACCTCGATAACCGAGAAGATGCATTTGAAATGTTCATTAAAAAAGTAAAAAGAAAAAAAGATCTCCAACCAGGAGATTTCTAAATTTTTTGTTTTGAACATGCTCCAAACATTTAGGTAAAAATATTTAAAAAGAAAACTACTTCTGCCCTCTGCCATGCTCCCAGGTTAAAAAAGGTTAAAAAAAAAAATCTAAGAATCCCTCAGAAAAACCCTAATACCACAACATTTTAAAGTACAACACTGGAATGTGTCTGGAGGAGCTGTATGAAAGTGGAGATATTGTAACAGGAGTGATCCTGGCTGAAGATCTCCCTGCAGACTTTCACGGTTGGTATCTTCCACAAAGGAAATGACCATACTTGCAGTGCGTGTTTTTGTGAATAGAAACAGCACTGGCGTTGGTGGGAAGTGGCAAACTTTTAGCAATTCCCTGACAAAATCGTCTGAAAGGCTGAAGTTGACAGAAAGTCATAAACTAAACATGGTAAAGGGTGAGTTTGATCTCTTCTGAACTCGGCGATGACGTTAAGAGAGAATACGCACCTCTCCTGGGCTGGCCATCTTCTCCTGGAGCCGAGAGCTCCACTGCAGCGAGTCCCGGTTCAGGACCTTGTAGCTCCCAGAGAACACCGTCCGGATGTCCCGCAGACTGAAGGCACAGACAGCAGAGACGCCCGAGTTCACCCGCCTGAGGGGACAGGCCACATGTTTGGAAACACATCAACAGAAAACGCCCCTGATCTTCTTCTTCTTCTTCTTCTGAACATCCACAGCAGGAATAAACGCTGTTCGAGTGCAGAACTGCTCACAATGGGTCTGATAATGGTTTATGGACTTTAATAAAGCTGAATTAAGTCAAATACCCTGGGTCTGGTAAATGGTTAAAAGCTTAAAAAGTTCATCTGAACTGATAAGTCTTATTCATATAAATATATAAACACTACTCTGTGTGAAATCACAAAACTTGTACAAAAGAAAACGATACGTATTGACGTGAAAAGCTGAAGATGATCTTTAACTTTATAAGGAAGGCCAGGCCCAGGGATCAAACTCGAGACTGTGAAGTGTTCATAGTTGTGTGTGTTCATATTGACTTTATATTGACATTTATTATTGAACATTTTATTACTCTTTTATGGTTAATAGGTTTTTTAATTTTTATATAACTTTTTTCTGGCCATATCACTAAAGTCCGACATCAGTGGCCAACACCGAGTGAGCGGCTCAGACCACTGATGGTTGGCAAATGCATAGAGATTGATTAGGACTTAGTGGGGGGGGCTATTTTAAAATACTTGTATTTCTATTTTTACCTAGTTTTTAACATTTCATATTTCATGTTTTTATATTTGTATTCTTTCTATTTATTATCATCATCATCATCATCATCATTTCTTTTTGGTCCAGTCAGTTTTCAGACTCTATTTTGATTTTCCATTTATATTTTAATCTGTAGTTCTTTTTTTTTTATGGCTTAGTTATTATATTTAACAATTTCATCTGAATCAAATTCATAACTTTGCAGGCACAGATTCACAAGATGAAAAGAGCAGGTATTTAATACTTGGTTATGCCGATGTAGACTATTGTACTCGTGATCCGTATAGAGCTAAAGCACCTGGAGGTGTTTTGACGTCTGGAGTGTGAAGATTGTTTCATCTTTTGCTATGAACATTTCTCTTAATATGTAAACGTGATGTTCATGAAAATTGAAATACACTTAATGTCTTTGAACACTTTGTTTTTGCTATTTGGCCGCCATGACCTTTTACTTGTCCCTGATAATTGGCAGATATGTCTGGGACTTGAGGTTTGGTCATGGTACCCCCTCTTACACGCCTTTAGTACTTGATGCATGTGTTTTTATTGGTAGCAGTATTTGCCCTGATTGGGTGATTAGTGAATCTAATGATGCACATGGCCCAGTACTGTGGTCACTGGGAGGGGGGTCATTTAATTCCATTACAATGACCCGTGTACTGTGTACTGTAAATCAAGTGTGTTGAATGTTGTTTTGAAATGTCAATTCTGTGTTTGCTTCCACATAGGACATAGTTAAACCTTTTGAATTTTGATTTTATCCTGAAATCTTCATTCAGGTTTATCTTTATGCTGGTGTTTAATTTTCACTCATTTTAGCATGTTCATGTTTGATCCTCCTGCCACTGCGTGGCGCTCTGCGTGTGCAATTACCTGCCCTATATAAGGGGGGGAGGAGGAGGCACTCAGGTGTGGCAGTGTGGAGGCAAACATCTTTTGACCGTGTTAACCTATTGAAACCTGTGTATTTATGGATGGCTTTGAGGTATGTCAATAAACCTTTTGGAACACAGTATTTTCCGACTATTAGTGGAGGAAGACACGTGTCTGAGACGCCTAAACACTGTAGCCTGAGCGGACGTTTGTATAGGGCAAACCTGGCCGCTACAGGAGGAGTGTTAGAGGATAACATTAAATAGCTATTTATCATACTGGGTCAGGCTGTACAGTCGTACTATCTCTGTCATAGCCTTGACTGTGGTGCTCAGGCGTCCACTCTCAGACACTGAATGTTTAGCTTGCGTATCAGTCTGACGCTCTTAGACGGTATTTATCCCTCTTCTGTGGAAGCATAGACAGACTTTTCACCAGCCCGTGACCAAGCTCTCCACAATGGGACATAAGGCAGTTGCCCCTAGACTCTAGAATGCCCTGCCAGAGTACCTGAGGGCTCCCCAGAGTGGGCTTTTAGAAAACACATTTATTTAAAAAGGCCTATTAGTCCGTTAAAGTTTCTACGTAGCCTTTGACTAATTTGTTTTTGCTCTTGTGCTCGCTTTGTTTTACTATGTCAATGTTCATTTTGTTTTTATCTGATTTTATTCACCTGTTGTGGCACTTTGAGGTTTCTTTGACATGTAAAGTGCAATATAAATAAAATGTATTATTATTATTATTTATGAGTCCAATGTGTGTTCATTAACATGCGCTGTCCAGACCAAATGAAACAATAAACAGACTGGTCACGACGGTTATAGCGGTCGGGCCCTGGAGGGTCTGCTTTTTTACCATTGTGACGTGAAGATGCCGTAGAAGAGTGCATCCTCTGGGGGAGCGCCCTCTGCTGGTGGGAGGAGGTCCATGTCCTGGATGAGGTTGTAAGGCAGTTCCTTGTTGTTCTGGCAGAGCAGCTGAGCCTTGGCAAAGGTGGTCCATCGCCTCTGCAGGGTCCGCTGCCCCCCCACGTCACTCTGCACACACCAGCAAAACCAGCTCGTTTCCTCTCTGATCGGATGATGCAGACGGCACACACTTTCTCTCAACGTGCTGATTTGACTTTATACAGTGAAAACCATATGTTTACATACACTTCATAAAAAGATACCCTTGCATTTTTCTCACCGACAGACATGCAATCAGAATTTACTCCTGTTTTTCTCAGGTCAATTAGAATTTTAATAATAATTTCTATTTGTCAAATTCAAGAAGAATGAGAGATAGAATTTTCTACACATTTTTATAGATAGATAGATGTGATAGTGTGTGCCATTCATAGTCAAGCACTCAAAAGCAATACAAGCATCAGTACCGATAAATTAAATTAAAAGTTAAAAAGCTGCTATCAATAGTAATAAAAGGTGCACATTATGAAAGGTCCGTTATGGCTACTGGGAAAAACGACCTCCGGAACCTCTCAGTCCTGCAGTGCATGGAGAGGAGACGGTGCATGCAGCGGCTTTTCTGAGTGGTCACAGTGTCATGCAGGGGGTGACGACTGTTATTACATAATGCTCCTCATTCTCTCCTCCACCAGTCCCCCCTCCCCATCACTGACATACACTTTCTGACCAGCTATGTATGTCAACTTTTATTACTTTTGACAAAACAAAAGTTTACATACATTTCAATAATATTTGGCAGCATTGCCTTTAAACTGTATATTTTGGGTCAACCGTTTTGGATTTCCTTCCACAAGCTTCTCACAATAGTAAGCAGGAGTTTTGGTTCATTCCTCCAAACAGAAATGGTGAAACTGAGACATTTGTAGGCCACCTTGCGTGCCTATGCCTTTTCGGCTCTGCCCACACATTTACATCTGGATAGAGATCAGGACTTTGTGATGACCACTTCAAAACATTGACTTTGTTTTCCTTAAGCCACTTTGTAACCAGTAGTATTACCCATATGCTTTGTTCTCAGGCTTGCAAGATTCCCCCTCTTTTCTCCAAACATGATGATGGTCATTATGGCCAAAAACCTTTTTTTTCCAGACCACAGGATATGTCTAAAAAAAAATATTATTTGCAAACTCCAATCTGTCTTGTTGATGTTTCTTTTGGAGTAAGGGCTTCTTCCTGGCAGAGTTCCCTCTCAGCCCATGTCGGTGCAGGACTCTGGATAATGACAAACTCTTACCAGGTTCAGCCTCTTCTCCAGGTCTTTTGTTCTTGGGTTGATCTTCACATTTCAGACACAGCACGTTCACCTCTGGGACACAGAACCCGCCTTCTTTCTGATCTGTGTGATGATTGGTCATTTCCATCATTGTTTGAACCAATGAACCTGAACCTTCAAGTGTCTGTAAATTACACCCAAGGATGAACCAGACTTGAGCTTCCAGGGTCATGACATCATCTGGGCTTTAAACTGTTTAAAGGTACAGTATTCTTAGTGTATGTAAACTTTTGACTTAGTAAGAAGTAATAAAAACATTTCTAAAAATGTTTATCTCTCATTCTTCTGGAATTCGACAAATATAAATATTTTTTTTAAATTATAATTGACCTAAGAAAAATAAAAAGGTAATTCTAGTTTCATGTCATACAGTGAGTAAAAAAAATGCAAATGTGTCTTTTTATGAAGTGTATGTAAACATATGGCTCTCACTGTACTCTATTAACAACGAGAAACACATTGGGGGTCATTCACGAAGCGTTTTCTTATGTACCAAACGAGTAGCACGTGCAAAAGTGGATCAGCAGCAGAGTCTCATGTACAAATCCTGTTCGGAGCCCTAATACTGTAATACAGGATACTTTAAATGGTAAATTAGGTGCAACATGCCCACATAATAGTATATTTTATTTTTCAACTTGCACTCGCTATTTAGCACTTTTCAATACAAGTACTTTAATGAGACTTGGTTTTCGATGCCTGAACAATCTGCATATGTACAGGAATAAGTTTATGGACATATAGCCAGATCTCCAGGTCAATTCAAGTCCATTTTCAGTTTGATTTCTTTACAGCCTTAGGGAAATTCAGTGCGATTAAAGGTTATGTTGCTTACTGTATCTTTCTTTCACCTGCTGTACGAGACTTACTGTGCAGATCTGAGCCACGCGGGACACCAGGAGGCGGTCGATGAAGTCGTACTCTCGACCCACTTCAGTGAAGAAGAAGTAGATCTTCTCCTCCGCAGGAACGAACACAGATTGGACAAAGACGGGGTCTGTGCACAGGGCAGAGGTCAGGGCGGTCCCGGACAGATTCTGAGCAGTGCAGGTGTTCACAAATTTGAATGAAATCGTGATTAAAGGTTTGTTTGTTTGCACTGATTCATTGAGAGATTTTGGAGCCCCCTAATTTAGCTTGACAGTCAGAATAAGGTTACAAACCACGACCAAATACACATAAGTAAACAACAGGAGAGTTCATAAAGAGATCAGTGGTGTCTTGTAGTTTGTATTGTTGCGTGTGGCTCTGAGTTGGACAGACTCACCCTCCAGCCAGCCCAGCGTGTCGTCCAGCTTCAGGTCCCCCCGCCCAGCCTCGCTCAGGTGTCGGGAGATAACGGGACGGTTACCACGGTAATCTGCCACTGTTCCGGTGTACAGCTCCCCATCTGGAACACAGCCATGGATAAAATATACACATCTGGATCAGGTACATAATACTGCCCCGCTGACTTGTCAACGATGGGATTACCTCAGAGCAGCCCAGAAAAACACCTCACCGGAGTAAATATGTTCAATTGATCGCCAAGAAATAGGAATGACACATCAGTGATCTGTTGGCTTTACTGACGGTTGCTTTACCCACAGTCAGGGCTGTGTTGGGGGGTCTCTTACCCACAGTCAGGGCTGTGTTGGGGGGTCTCTTAGCCACAGTCAGGGCTGTGTTGGGGGTCTCTTACCCACAGTCAGGGCTGTGTTGGGGGTCTCTTACCCACAGTCATGGCTGTGTTGGGGGGTCTCTTACCCTCAGTCAGGGCTGTGTCGGGGGTCTCTTACCCACAGTCATGGCTGTGTTGGGGGGTCTCTTACCCTTAGTTTATTTTTAGTTTAGTTTATTTGTTTATTTGAGCAGTACACATAGTGCTCAAAAGGAGTGGGCTGAAGCAAAAGCTTATGAGTGCCCACCCCCAAGTGCAATAAAATAAATAAAAAAAGAACATTTAAAACATTTCAAGCAGCTACATTCATACAGACCAACTTACAAACTTACCAAAAAAAATAATAATATATGAACTGTTTATACAATTAATTGAAGCAACGCACAGCTACAACAACAATCTTGTTTCATGTACGATGTCTAGAACAAAGCAGTCAAAAAAAAAAAAAATGTGATCCTTAATATATTTCTTTCAGATTTTTACCCTTGATAACCGAGAGTTACTTTTATGTTATGAAGGTACATTAATAGATATTATAATCTGAGATCTTGATACTTTCCAGTTGTCATTACCATTCTCAGTATAATTTTAATTTGGGTGTAATTTCCATAATCATTATTATTATATATTTATTTAATTGAGTTATATGTGAAGTATGCTGTAGCCCTGCATAGTGTGGTGCATTAAAAAGCCAAAGTGTAGAGCGGGCCAGATGAAGAGGGCAGTAACTCCCAATCAACAAACCCCCACACGGCTGCCCTAACAGCTGATTTTGTAGAATATGTTCCTATGCTGAGTGGTGCATTAAAAGACAAGGTTTAGAGCCCGTTGGGAGGATTCCTCTCAACAGATCCATAACCTGCCAACCCTAATTCTCCATTTGTGAATTTGAGCAATAGAATGACAACCGTTCCAAGCAGCAACACTCTTCCAGATTATAGAGGAACAATACACATAATCCATCCTACTGCTCCCCCTAGTGGCAACACATTTCTTCTTGTCTGTATATTTCAAAAGTCTTTTGTTTGTATTTATATTTGAACAGGTTGATGTTTGGACATCGTTTCAAATCCATCTCCAGTTTATTCCACAATTGAACACCATTAACTGTTGGACTAAAACTTTTCAAAGTTGTGCTATGTTTCTGAATCCTAAAGTTTAATTCATCACGTAATTCATAACGACCAGTACGTTCTTGGAAACTTCTTTGTAATTGGTTTGGTAACAATTTATACCTTGCTTTGAATAACATTTGAACAGTTTGGAACTCAACAATGTCACAAAACTTCATGATCTTTGATTTTAAAAATAATGAGTTTGTGTGGTCCAAAAACCCAACTTTATGAATTACTCGGATAGCTCTTTTTTGCAACAATATTATTGGTTTAACTGTGTTTTTGTAAGTACTACCCCAAACCACAGTACAATAATATAAGTAGGGCAAAATCAGAGAACAGTATAAGGTATGTAGAGCTTTGATGTTTAAAATGTGCTTTGCTTTTGCAATTACTGAAATGCTTCTAGAAATTTTCGTAGATATATATTTAATATGAGATTTCCAAGTAATTCTGTCATCAATAATCACACCAAGGAATTTGATTTCATGCACTCGCTCGATAACAACACCTTCTATCTGAATTGCTTCCTGAGCATTGGAGTTACAGTTGCCAAATATCATCATTTTGCTTTTACTCAGATTTAAAGATAATTTATTTTGTTTGAACCACTTGTTGACACTTTTGAGTTCCAAGTTAACAATCCGACACAGCTGCTGTAAGTCGTCTCCTGATGCAAAAATATTTGTATCGTCAGCAAACAAGATAAATTTAAGTATTTCAGACGTTTTACAAATGTCGTTAATATACATATTAAACAATTTTGGGCCCAGAATAGAACCTTGAGGTAAACCACAGACAATTTGTCGACAACTCGACTGATAATCACCGATTTTCACACATTGTTTTCTATTTTTTAAGTAACTGGTAACCCACTGTAGAGCTACCCCCCTAATTCCATAAAGTTCTAGTTTATTAATTAATATATCATAGTTTATTGTATCAAACGCTTTACTCAGGTCAATAAATAACCCTATTGCACATTTCTTGTTATCTACAGCATTAGTTATTTCTTCAGTTATATCAAAGAGCGCGTGTGAGGTTGAGTGATTGTTCCTAAACCCAAACTGATTGTCCGAGAGTAAATTACACTTTTCAATAAAGCTGTCAAGTCTAGAGTTAAAAACCTTTTCTAAGATTTTAGAGAATTGCGGTAAAAGGGAAACAGGCCTGTAGTTTGTAAAGAGATGTTTATCTCCTGCCTTGAACAGAGGAATCACTTTTGCTACTTTCATACTATCAGGAAATTGTCCAGTTTGCAACGATAAGTTACAGATGTATGTTAACGGCTTAGAGATACTTTCAATAACAGTTTTTAAAGTTTTCATGTCCATGTCATGGTAATCGGTCGAAGTTTTATTTTTACACCCTTTAACAATGTCCAGTATCTCCTTTTCCTCCACAGGTTTGAGGAACAGGGACATAGGATTTGCTTCTATCAGATCACAATTATAGTTCTCAACGTTTGCAATTTTTGCAGCAAGGTTCGGTCCAACATCTACAAAGAATTTATTAAATGTTTCGACGACTTCATTCATATTATTTAAAGTGTTATCCTCATCTTTGAAATATTTTGGATAATTAATCGTTCTTGGTTTATTTCGAATTATACTATTTAAGATGTTCCATAAACCTTTAATATTATTCTTATTGCTATCTAACAATGTATTATAATAATCCTGTTTACATTTTCTAATGATACCTGTCAGTTTATTTTTATATTTCTTATATTTATCCTCAGCTTCTTTTGTTCGGATACTTATAAAGTTTTTGTAAAGATTTTTTTTTTTCTTGCAAGCATTTAGTAAACCTTTAGACATCCATGGTGTTTCTTTACACTTTCTGTTTTTACTGTATTTCTTCATTGGGCAGTTTTTGTCGTATACCTTTTGAAATACTTGCGTAAACTCATCATAAGCCATATTCGTGTCATTCTCTCTGTACACAATACTCCAGTCTTGAGCTAAAAGCTCCTTTTTAAATGCATCAATAGTTTTCTCTGTTTTTATCCTTCTAAACCAATACTTGTTTTCCTCTTCATCTTTTACATATCCATTTTTATACATAACGAAAAGTTAGGGCTGTGTCGGGGGTCTCTTAGCCACAGTCAGGGCTGTGTCGGGTGGTCTCTTACCCCCAGTCAGGGCTGTGTCGGGTGGTCTCTTAGCCTCAGTCATGGCTGTGTTGGGGGGTCTCTTACCCACAGTCAGGGCTGTGTTGGGGGGTCTTTTAGCCACAGTCAGGGCTGTGTCGGGTGGTCTCTTACCCACAGTCAGGGCTGTGTTGGGGGGTCTTTTAGCCACAGTCAGGGCTGTGTCGGGTGGTCTCTTACCCACAGTCAGGGCTGTGTTGGGCTGGTACGGGTCGTAGGGGCAGCGGCCTCGTCCTTCGTCTGTCCGCTCGCTCATGGACAATGTCTCAACATCCTGAAGAAGACAAGCCACAGAGGGGTGACTATAATGATAAAGAGCAGCCTTACCAGCGTGAGAGGCCTTTTACAAACATGAAGGCTAACCCACACTCCTGAAGGTGAAGTAGGGATTCCCACAATAAAAGCACCATAATGCAACTAAATAGGGATTTTTACAATAAAAGCATTATAATACAACTACATTGGAATTTTCGCCCTAAAGCACAATTATACAATAAAAAGAGATTTTTGGGACATCACCAATTTTCACAATAATGTTGTAATGTATGTTTCACAATTTTTGTGAACAGCACAGTTCCGCATTCCCCATTGCAAAAGTTTCAGGGATAAAAGGTGGTATTTGGTAAGAAAAAAAAGTACCAGCTAAAATAGAAATCTACTATGGCTTGTGTTATGTACAGAGCTGGACAACAGAGAATCGAGCACCCATATGAGCCGTGTGCATGTACTGTTTGTAAAGGTCTTTAGTGATGGCAGTGTTGGGTGTCAGTAGAGGAACGAGGCACATGTTCTCACAATGTAAACGCAGCGTGGGCTAAAGGCGAAGGTCCCACAGGCGTAGATGTGCGACGCGTTCAAGAACTCCAGCACGCGGATGAAGTTGGCACAATCCGCCTGCACACAGAAGAGTGGGATACAAGACTCTTTACTGCTCCCTGGAGAACATAGGCTAAACATACTCACCACTCTCTTGCCCTTCATGGAGCATTGTTCAGTGTCCTTTTCTGTCGGGCTCCACTCCAGCTACAACACAGAGACAGTTAGAAATACTCTACCCAGACCTTTCTTAGTGTAAAATGATGCAGTAGTGGTAATTGTTTTGTTTACATTTGTATTCAGTTCTCATTTAGAACTACTCACGCCATGGTTTGGCCCTATTTGACATCTGTGGTCTCGCTCTCTTCTTCCAAGGTCAGTCAAAGACCTGATCCGACCTGGTTTAGTCCGAGCTCACACTTGGTCCACTTGAACTCTGGTGCACTTCCAGGAATAATATCATGGCATTTTACTTTGGAGGAGAATTAGATTGTAAAAGTGGTTACATTTTCTGCTTTTGTTGGGTCAGATGTGAATCCAGTGACCACTATAGTATACTTGTGGACCAAGTGTGAGTGGTAGGGATGCAACAATTCTCGATATTATATCGAATCGTTCGATACATCCTCTTCACTTCAATACGCAAATATGTACGAGAATCACTGAGAAACACAGCCCCCTCTGAGCAGAGCTGTTGTTTGTAGCATTAGCTAGCAGACGCCGGGACACGGCCATTTCAATGCGCGACAACAGAACAGATCATTAGTTTATAATGACCAGGACAGGGGAATATAATGGTGTCCGGAAACAACCAACATAAGCTCCATCTACGGCGTCATGCCTCGGACAGCTGTCAGCGAGCAGGACAGGCAAGGTAAGAACAAATCTCAGAGTACTGTCAGTGCCTGTAGCTTCACCTCCGATAAACATAAAACATTGTGCTGTTGGAACATTTGTTGTCAAAGCGCTGAAGTCTGAAGTTGCAAAGTAGATCACATGAAAATATAGTTTTGAACAGTTTCTCTGGTACTCAGGAGGAATAAGCTGTATCAAATGTCAAAGTAATGTTATTGTTTGTGATATGCTGATGTTATTATTAGGAGAGCTCCTCATGGGGAAAGCAGCAGCTGCATGTGTTACTATTAAATGCACGAATCAATTCTCAAAGAAAATAAGAATAAAGCGCTTAGCGTTTTAATATTTTGCACTCATATCTATTTTTATACAATACAGCAGATAATGTAATTCGGCTTTGAGGAATTTTTGCTTGTCAGCAAAATCATATTTAAAAAAAAAATAGGACTTGCATTTCTTTTTCAGCGTATCAAATGTATCTAATCTCTCTCTCTAAAACCAAAAAATCAGAATCAGAAATCTAGGAGTAATCATGGACTCAAACTGGACCTGAACTTAAACAGCCACATCAAAGCAATAACATCAGCTTTTTATCATTTGAAAAACATTAAGATCAGAGGAATAGTGTCAAAACCAGACTTGGAGACACTCATCCATGCATTTGTCTCCAGCAGGTTAGACTACTGTAACGGCTGCTCACTGGCCTTTCTAAACGAGCTGTTAGAGCTGCAGAACATCCAGAACGCTGCTGCTCGAGTCCTGACAAGAACCAGGAAATACCACCATATTAGTCCAGTGCTCCGGTCTCTGCACTGGCTTCCTGTCACTCAGAGAATAGAATTTAAAACAGCTCTGCTTGTGTACAAGTCTTTTCATGGTTTAGCACCAAAGTCCCTCTCTGACATGTTAGAGCCGTATGAACCATCTCGGGCCCTGAGAACTTCAGGGAGGGGTCTCCTGGTGGTTCCCAGAGTCAGGACTAAACACGGTGAGGCTGCGTTTCAGTTTCATGCAGCAAAAATCTGGAACAGTCTTCATGAGGATGTGAGACAGGCCTCAACTCTGACAATGTTCAAATCCAGGCTGAAAACAGCTCTTTTTACCCGAGCAGATGAAAACTGAAAGTATTTTATCTGCACTCTTGCCTTTTACTGTCATTGATTAATTTTTATGTTGATGTTTTAATGAATGATTTGATCTGTTTTCTTGTAACTTTATGCAACTGTGAAGCACTTTGAATTGCCTTGTGTAGTGCTGGGCGATATGACGATAGATATCGTGGGGACGATAGAAAAGTGTCTATCGTGGCATTTCTCTTCTCTTCGTTTATATCGTTTCTAGCCTAATTTCATCAATTATTAAAGCAAATATTACATTAAATAGGCCACACAGAATGTATTAGTGTTGTCTTGTCACTATGCATCCTCTAAGTTTATATTAAGTGATTATAAACAAGAATAAAAAAGAACTTTTTCGCAAAGAAACTCCGTCTTGTGGTTTTGCGACACCTGCTTTACGATATTGCTGTCCGCCGCCCGCCACACCTGCTGTAGCAACGGCGCCATCTAATGGACGTTCACCCCTACTACTACACTCAGCATTCTTATTTCTGAGTTAAATGTCACTTCATAACAGAGGTTACATTAACCGTAAATTCTCCGTCATTTGCGTAATATGTTTAGCTTTGACGCAGCGCTGATCCGTCTCTCTCTCAGCTACTTCCCTGTTAAACACCGCGTGGTTTCGCTCTGCTTTACGTACGGCAAATAAACAGCTTTTTAGTGATGGATCTCACAACGGAGCTGACTGATAGGCAAGGCAACTTTATTTATACCACGCATTTCGTACACAAGGCAACTCAATGCGCATTGATAGTGCATGGATCTGGATTAAACACACGAGAGAGAAGAGAGAAGAGAGGAGAGGCTGGTGCAGGAGGTAAGAGACGGATCGGGCAGCGCGTAGAGCAGCTAAAGACGTACAATGCAAACTACTGGCCCACTGTCTCTTAAACATTACGTTAAAATTGAGATATAAGCTCCAATTTACATTTGTATTGGTGTAATATGAGCCTTGATATTGAGGAGCAGATGATGCTCTGAATAAGTCGTTCTCTACGCATGAGTTTACACATTTCTGTTTAATTCGTGTCACGACTCAGATGTTCGAATCATGTTTAGCCCATTTATCCTGCTGTCTCACATTTTTCCTGACATAAACAATAATGGCTATATAAATTATCCATAGCGAAACCACTGCTTCAAAATAAAGTTAAAAAAAAGTAAGTAAGATAAAAATATCTTACTTTTTTTTAAACTTTTGAAAGAATAACTGAAAACGGACTATATTATGGTATATCGTGATATATATCATGATATAAAATAATCCATATCGTGATATATATATCGTTATCGTGATATAAAATAATCCATATCGTGATATACGTTTTTTCCATATCGCCCAGCACTAGCCTTGTGTATGAATTGTGCTCTACAAATAAACTTGCCTTGCCTAATCAAATCGAAATTGTGACCTTCATATTGATTTACGTATCGAATCATGACTGAAGTGAATCGTTGCATCCCTCCTAACCAGCACTCGTTTAAACCGAGTACAGACCTGGTTTTCTCATCAGTATGTTTTTCATTTCCTTATAACTGCAATCCTGTCTTAAAAAAACAACAACTGCTCAAATAAAGAATGCATCCTTGTGTTTCTTCTGTTTATCAGTTATGTCTTACCAGCGGAGACCCGACACTAGCATAGGACCAGGCGACACTGGAGAATAAACAAACTGTGCTTCACTTTTGAGTCTCACAAATCAATGAACTTTGAGCCCAAACATGGAAGTTAACAAATCCAATCTCGGAATGGATTTTTGTAGATGTCAAAGAGGGAGGCAAGTTACATCCTGCAAGAGCCACATTTTGCACTGATATCAATCTGGGACTGCTCCGGCTTAAATTGTTTGGGGAGAAGACGAACCTTTAGCGCAGCATTTGCTAGTGATAGGATTAAGCGCACTTCGTTTTAGCCAATCACTGCCAAGTCTCAAAACAACAAACCTATAAAATATTTAGTTTGGAAAAATTGCTATGTGTGTTTGGAAGTTTGCAGTGGCACCTCGAGTTAGCCTGTCTTTGCTAGCCTGATAAACCACACCCACTTCCTTTCTGCGTGAAAGAAGGCGGGTCTGGACATACACGGTAAACAAGTTGCTGATTGGCGGCTGAGGCCGAACCAATCACGACGGTCACAGAGAATTGACAAGGTTACTGCTACTCAACTAACATTAACATTAGCCAAAACTAATCATGGATGAAGTAGTGGAGGATTTTGCCTCCGCGTTCTCGTGAGTTTATATTCAGTTCATATTTTGTAAAATTGGACTACAGCTGTCGTCACGTCCGCTAATGGGCTATATGCATGCAAGCGTCACGTGACTTCCGAGTGGATGCTAAGTAGTCGTTTGCGTATCCTGTCTCCGTTATTTCCCTATAAGGTCTTGTCTAAAAAAATAAATATCTGAAGATCACATGGCAGACAGTGAGTTACTGGTGGAGTCGCAGCATCATTATAAAAAAACATCACGTCAGGGGCAACCAATTCACTACAGGAAACTTCCGTGCTCATCAAAGTAAGTGTTTTCGTCTTGAAGCTAACGGCTAACACGAATTAAAAATGAAAATAGCTACACGATTTTAAACGAGCCTGCTCAAAATATAATCTGCCTGTCTTTAGTATAAATACTTTTTAGACGTTTAATTTTTGTGGTGGTGTTTTTTGATGCTAGCCGTTAGCGCTGAGATAAAAAAGTCCTACCTCAAAAAACACAAACGTATCCTGCAGTCAAGAATTTACATCCAACGTAATGTTTTTAACACGTAGCGAGTCACTTCGGATCAGTATCTCACTGTCACTGATGTTTCCTTGAACTATACATTGTTTTAGACAAGACCTCATAGGGAAATAATGGAGACAGGAAACGGAAGCACCGACTTAGGATCCACTTGGAAATCACGTGTCATTTGCATAGAGCCCATTGCTTTCCGTGAGGAGTTTGCATGTTGTCCCCGTGACTGTGTAGGTTTGCTCCGGGTACTCCGGTTTCCCCTACCACTATTTGTTTTGGAATCTGCTGATTTCTTTCAAACGAGCTCCCTCTGAAGAAGCTACTAAAAATGAAAGTCCTGAATAAATCAGACCTCTGCCCCCAATAAAGCGCCCCCTGCTGTCACAGTTCAACACTGACACGTTTCACAGTTTAGTAGCTTCATACACAGGATTATGGAAGAAATGTTTAACAATCAGCCAAAAATATTGGCGGGAAAAACCTATACCGGTCGACCTTCTACAGACGAGAGTAGTGGATTTGTGAATGGAGCAAGTGGCCAATCACGGCACTCCCTGTGTGGAGATGCAGACTCTATGCGATCGCCAACACCGAGCTCCACCTCCTCCACCTATGGCAGATGGTGACACAAACCTGCTCCACCTCCAGACGGAGATCATGGAGTCGGTGTGAAGAAGGCAAGGCAACTTTATTTATACAGCGCATTTCGATTTAATCCATATGTTTTGACCGAAATAAACAGATCTACCATATTCATTTTGAGTTTTCTCCATGTCCATGTTTTCTAAACAATAATGTTCCTCTTACTTTTCTCATGAGCCGGATGCCCTCCCGCTGACTGACGTCCAGGGAGAACATGGCGTCCTGCGCTCCCACGTACAGTGTGTCATGGTCTGGGCTCAACAGCAGAGTGGTGCCGTTCAGAAGGTCCGGAGGGCTGAAGGAGGTCAGGGACCTGCCGGAGCTACCTGCACACGGCAACAGACAGATTAGGACTGCACAACACATATCACCAAATTATCCTCGTCTTCTGTCTAGCTGACATATACACATTTTTGCAAACAGTCTAAAACAAAAACAGACAGTGGCTAAAAATGTAAAATGATCATTTTCATTGAATGATCAGATATCAATGGTCCCAAAGGTTCATTAGAATAATGCTAATTTGGGTCTTTGTGTTAGCTTTGTACCTGACAGTTTCAGAGGGTGTCATGTGGCTCTGAGGAAGGCCACAGTTTCAGCTGAAACTGTCAGGTACAAAACCAACATAAAGGTCTGGCTATAAGAACCAAATTAGTATCAGAGATCAACTTTAGTTTTTCTACTCATTATAAATTGTTACAGGAACTACATTTTCTGACTGCTTTAGCACTGATAGCGCCTGGGTTTCTTATCATGGATCTTGAGTGCATATTTATATAATGACTCATGAGGCCCCAGAACCGTTTCCAGCCCTGAGACCAACTCCATATGCAATACATACAATGTGACAAGATCATAGAGTTCAGGTACGCATGGGACGCCTCCGTGGAAAGAGACCCCCGTATGTATCTAAAGTGACATTTTAAAGGGTTCTGAAGTTTTTTTTACATGATTTTTGATTTTTGCAAGTTCATGCAGATTCTAGAGAAAAAAAATATTTTGAGGTAAGACATTTTTTGACCAAGACTATATTTTGTTTAGTGCTTATAGTATAAGCACTAAACAAAATATAGTCTTGCACATAAAACCATATGACTTACTAAGTCATTAAATTGTAGTTTCTCAGGCAAAATTTCCCCTGCTAATTTCAAACCATTATGCTAATAGAGCTCGCTAAACAATGGCTGACAGGGGTGGGGATGGTTGTTACACAATCATCCCCTATATACAGTTAATAACACTTACTTTAATACTTTTACAGAATGCCCAAACAGTGGAAAAGAAAGACTGACAGATTTGTGACAGATAATATTTAAAAAAAAAAGCATCTGATGTGGTCATAAAGAAGGGCAGGTCAGCTCAGTTGCTTTGGCACATGTGATCTGCCATTAACACTGAGCAGATCCTGTAAACACTGCAGAGGCTGAAGACCAGGGTCCAGGGTCATCCCAGTGCAGGTCACACTGAAGCATCTACAGAGGTTCCTCTGAGGTGCAGGAGGAAGTGTTGGCTGATTATTTGACTCAGACAGACCTGTATTATGGACTGACTCCACCTGAGGTTAAGCATATTTATTAAAATAAACCTCTATTTGAATCATATCACATGTCGTGGCTTCTGTTTTTGCTTCTTTTGTCTAACTGTTACAACTCCCCCCAGCATGTGTTACAACCTACCCCGGTAGTGGGGTAGGACCTCACGGACCTCACGAGGTCTGTGATATTCTTGCAGAGGTTTGAATTGGTTCCATTTGTAGTTAACACATGTGGGTACTTTGTATAAAAATCAAAGAACTTTTTTGAGAAAAATTCAGTGAGTTACAGGTGCAGAAGCAAAAAGTGTTACAACCATACCCGCTCTCCCCTACATGTATTTGTTGATCCGTGGGTCTGTCTCTCCCCCCCTCACTGCTGCGCTTACAGTCTATGTGAGGAACACCTCGCTCTCTTCTCCTCCCGCACTGGACTTCTCAATAAAAGTAATGGAAAGAGCATTAGAACTCTTTTCTGATCGTTTTTGAGTAAAACCTTTTGATCAAATTAAACTACAGACATCGCGTGTTTTCACGTAAATGCGTTGAACGTAAATAAGCTCCATAAACCTGCTGTAGGGCAGCTGCAACCCGGAAATGTGAATATCAAATATTTCACCAATTAACACGAAACAAAAAGCGCTGTGATGCTGGCCGTCCTCTCTCCAGCATAACAATATCAGTGTAAAGCTTCTGTGAACGATCGCCCCATGAGAAGACGTGCCCCCTACGCCCCTCACGTCACAGTGGGAGCAGCAGGGCTTAGCTCAAAGACGCTCTGAACTCTGTTTTGTCAGTATTTAAAGTCAGACAGTTCTGACTCAGCCTCGATCCAGTTTGTCTGATTAGAGAGTTGATATTTTGTTAAGGAGCACATCGCAGCTGACTGTGTCAAAAGCCTTACGGAGGTTTTCACACAGTCAAAACATTTGAGCACAATCTTTGCTCAGATGTTTGTTTAAAATGCACACTGTGAACTCTAAGTTGAGTCTGGGAGCAGATATCGTAGCTAAAAACCAAGAGGAGCGTGTGGTGGACTGACCGAGGCTGAAGGAGACTCTGGGCGTGATGCTGCTGCCACTCTGTCCCAGCACCAGAGCCAACAGGACCACAGGGAGGCGCCACTGCGGACCCGGCATCTCCGCACTCGGGTGGGTTCGAAAGGGGTCAGATGTTGGGCCTCTCGGAGCTGCTAGGGTGCGCTGGAGGAGCCTGGGGTCATGTGCTTTGCTCCCAACACCACAACATCTTCTCTTCTCGCTGCAACAGGAAGCGCAGAGAGAACCCTGAGCAAGGAACAAGTCTGTCATTTCTGTAAAGTCCACACCAAGCCTCCGGATCGAAGAAGTGAAACCTCTTAGCCCCCACTTTAGCCGAGTGCATGTGCTCCAGTTCTGCTTTACTCAAATCGAAAAGCTTACAGCCTGTAGGCCAGAGTAATGCATCGTTTGAAAGCTGATCTTAACATTGTTGTCGCCGCGTTTTTGTAATGCTTTTCTTGCTTTTTTTCCTTTGTCACTTTGTTGCACTGCGTTCCAACTCACTCAGCAAGAAGCCTAAAAAAAAGGTCTGACGGCCGAATTTGGCCCCAGGGCTGCACTTTGGACATCCCTGTTTAAAGGGAAATACGAGCCCACACTTTGAACACAGATGGTTACCTACGTGAATAACCCAAGCGTACATGATTTACAGTGGAAAAGATTAAAACAAATATATAACAATAAAATATTTACTATAGCCTGCAGCAGCAGCACGTGTCTGTGTCACGTGACTCCCCCTCGCCGCTCCACAGTCCGTAACTTGCGGACAGCTTGTCCTGTGTAAAAGCTGAGGTCCTTTTCTTGCGCCGTGTCCGGTTTGTGTTTATTCTGAAACGCGTAAAAGCGAAGCGCGTGCACTTTACGCAGCTCTGAGACTACACTTCTCTAAAGCCAACGACGGTTTCTCTTCCCTTCTCTCAGCCAGGGCTCACCGCTCTTTAAAACAATGCTCTGTCGCCGACACGGACTCCTCTCCGGCGGGTTCCCGGTTGTTTCCCCATCGCCGCGCACGTTGCTTCGGCCGCAGAGAGGAGAGCAGCGGGGGACCCTTCTCTGTCGGCCTTTCCCCCACTTCTCAACGCGAGCATGCGGCACAATAACAAACCCTCACAAAGCGGAGCGCAGGCGAGCGCCCCCCACAGGACAGCAGCGCCACAGCACGGCCTCTCTGCTGGGACAGGGGGCGTTTGAGTTTGTGAAATGGGTAGAGTGATCAATGTGGTAAAAGTGCGTCATTTCGACTCTGATTATTGAATAGCCTTTCTAAGAGGAACGGAGTCTGATCGGCTCTCACTTCTGCAGTTTAGGGCCCACACACACACACACACACACAGAGCAGTGAGGTTCTAAACACGTCAAACGGAGGCCCCCAAACTGGGAAGCAAAGATAAGAAACCCACACATGTCCCATAAGTGACTTTCGGTAAATATAACTATTAATGTGATATCAAGCATCAGAAGATCTGAAGTTTCTGTTCTCTTCCTGTTTGTTGTTTATTTTTTTTTTCCTGCAGCCCCAGTTGCTCCTAAAGCTTAGTAAACGTTAAACTCTCACTGCCACTGACACAGTAGAAGGTTTGTCCCCGTTGTGTTACCGTACACACTAACACAAAGTTAGGATTTACAGCAGTCTAAAATGATTGGTACTTTCCTCTCTGAATACAGAAGTATCTACAGCAAATATTTCAGTACTTTCACTGAAGTCAAAATGTGACTGAGCAACTTTTCCTTGTAATATCTGACTGGAAGTATCTGTACTTTATACTCCAGTATTATAATAAAGTCATATAGTACAACTGTCTGGATGTATAGCTGTTAACCACACTCACTATTACTACACTTACTGCAGTAAATATCCGTGAGTCTTTCTGTGTGGGCACAGGCTGTTGCAAAGGAACGGCAGTGTCACAATATCAAAAGGGAACAGAGAGAAAAGAAACTGAAGTATAACCCGTGATGGCTGACTATCTGCGCCACTGGCCCCTCACTCAAACACACAGTGTGTGTGTAATACATGTATTTAGATGACTCATTTTCAGTAACTGTATTCCTGGTAAAGTTACTCTTTCATTGGTATTTAGAAAGTTACTTTCCTAAAATCAAAGGAATGCTTTGTAGTGTCAATCATTAGATTTCTGTTTCATAATCATAACATGAATAAAAAAGCAAAGATCAGAAAATGTGTCCCTGTCCTTCTGGGCTGTGGGCTTTTGTAAAGTGCTTTTTTCATTCCTTATGAGTGGTAAATAAGTTCGTAACAGGCGAGTAACAAGTGTAGCTGCATGTTTTTAATCTTATGCCATTTCTTTCATGAATATCATGTAGAACAACACTGACTGGACAAAGTAGCAGAATAAGGCCAGTGTTCAGTAACTAATACGATTTCATTGTCTTCTCCCCAACACTACAGGCAGTGGGTCAAAGGCAGTTTGCTCCTGCGGGAGCAGGGATTTGAACCTCCAACCCTCTGGTCATGAGACCACCTGCCACTGTCCTCCTGACCCCAGCAGTGGTGGTCAAAGTATACTGTAGATACATCTGCTATCAAGTAAAAGTTGCTGTGTGAAAATACGGCAGTGTTTGCTTTAGAAAAAAAGTATACAAAGTAGAAAGTATGTTATCTGTTTAAAATAAGTGTTTGGAATAATTACTTATACTTAGAAAATGTGAGGATTGAGCCCAAAGGCCGGGGCCTGTACGGCAACAAGACGGGGACAAACCTTCTTCCTTGCGGTGAGCCAGTGGCATTGACAGTACAGTTCGAGAGTGTGCTTGATCAGGTTTATAAATTGGAGCCAACTTTGTAGAGACTTTATAGAAATGTAATTATGTAACGGTTCTAATACCTTTCAAATGCAGTGGAGTAAAAGTAATAAGTTCTCAACAAAATCACCACTCAAGTAAAAGTACAGATCCTTAAAAACTGTACATAAGTACAGAACGCAAGTACTTGACTGCTGACCACCTCTGCTTTGAAGGCTGCTCTAGTAGCTCCCGTCAAACTACTTAAGTAATATTATTTTGAAGTTCTGGCTATGACATAAGTAACGTTTTTCTGCTTGTCTGATCACTGTAGTATTCAGGTACATTTGCTTGAGTACTTGTACCGCTTGTAAATGGTCACATTTATATAGCACATCAAGGAACCAGTCACCCGTTCACACTCTCATTCATACACCAGTGCACGCAGACACTAGAGGCCCAAGGACACAACAACAGTGTGCACCTGCGGGATTCGAACCGCCGACCCTCTGATCTACTCACTGTGCCACTGTCGCTTGTATATTTATCAACTTCTACCTATGATATTATGAGTCCTGAGTACTACAGAGGTGCTAAATATGAATGGGACTTTTACTTCTGGACCCCCCCCCCCCCCCCCCCCCGGCAAAGGACTGGCAGCGGGACTGTTGGCCTCTATACAGGTTATGCGTGTGATGTCACGACATGTCATGACACAGCAACAGCAGCAAACTGAGTGGCAGGTTCTCCATGGCTTGTGCAGCTTTTATCGTACGACTTATTATTATTATTACAATCAACCAACTGTAAACCCCAACCACCTGATGATGTCATGAGGTGGTGCTCTTCTATACCTGTGAACCAGTCGAGGGTAGCTGCTCCCAAATGAAAGTTGCTCACTCACCTGTGCCTTTCTGTCCCATTGGAAAACATTAAGTGTTACCAATGTGTCCGAAGCTGCATGGGGAGAAGCACTCGCCCGCCTGTGTCCCCCCCTGTGAGCGGTCCCGGGACGTCCTGCAGGTGCACCAGCCTCCCGCATGTGAACGGGCGAGGAGCAGGGAAAGGCCCGCAGCAGCAGCGCTCTTAAGAAGTAAAGTAGATTCAGCGGGATTAGCCGTGACCTGGAAAAGCCACAGGCCACGGCTCAGGCTTCTGTCACCGGCATCAACCACAGGGCGGCCTCGTTACAGGGCCCCCCCCCACGCCGAGGGATGACGTCCACGGTGGCACAGCGGTTAGTGCTCTCGCCTCCTCCAGAAGCACACTTGAGCAGGCCGTTGCTGACTTTCGCAAATACATTATCTTAAAGTGATAGGGATTTACCATTTGATCAGAAACTAAACATCGCGGTGGAAAATGGTGGCTCCTTTCCCACATAGAACTGCTGTTACATTATTGTGATACTAGATAGACACTTGCTGGATTTCCCCCCCACAAAACTGTTTATAAAACTTTCAGCCGGGGGCCTCTAGGGTGCTCCAGGACCAGAACCAATTGTTTTTTTAGGGTTTCTGGTAGGTTTTTACTGCTGACGGATCTGTGTCCATGGTTACATATACAGTGGGTTGCATAAGTATCGGTCCATAGTGTGGCATTTTGCCACACTATGGACCATAAAAATAAATATATTTAATTGAAATTGTATGTGAAGGACACACACTAAGTGACACACAATTGTGCCGGACCTGTCTGGTGTGTTCTTGGACTTCATGATGCTGTCTGCTCCCCAATAGTCTCTTAGACCTCTGAGACCATCACAGAGCAGCTGTGTTTGAACTGACATTAGATCACACACAGGTTTAGTCATTGGGTCAACATGTGATCATTCAGAAATCATCAGGAAACTGCTGAAGGCAACTGGACGCACTAAATGGAACGGGGGCCGGTACTTAAGCACATCCCACTTTTCAGTTTTTATTCATAAAAAAAAAAATCTAAATCATGTATTAATTTAATTTCACTTCACGATTGTGTGTCACTTAGTGTGTGTCTTTCACGTGACATTTCAATGAAATACAGTACAGGCCAAAAGTTTGGACACACTTTTTATGTATTGGCGTTTCTTTATTTTTAACATTATCAACACTGATTCTCATTGAAGGCGTTAAACTAAGAATGAACACATGGGATTATGAAGGAAACAAAAACAGGTGAAATGACTCAATTCAATTCAATTCAGATTTATTTGTATAGCACATTTAAAACAACTGTGGTTGACCAAAGTGCTTCACAGTAATAGCAGGTCACATAGAAATAAAATACAAGTAAAAGATAACATGCCAAGATACTCTCAACTAGCTCGTATTGAAGGCCAGGGAGAAGAGGTGTTTTCAGTCTGGATTTGAACTGTTCCACAGACTGAGAGGACCTGATAGACAAAGGAAGACTATTCCATAGTCGAGGCGCTGCCACAGAGAAGGCTCTATCACCTCTCGTTTTTTCCTAGTTTTAGGAACATCCAACAGGAGCTGGTCAGCCGACCTCAAAGCTCTGGATGGAGTATAGAGTCGCAAGAGGTCACTCAAATAGAGCGGGCCCAAGGAGGACTCCATGAGCTTCACAAGTCAAAACCATTTCTGTGACGACATGGTGAAGCTCACTGAGAAAATGTCAAGAGTGTAAAGCAGTAATCAAAGCGAGAGGCGGCCATTTGGAAGAATTGATGTCAACGTTTTGTTCCATATGTGTTCACTCATAAATAAACGACTTCAGTGAGAATCTACGATGGAAACAGTTTGGAAATGAAAGGAAAAAACATTAAAAACGTTTGGCCTGTACTGTATTTATGTTTATGGTCCATAGCGTGGCAAAATGTCAGAAAGTTAAAGGGGGGCCGATACTTATGCAACCCACTGTACATTCGAACTAGAAAACCTACCAGAAACCCTAAAACAATGTGACAATGTTAACTACCCACCAGTGGTGGACAGTATAGTTACTTTTACTTTACTTAAATTGGTTTGGTCCCAGTTTAGTCTTGGTTTAGTGGTTTGCTCCTTTAGACCTTGTTTAGATCTGGTTTACTTCCTGTTTTTGACCTGGTTTAGACCTGGTTTTATTTAAATGATTTAAAAAGTCCTGCACATTAAACCCTTAAATACTTTAACTTTGTACTCATAAAGTACATTTTACAATGCATACTTTTGTACTTTTATTTAAGTAAAAATGTCATAAGGTACTTTTACTTGAGTACATTTTTGGTCCTGTATCTGCACTTTTACTTAAGTAAGAATATTGAGTACCACCACTGCTACCCACACAGAAACTGGGTCACTGAAAGGTCAAATACGCACGAATATCAATGTTTGTGTTTCTCACATAAAAAGTTGCATAATGCTCCTTTAAACATTTTACATATTTAATAGATTGCATGTAACTTGATCAAATCAAACTTTATTTATAAAGCGCTTTTCATACAAAATGTAACACAAAGTGCTTTACAGTGCTTAAAAATCATTAAAATCGTCCCCACCAGCAAATATACAGAAATAACTACAACCCCCCACCTCCCCCCACCCCACCCGCACACACAGACACATATACGTACAGACAGCCAGCAGGTAAAAGTCTTGAATAAAAATGGACATAGAGTTGAGTATGTAAGGCTGGGTACAGATGTAATGAAAGGACTATTAACGACACTATACCTAATTTTCCACCTTTTTGTCAGATTTGGACCAAAACGCTTTTTTGGGATAATAGTCCAAATCTGACGAAATGGGTATTTTTACCGTAAACCCCTTTTCGTCACTATTTGGGTTGACCAAAGGCAATATCAACAAATCATTATCCGACGCAGACTGTTTCATAAATGATTACTTTCACAACATGATCTTAAGAGGCCAAATAAACGCTCACCTACAAAAAGACAAAACATCAGGTCTAAAGTTTTCCCTGAATGAAGCGTCTCAAAAATTGCAGCTGGGTCACTAAAAGGTCAAATGTGCACTAATATCAACTTCTTTTTCTGCATAAAAAGTCACATAATGCACCTTTAATAACAATTTGATTTGAGCTATTATTTACAGTGGGTTATTGTTTACAATATTTACATTCTTACATTTACATTATCACCCAAAAAAATAAAAAATAAAAATAACTCAAAAGGAGTAGGCTGAAGCAAGAAAGCTTATAAGTGCCTACCCCAATGTCAAAATACAATACAATACAAAGTAGAAATGCATGTGATTTCTGAGTGTATTTACTTAGTTTTATAACTTATTTTTTTTTTTTTATCATTGCTTCTATTATCATTCTGGTCACCATTCTATTGATTTACTTATTGTTTAAGTAGCAAAGTGACTAGATTATATATATATATATATATATATATATATATATATATATATATATATATATATTGCACTCAACAAAAATATAAACACAACACCTTTGTTTCTGCTCCATTTTTCATGAGATGGACTTAAAGATCTAAAATTCATTCCAGATACACAATATTACCATTTCTCTCAAACATTGTTCACAAATCAGTCCAAATGTGTGATAGTGAGCACTTCTGCTTTGCTGAGATAATCCATCCCACCTCACAGGTGTGCCACATCAAGATGCTGATCTGACATCATGATTAGTGCACAGGTGTACCTTATACTGTCCACAATAAAAGGCCACCCTGAAATGTGCAGTTTTTTGCTGTATTGGGGGTCTGGGGACTCAGAACCAGTCAGTATCTGGTGTGACCACCATTTGCCTCATGCAGTGCAGCACATCTTCTTCCATAGAGTTTATCAGATTGTCAATTGTGGCCTGTGGAATGTTGGTCCACTCCTCTTCAATGGCTGTGCGAAGTTGCTGGATATTAGTGGGAACTGGTACACGCTGTCGTATTCGCCGGTCAAGCACATCCCAAACATGCTCAATGGGCGACATGTCCGGTGAGTATGCTGGCCCTGCAAGAACTGGGACATTTTCAGCTTCCAAGAATTGTGTACAGATCCTTGCAACATGGGGCCGTGCATTATCTTGCTGAAACATCAGGTGATGTTCACCTAACCCTAACCGAGATTCATCCGTGAAGAGAACACCTCTCCAACGTGCCAGACGCCATCGAATGTGAGCATTTGCCCACTCAAGTCTGTTACGGCGACGAGCTGGAGTCAGGTCAAGACCCCGATGCAAATGGTGGTCACACCAGATACTGACTGGTTCTGAGGCCCCAGACCCCCAATAAAGCAAAAAACTGCACATTTCAGGGTGGCCTTTTATTGTGGGCAGTATAAGGTACACCTGTGCACTAATCATGATGTCAGATCAGCATCTTGATGTGGCACACCTGTGAGGTGGGATGGATTATCTCAGCAAAGCAGAAGTGCTCACTATCACACATTTGGACTGATTTGTGAACAATGTTTGAGAGAAATGGTAATATTGTGTATCTGGAATGAATTTTAGATCTTTAAGTCCAACTCATGAAAAATGGAGCAGAAACAATGGTGTTGCATTATATTTATATATTTATATTTTTGTTGAGTCTGTATACATACACAGACATACATTTCTAGCGCACATATATAGTATACATATATTATCATCACCATAATAACAATGACAATAGCATTCTCAAAAGTGTCATTCTCAAAAATATCATCTTCAAATGTATCATGTTTCTCATTTCTATCATACCTGCTTCAACTGTAATAATGTTGGTATCGGACTCAGCACAGAAGACCCAAATGCGTAGCTCAGTATACTTTATTTAACGTGGTCAAAAACAACGAGTGATAACTGAGAATTCCCACAAAATCTGCACAAGGACAAAGAACAAACAGTCAAAACAAAAAAACCTGCCAGAACAAAATTATATGATTACCTGCACAAGGACAAAGACAATCTGACAAAGACAAAGGGGAAGATACAGGCAATATATACTAAAGGGGGCGGGGAGGGCAAAGACATACAGGTGTCACACATTAGGGGAGAGGCAGGTAATCACACAGGTGGGGAAACAGGGAAGAGCAGGAAGGAAGTCTGAAACGAGAAAGATTACAAAATAAAACAGACTAACGTAACACAGAAAAGAACTTACATGACATGACAGTTGGTTAAGACTGTTCTGTCAGTGGTTTTTCATTGTTTTTCCCATTTGTGAGGTGTGTTAAGAAGCCCGGGTATTATGTGGCAAGCTGGTAGAGGGTGGTAGCCCCCCACCAGCGAGCCCCCACCCTGCTGCCCTAACTAGTTGATGTTGTGAACCGCTTTATAATCCTATATACTGAGTGGTGCTTTAAAAAGACTAGATTTATGATCCGTTGAGAGGGGGACCTACAACAGGTCAACATCTCGCCTGCCCCAATTCTATTTTATTTGTAATGACCAGAGGAAGCAGGCCATAACAGCATTTGTAATGCTTGTAATTTATCTCAAGTTCCTTTAATACAGATCAAATAGACTGGGTTGATAGAGTAGGTGACAATTGATTATATCAGCAATGATGTGGTATTTCACAAGTTCATAGTAATACGGATTACTTAGGGAGAGTGACTGAGAGACAAGGTCACATGTCTTCAGCATACTTCTCAAACACAGTTCTCTTATACTGTCTTTTAAATTGCTGTAGACTAGCAGCACCTTTTAAGTCTTCATCTAAATTATTCCACAGATGTACTCCTCTCCGTGTAATACAATGACTTTTAAGGTGGAATGGATACATTGTACTTTCAGATTATGAGTTCCCCTTAGATTGTATCTTCCCTCTCTTTTACCAAACATTAATTGTATGTTACTAGGGAGCTGGTTATTTACAGCTCTATATATCTGTAGCAGGGAATTGAGTTTTATGATGTCATCAAGTTTCATGGTGTTGGATTTTAAGAACACTATGATCCCTATACCTCACTTTATGAACAATTCTGGTGGCCTTCTTTTGAAGTCTATATAAAACCAGCAAATGACTACTTGTAGGTATTTCCCCAGACCTCTGAGCAGTAGTTTATGTACGGTAGGATTAAGGAACAGTACAGGGTGAAGAGAGCCTTTTGGTCCAGAAAATATCTACACTTGCCCATTATGGCCAAATTTTTCACCACTTTACCACGAATAATGTTTATTTGTGGTCTCCAGCTAACCTTATGATTGAAGATCACACCCAGAAATGTATATTCCTTGACTTGTTCTATTTGAACATTGTCAATATTGATTTGAATCTGAGTGTCACTATTCCGTTTGCCAAATAAAATCTTTTTCATTTTATTTTTGTTTTCAATAAGTTCAGCGATAGTTTATTATTATTTCTGTTAAACCATTCTTTGAGTTTGTATATTTCTGTTGTGACCTCTTATATGAGCAGTTGTAGGTCTTTGCTAGAGCCTAGTATAGTTGTGTCATCAGCAAATAATATACATTTTAGCTTTGTTGAGACTTCACACAAATCATTGATGTAGAGCAGAAACAATTTAGGTCCTAAAATCGACCCCTGGGGGACTCCGCATACAATGGTCCTCCATCCTGATACATCAATTTGTACATACTGTTTTCTTTCAGTCAAATATGACTTCAACCAATTGTTAGCGATCCCTCTAATCCCATTATTATTTAGTTTCTTTAAGAGTATTTCATGATCTATAGTGTCAACAGCTTTCTGGAGGTCTATGAATATACCCAAACAGTACAAATTATTGTCAATATTGTTGGTGACTTCTTCGCTTAGATTGATTAGAGCATGTTGTTTCTGAACCCATACTGACAGTCACTAAGTAAATTATGTTTATTCACAAAACTGTCCAGGCGGGCAGCACAAAGTTTATCCAGAATCTTAGATAGTTGAGGAAGTTTAGAGATTGGTCTATAATTTGTAAACTGACGATTATCCCCACTTTTATAAATTGGAACGACCTTGGCAATCTTCATGAGGTCAGGGAATTCACCAGTTGAAAAAGAGATTGCATATATGTGTTAAAGGCATTGATATATAATTTTTTTTAATCATGTTCATGTCAAAGTCATCCCAATCAGTGGATTTTTTATTCTTGAAAGCTTTAACTATTTTAATTATTTCATTTTCCTTTGTTGCCGTAAGAAAAAAGGAGTGTACATCCACATTCACAATACATTGTGAGTTCTTATTGCAATAAAGGAAAGGCTTCCTATCCAGGCATGGCTTTGTGGGATGTTCTGTTGATGAGCAATACTGGACTCTGGATAAATGTGTGACAGTCCCCCCTGCTCCTGAACCAAACCCTAGCTCCTGGTCGAACACAAAGTACAGGTTTCATACACACCGTAGAAACATCTGACACTGAGGTTTGCATACAGGGCTGATAGAGTCGGTCACTTCTATCTAACCAAATGTGTGTGGGCACGAGCGGCACACTGAAGCGTCCTGTCAGACTGAGGAGAGACATGGCCCCGGTGTTGTGCCTGCTGCTGCTGCTGCTGCCAGGGCTGACTGTCACAGGAGCCACACGTCCCGGTAAGACCTTTGGTCACTTCGGCTGAACAGTGCCCCAGACGGTGCAGAACTTTGCTGAAAAATACTTCAGAGCCTGATCTTTAAACTAGTCCCGTTATGTCCTTGTGTCCACAGACCAGGGGACGATCCATGGTCCTGTCCTCGCACTCACCAGGGACAGGTAGGAGGACGCACTTGAGGATATTGTCAATATACAGTACCAGTTAAAGGTTTGGACACACTTGTATGTATTTGTTTTGTCTTTATTTCCTGTGTGATTCTCATTGAAGACATTAAACTATGAATGGACATGTGGGATTATGTAGGAAACAAAAAAGTCAGTAAATAAGTAAGTAAGTATGGGCTTTATTTGTCAGTGTACAATTGTACAACACAATTACTATTGTGGGCCAACCTGACCAGCATGTTTTTGAAGGTTGGGAAAAGGGCTGGGTACCGTTAAATGATACCAGTCTGGTATTGGAAAAATAAAAGTATCAAAAGCAGGAACCAAAAAGTTTTGATGTTGGTCCAGGGACAGAATTGACTTAGTTGTTTCAGCTCAAATACATTATTTTTTTACCCCCTTCTTTCTCTAATTTCACCCCCCAATTATATGCCCTAAACTTTGCAAATTTTCCCCCATTTATTTCCTTTTTCTTTTTTTTACACAATTTCTCCTCAAATTATTCCCAGTTTTTCACAAATCTCTTGACATTGGAGATGAACCTGATATTGTAAATGTGCAGATCTTCCACACATTACTGTTCTATTTTCTGGTTCTAGGTATAGGTATCGGTATCGAAAACTAAGTATCGATAAAGTACTGGTATCGAAAAAAAAAAAAGGTAATGGTACCCAATCCTTCAGTCGTCCTCTGAAATATGTTTTATATTTTAAATAAGGTCATCCCTGAAATGGTTTCCAACAGTCTTTCTGGTCACTATATCGTGTAGAAAATGTCAAAACAGTAACCAAAGCAAAAAGCGGCTAGAAGAATCTACTTTTTTTTGTTTTAAACATTATATGAGTCCATCCATAAATGAATGCCTTCAGTGAGAATCTACAATGAAAAAAGTCAAAAACGATACATATAAAAAGTGTTTCCAAACTTTCACATGACTATTACTCCTCCCGGGTCTCTGTCCCGTGTATTATCTCATCCTAAAAGCTTTCATGTTTTAGTTTTTTTTACTTTGTTTTATTACTCTGGCCCCGGCTGAGGACGTGGTTGCAGTGTGTGTTTGACATCTCTGTTGTTCTGTCCCGGGGCCTCCTCCAGGCGCCCTCCTCCCCAGGCAGAGCGTGGCCCCAGCGGACAGCAGGTCGTCGTGGCGATGGAGCGGGGCCTGCTTCCGTCTGCCCTTCACCTCTTTGACAGGCATGCCCCGACGTCCGCTCTTCTGCTGCTCCGCAACGGCTCCCTCGAGACCCTGGGAGGCTCGCTGTCTCCTGACACCGAGCATGAGCTGACCGTGCTGGGCCATGGCTCTCCTGCCGGTGCCACGGGGGGCGCTCTTCTCTCCGGACACACTGCGGAGGAGCTGGTGTGGCTGCTGCGGGGGGTGCTCTCCGGTCTGAGCGGCATCACCGTGCTCGGCTGTGACCTCGGAAAGGACACGACGTTCATGTCCCGAATGCTGCGGGGCCTCCAGTCCGCGAACGTCCACAGCAGAGTGACCTTCTTCAGCGCTCTGGTGTCGGTCGGCCCGGCAGGGAACGTCCTGACGGAGGATGGGGGCGTGTGGAGGTCACATGACCACGGCAGGCGGGTCACAGCGCGCGTGGACTCGGCGGGGGTGGTATGGGGGGGCGTAGAGCTGGGCTGTCCCGGGCCGCAGCACAGGGCGTATGGACAAGTGTTGTTCGCTCACACGCTGGACTGGCCCAGTCAACCCCAGATGTTTGTCCCCAAAGCCCTGCGCAAGAAGTACCCGTCCATCGACTGCCTGGAGGGCCTGACCTGGAGCCTGTTCTACGAAGAGAATGCGAAACGTCGCGCCCCGGACTACTCTCCCCAGGACGAGCACAGGAACCTGACGGCGGTGTGGCTCGGCAGGCCGCAGGACCCCGCCGTGGTCAAGCACATCGCCACCATTCAGGACCTGCAGCTGGAGATCCGCTACAGCGCCCGGGAACACACCTCCACCACTCTGTACGCTCTCAACGACTGCGTGTATCAGGTCCACTGGTCCAACCTGAGCGTCAGCCTGGTGGGGAAGTTCCTCGGCTCTGAAGCGATACAGGAGACTGAAACTTTCCTCCAGAGCTTCAGCGATGAGGCGGGCTCCATCTACAGCCTGCAGACGGGCCTCAAAGCCTCCAAGTTCCACGAATTCTGCCGCCAGACCTTCCAGCTCCTCCACTGCAGCTACAACTGCGAGCTCTGGGGGCAGTACTTCATGGCGGCAGTCTTCTCCGTGTCGGTCGTGAACTTCCGAGTCTTCTCCCTGTTCCTCATGAGTGTCATCAGCTGCGAGGTGGGCCTGGTCCACGGGGTCCACTCCCCCGTCTGCACCTCCTTCGTGGGGGACATGCACCCCATGGCGAGTGAGCTGCCCCGAGCCGCACACTCACGCAGGGGCTTCTACGGCGGGACCCTGGTGGAGCTGGAGCAGGCGCCCCAGGAGCAGCAGATCTGGCTGGAGCAGGTGGTGGCCAAAGAGAACGCCCTGTTTACCCAGGCCAGGCAGATGATGAGCGCGTTGAACCATGACGAGCAGACGGAGCTGGAGATCTTCGGGCGTGTCAAGGTCATGAACCAGTACGTGTTCTCCTCGTACATGGAGTTCTTCAGAGGCACTCCGGAGGGGAAGAGCCTGAAGACCGGGTGTACCTTCATGTCCGCAGGCAGCCCCACAAGAGGCTAACACGGGGAGAAATAAAACGCCCGCCCTAGCTGAAGCTTAGTTGAGATTATCTTCTGTGGTGGTGGATTCCATAACTTTGAGAAAAATATAAATAGGCAAATAAAGGTCGCTATTACTTAAAGATGCATTATGGAACTTTTTAGTGAAGAAAACCTT
Organism: Proterorhinus semilunaris; assembly: GCA_021464625.1. NCBI lineage: Eukaryota > Metazoa > Chordata > Actinopteri > Gobiiformes > Gobiidae > Proterorhinus > Proterorhinus semilunaris. The sequence goes on from CM038360.1 coordinate 30,343,161, forward strand.
GATATTAGTGCGTTTTTAACCATTTACTGACCCAGCGGCCTTTATTTTTCATTACAGTGGCCTATATTTGATGAGGGTTTCTGGTAGGTTTTCACAGCTGATGGAACAGTCTCTATACAGTACATTCAGAAAACCTACCAAACCCTTAAAAAAACATGGACAAGCCGCTGTGATGGAAAGCAAAGGCGCCATGATGACCACCCATATAATAATGTACTAATGCTATATGTTAGTGCCTAGCCTATTGCATAAAATGTTCCATGATGTGCCTTTAAGCGAATGTACTGGCGTTTTTGCGACCCCCTATTTTACATATGAAATTATAAATGAATACATTTTCAGTAGTTTGGATTAATAAATAAATATTTTATTTCAAACTCTGTAGCTTTTTTTTCTCGCCGGTACTATGTCATATATTCCATCCATCCATTTTCTTCCGCTTTATCCGGGGCCGGGTCGCGGGGGCAGCAGTCTCAGCAGAGATGCCCAGACTTCCCGATCCATGCACACCTCCTCCAGCTGTTCTGGGGGGACCCCGAGGCGACACCAGGCCTCGGAGACATAGTCCCACCAGCGTGTCCTGGGCCTTCCACGACGCCTCCTCCCAGTGGGACATGCCTGGAGCACCTCCCGAGGGAGGCGACCAGGAGGCATCCGGTACAGATGCCCTAGCCACTTCAGCTGGCTCCTTTCGACGTGGAGGAGTAGCGACTCGAGTCCGAGCTCCTCCCGGGTAACTGAGCTCCTCACCCGATCTCGGAGGGTGTGCCCAGCCACCCTGTGAAGGAAACTCATTTCGGCCGCTTGTATTCGCGATCTTGTCCTTTCGGTCATTACCCAGATCTCATGACCATAGGTGAGGGTGGGAACGTAGATCGATCGGTAAATTGAGAGCTTTGCCTCAGACTCAGCTCCCTCTTCACCACAACAGTCCGATACAGCGACCGCATCACTGCTGACGCCGCACCGATCCGTCTATCGATCTCACGCTCCATCCGTCCCTCACTGAGAACATGACCCCGAGATACTTGAACTCCTCCACTTGAGGCAAGGACACCCCACCGACCTGAAGCGGGGAAACCACCTTTTTCCGGTGGAAAACCATGGCCTCAGATTTGGAGGTGCTAATCCTCATCTACTATGTCATATATATATATATATATATATATATATATATATATATATATATATATATATATATATATATATATATATTGGGAGAATACTTTAGTAACGTATTCCACTGCTTAGTCCAAACAGAGTTTTGTTTTCCTAATGTTATGATTATGAAACTGAAATTTAATGAACAAGTACTTTGATGTATTCCTTTAATTTTACTGTATTCAGTAACTGTACCTGAATACAGTTACTCAAAATGAGTATTCTAAATATTCTAAATACATGTATTCAGTTACTACCAACACTGAATATAGCAGTGTTTTCATAACCAGATCTGTTTAAACGGCATAAACATTTGCATTTGTTCTTAATTAAATTCCCACAACTTTACTTTCACCGTGTCATCTGTGGACTAGTAACAAATATCCAAAACGATTTTGAAAGAAAATCAAAACGGAGATAGGGGAGTATTTCTGCAACAATCTTTAAATCCTCGTGTATGTCATGCCTTTCACAACAGAGGCTTTTATTTTGTAAGGCCAACAGGAAGCGCTCAGTTCTTATTATGCTACTTGACAAACAGGGAACTTTATTTACCGTTGTTTTGGTAAAGGATTAAACATTTCCAAGACATGGATAAACAGGACATTTGTGACGCGTTCCACAACTGCAGAGAGAGAGAGGGAGAGGGGGCGGACCCAGCGCGGGCTTGTTCACTCCTCCCTTTTTCGTTAGAAATGTCTGCACGCTGTGAAAGTGTCCCGTATGAGGGACTCTCATTCTAATGGGACAGCTTTAGGTGAAGGAGCGCATGTGAGCCGTGGCGAAACTGCGCCGTTATCGTAATTCATTTGTGGGTTCCCAGAGTCCAGGCTCCTACACTCTGCTGAGTGTCTCTCATCACTCTTACCCTCTTCCACCGTGAGCTGTCCTGTCTGAGAAAGCCTATAACTGCGCCCTCTGCTGGCAGCTCTGGGGAGTGTGAAGCCATTTAACCTCTTAACCCCCACCTGAACCGATCACATGTTCTCTAGTTTGGCAAAAATCAGACAAAACTGTGACGAAAACACAACAACAAAAAAGCGATGAAAGAGGTGACACGAAAGCCACAAAAACGCAACAATATAGTGACAAAAAAAAAGCGATGAGATGACAAAAAGATGTATGGACCTCAAACACGTCATGGGGGGGGAGGGTCTACTATGATTACGACTTTGAGTTTGGACCCCCACCAGTACACATAATACTTTGGTTTATGGGTTTGGTTCCAGAAAAACAAAACATAGCAATAACACGGACACGGTTTATTCAAGTGGTTTTAATAAAAAGATCTTTTGTTTAGGATTCCAATACATTTACTGCTAAAACTGTTATTGAGACCCCAGTAACTGTAAACTTTTATTCAGAAATATATATCTGCATAGGCTACATTTATTCACTTAACAATGCCAGACAAAAAGGATTTTGACTATTTGAAGATGGAAACATGTGGAGTTCATATAGAAAGCTACATGTGGGCTAGTATTGCGTAAGCTAGTATTAGGTGACCACCTCCGATGGTAAGAACGTGGAGGGTTTGGTGGCATGCAGAAGATAAAGCTTTAAACAACTCCAAATGTAAAAGATAAAACCTGCCACAGAGATCATATGCCATTTCGCTGGCTGTTTATTCCCGAAGACGCACATTTGTAATTGCCATGACTTTACAGACATTGTCGACAGAACCAAAAAAAATAATAATAATAATACAAATCATATCGTTTTCATTTTCTAAATATTTTCACTTTCTAAAAAGGACACAAGTAAAAACGTAGGACACTGCAAAAGTAGGTAATGGAGAGGTGGTCACACGAGTTAGCAACAGGCTCCGTTTCCCGTCAGTGTTTTATTACGAGGAGTTAGCGGTGTGTCGCTAAAACTAATTAATATTTTAATAGCTTGTGGCAGAATACATTCAAATGGCACATAATCACTTAAAAACTGTATGTACGATGATAATGTCGCTGTTTTCGTGCTAAAGCTAATGGCTAATGTTACTTTGACGTTAATAAATACGACAATTGTGCCACAATCTGACATAATTTGCTTAAAAAACAATCAGCTTGACTTTTGTTCTAATTGTATATAGTTTTTTTCATCTCATTTTATCTTTTTATCTAGTAAAAATGTGGACAGGAAACAGTCGTTAGCCTGCAGGAAGCTAGCACTGAGCCTGCACTTAAAGCAGAGGCTGTGGCCCCTGGTGGCGAATACATGCATCTGCAGGAGGATAAGCGGTGGTCGTGAAGGCACTTGGGACGTTGCTGTGTGTGTGCGGGGGCACGGGGCCTCAGAGCAGGGCGCAGCTGCAGTTGGTGCCCGTAGCCTGGCTCAAGATGCCATGCTGGGACGAGGCCAGGTCCTGGATCAGCTTCCAGAAGTGGCTGAAGGAGACGCCCTCGCCGGAGCCCACACCCATCTTCCCCAGGATCGCGGAGAAGTCGATGCCCTGCGGCCACGACACACGGGCACAGAGGGGGAGAGGTTAGCCACAAGGTCCCAGGTTCAATTCCCCGACCAGCTGGAGCGTTCCCGTCTGAAGTTTTTGCAGGGACCATGTTTGCTCATGTCCCAAAACAGTTGCACGGGCAAAAGTGTCACGCACGTTTTACTCACGCAGCATCCGCTCATTTTCAAAACTAAAAAGTTTGGAAACACTTTTCATGTGTTGGTTTCCATTGTGTGAATCTTATTGAAAACATTAAACTATGAATGAACACGGGATTATGGAGGAAACAAAAAATTGTGAAATAACTCCAAATATGTTTTATAGTTTTAAAGTCTTCAAAATTGCCCCCCTTTATTCTTGACATTTTGTCCATGAGCGTCTGTGAAGTCAGAACCATTTCTGTGACTACATCGTGAAGCTCATCAAGAAAATGACAAAAGTACAAAATAGTACTCAAAACAAAAGCTATTTTGAAGAATCTACATCACAATTCCATTTGTGTTCATTCATAATTGAACGCCTTCAGTCAGAATCTACAAGGTAAATAGATACACAATATATAAAAACTTCTGACTGGTACTGTATCTGATTTGAGGCCCTTGATACTGTAATACATGCAAAGGTTAATTGGGTCCAACCTACCCACGTATACAGTAGCTGTATGTTTTTACAGCTCGCACTTTAGAACCGGTCTTGATAAATGAACCCACTGAATAAATATAAATAAATCATATTTCTCAGAGGATAAACCCTGTAGGCTTCCTACAGCAACCCAACATGCACAATAGAATTCCTCCAGCAAGGTACTCCTGAGCAAACCTTAACCTGAAGACAGGGTGCGTCAAGAGTAGAGCTGGGTATCGTTAAACAATACTAGTCTGGTATCGGGGAAAAAATAGGTAACACTGGTATCGAAAAAATCCAAAATCAGATCCAACTTTTGATGCTTATTAAAGGACTTTGTTGTTTCAGCTCAAATCATTATTTTTTTCTCTTACTTTTTTCTTTTTCCGGCTACAGCTGTGGCCTTCCTCAGAGGTGGTCACGTGGTGTTGCTGTGACGTGTCTGGTCAGCTGATTTATATCGTTTTTTGGTCTTCCTGCTTGTAGTAGCAGGCTGACAGTGCCAATTATTTCAGATCAGTTTTCTGATCCTAGACGACAAATATTTTAGTATGCTATACTAAAAAAAAAAAAAAGATATACCAGTACTTAAAGTATCATTTAAGTACTGGTACCCAGCCCTATACTTCAGAGGCCGTGAAGAATGGCTCAAATACAGGGGACACATTTCCCATCGATAAAACACACCTCATGGCACACAATATAAACCATGTGGCCCTTGGAGCCTGTGCCCGGGGAACCTGGGGTCTCAGAGCATAAACCACGTGGCCCTTGGAGCCTGTGCCCGGGGAACCTGGAGTCTCAGAGCATAAACCAGGTGGCCCTTGGAGCCTGTGCCCGGGGAACCTGGGGTCTCAGAGCATAAACCACGTGGCCCTTGGAGCCTGTGCCCGGGGAACCTGGAGTCTCAGAGCATAAACCAGGTGGCCCTTGGAGCCTGTGCCCGGGGAACCTGGGGTCTCAGAGCATAAACCATGTGGCCCTTGGAGCCTGTGCCCGGGGAACCTGGGGTCTCAGAGCATAAACCATGTGGCCCTTGGAGCCTGTGCCCGGGGAACCTGGAGTCTCAGAGCATAAACCACGTGGCCCTTGGAGCCTGTGCCCGGGGAACCTGGGGTCTCAGAGCATAAACCAGGTGGCCCTTGGAGTCTCTGCGTGGGGCCCCTGGAGTCTCACCTTGCACAGGTTGGGCAGCTGCGAGGACAGGAGGCCCTTGAACTCATCGGTCTTCAGGGTGGGGCTCTTGTCAGCGGAGGCACCGTGGAACTTGGAGACCAGAGTGTGGAGGGACTTCTCCAGGTCTGAGTACTGCACACACACACACACACACACAGGCAGGGTCAGAGGTCGGCATCACAGTTATTTGTCAAACCCTCTGACTGTGAGACATATCAATTTACTTCATATTATAATATGCTGTTAGTTAAAGAGGACCAACCTGGTAAATAAAATGTATTAAATGCTTTGAATTTATGGTAAGCCTCATATAATGAGATCACATATAATCCCGGTTACCTCGCACCGGAGCTGGACTGGCGAGATTTAAGCACAAGAGTTACTTTGTGCAACTCCTGCTGACCCCTTTGAGTCTTACATTGACATAAGAGACTTTTCACAGATTTACATCAATATATATATTATATATATATATATATAATATATATATAATATATATATATGTGTGTGTATACACACATATATATATATTATATATATATAATATATATAATATATATATATTATATATATATTATATATATATATGTGTGTATACACACATATATATATATTATATATATATAATATATATAATATATATATATATGTGTGTATACACACACATATATATATATATATTATATATATATTATATATATATATATAATATATATATAATATATATATATATGTGTGTATACACACACATATATATATATTATATATATATTATATATATAATATATATATAATATATATATATGTGTGTATACACACACAATAAAATAAATGACTGGCATCCCAAATCATTATTTATTGTTTTTTTTGTTGAAAGACTGACAAGCTGAGAGGTTCTACTACTACTACTACTACTACTACTACTACTACTACTACTACTACTACTACTACTACTACTACTACTACTACTACTACTACTACTACTACTACTACTACTACTACTACTACTACTACTAGCTCATTGTACATGTTTTTAGTGGTAGGGCAAACCGGAGTACCCAGAGGAAACCTACACAAACTCCACACAGAAAGTCCCTTGCATGGTGGGGATCGAAGTGGAGCCCTCCTGGTTTAAGAGCCATGGCTGCATGTTGCCACACACTAACACATAAAGATAAGACGGCACAGCGTCTGCCATGACTGTGCCAGTGCCCTGTGTCGGCACGACCGTGAGAGCTATTCCACACATGTGGCCCAACCGCCTCAGCCACTCCTCATGAGTAACACGCACATGCCAAGACAAGCTTGCAACGGCAGCACGAGGAGGCTGAGAACGGATTTAACCCAGGCCCGGCCACTCCTGAGACTGTTGCAAACACAGGGGACACCCATAGGTCAGATCAATGTGAGGAAAAACTTATTCATATTCAATAACTGATGATGATGTCATCGTTTCAATGCAGTACATGGCTTAACCAAAACGGATACGCCATTTGTTTTCACATTAAAGTGACAGTCTGTAAGTTTAAATGTAATAGTTTGAATATAATTGACCTCCTGGGGCAGTTTGATGGAACACCATATTAAACAATCATATTTTTCCTAAAGTCCCTCCCGTTGCTGATTTCGGAAACTACGATCACAATCCCCACTGCCGAGACTTTTACCAATGAGACGGGCTTTCCTGTGGCCTCGCCCGTACGGTCCAAGATCCTTCACTTTTTAACTCTTTCCCTCCCTCTCCTCCTTTTGCAAACTAGGAGAGGCTTTTGGGTCCGATCCGGAGGGGAGGGTGGGACTCTGTCTCTCTCTTTGCAATCTTACAGACTATCACTATAAAATATGTTAAATCCAGACCCAAAGAAGGGTAAACATTTAACTGAACTTCTCTACTTCAGTAATATTGCACTGAAGTATCTTTATTGAGTAAAAAAGAAAAACGTTACAAAAGCGCCATGTCGACCTTACATATCTGTAGTTTGTGTTTTGTTCCCCTTTTTCTTCAGAAATATATACATTTAATACATGTTAATGGTACTTCTCCGAGTATTTATTTGGGTCACTACCTTTTACTTGTACTGCAGTCAAATTATACTTGATTCCAGTTATCAAGTAACGGTACTCTTACTTGAGTATATTTTGATCTGGTCCAAATATCCAAGTCCCCCTTGAATGCTGACATTAAAGTGTCCAATACCAATTCACATTTAGCGTAAAAGTGTCGGACACCAAAGTGCCCCCTGACCCGGTCCACCCAAAAGAAAGAGTCCACACACGCCCCTGGACAGAAACCCCTCGCCCTATAGACTAGCGGGGCAAATGCAGAACATCTGGAACACAGCAGCAGCAGCGGCAGCAGCGGCGCCCTGTGGCCTCCAACAGAGGAGAAGAGAAGCGCGCGTCTGGAGCAGTGGGCATGACGCCTCTGGCCCTGACGTGGCCCACAGACACCATAGCCATGTAAAACCCTGTCGCAGATGTTCTGGCCACTGGTGGTCTTTTCCCTGGAGCGCGGCGGTAGTCGTCCCACCGTGTCCCCGCCCTCCCCGTACGGGCCCCATATGCCGCTGCTGCTGTTGCGCACTAAAAGTTAGTTACGCAGAAACAAAAAAAAGAAACAAAGTCTCTCCCCGCCACGGGTCCGTACCTGAGCCATGTTTGCCGTCCGAACGTGGGCCGCTGGTGAACGTGGGGGTGCGTGAGGACAGGAGAACCGTAAAGGAGTCTTGCTCGTTTAAGAGTTTGTTTGCAGACTGTGGATAAAGCGCCACACCCAGCGAAGAGCTCCAGCCAGACACCCCACCCACGCGCGCGCGCGCTCTCTCTCTCTCTCTCTCTCTCTCTCTCTCTCTCTGTGCACTCAGCATCAGTTTGCCTCTACACCACGAGCACGTGCTTCAGTCGTTCATTAAAGCACTTTCCGCCCCGGCTGCGCCTCACTCGGTGTGTTTATTTGCCGCTGGCAGTGGCACAACTTCGCAACAACGCAGAGGAATTCACACACGCGTAACGTTACTCGCACAGCCACCCTCCAGGCCTCCAGGGGGCGCCGCGCTCAGCCGGAGCGGAGTCGGGACACGTCATGGTTGGAGAGGATGTAACGAGAGCGCATGCGCTTCAGCCGGTCCGTCTGTGCCACAGGTCTCTGCGCTCTGCTCCACGGAGAACTCGATCAAAAGGTAAAGCTCCGTCACTCGCGTACTTTATGCGTTTATTTAAGGGAAATGTTCTGAGTCTGTTGAGGTTTGTCTGAAGGAGCGCTCTTGGGTCGTTTGAAGTCCGGATCTTTGCTTTTTTGTGCGTAAGGTTAGAGACACATCACTGGCCACGTCCACGTAAGCGTTAACAGTTCAGCACTGGGGCCAAAGTAAAGCCATCAGGACACAGTTACGTCCTCACTTTAGATACATATACATGGTAATGAGTGTTCTATGAACGGACGTAAGCGCGTGCGCAGCTGTGGTGTGTTTCCTGACTTTAACCCATGGGTCAGATGGAGATGTATGACAGTTAGATCACCACTTACTCCAGACCACGTCTGTATATGTGACTGGTATCATGTTGATGTACTACAGTAGAGGCAGCAACGTCAGGCCCGAGGGCCGAACCCGATCCTCCAGCACATAACCTCTGGCACCAAAGATCATTTTGAGAAATATTACTCTGCAAATAAGAGATCAGATACCTGTGGGAAATACTGTCAGTATTTTTAACATTCTCCTGAACATCCCACGTAGTCATAAATATACATGTTAAATGTGTGGCGTTTGCTGAAAATAGGTCTTTGGGCTACAGCGGATAGGTTCAGTCTTTGGTGTTTTGGCAATAGTCGGCCCTCCACAATGTAAACGTCCCCGTCCCACAGACTTTGTACAACCCTGATATAAAAGTGACCGAGGCCGTATATCCTGGCGGAGGCTGACCCCCTGGTTGGCCGTGGTTTGTAGTGACCCTCTCCTCTTTTCAGATGGTGACTGTGACTGTGCTGCTCCTCTCGCTCCTCCTGCCTCTGCTCGGCCTGAGCTCTGCAGAGGAGGGGGCCCGTCTGCTGGCCTCCAAATCCCTGCTGAACCGTTACGCTGTGGAGGGCCGAGACCTCACGCTGCAGTACAGCATCTACAATGTGGGCTCCAGGTACGAGACGACGGCCACAGCATCTGCACTTATACTACAGTATTTACTGTGGACTTAGGCCACGAGCACGCGCGCACACACACGCACGCATGCGCGCACACACACGCGCACACACACACACTGATGTCAAAGCGACTTATCCCTGCCCTCAGTCCACAGCTCACCAGCAGAGTGTGCACTGCTCTGACTTTGCAACATCTTGGAGCACTAATACACTTCAGAAAAACATGTATGCACAGATTAAAATGTGTTAATTTTATTATTTTATGGAGCTTCATTGGAGTCTGTATATTCCAGATAATATTCTACAAATAATGGTTATGATTACTACAATAGTTACAGATTTATTGCCATTGTACCTATTCTAGGGTACCTCACTATTCCCTGTTCTTGCCCCAGTGTGTGTACTGTGTACTGCAGTACTGCAATACTGCAATACTGACTGTGTCCTCTGTGCAGCGCTGCTCTGGAGGTGGACCTGTCTGATGACTCTTTTCCTCCGGAGGACTTTGGGATCGTTTCGGGAATGCTGAACGTGAAGTGGGACCGCATCGCTCCGTATCCTTCCGCCACATGCTCATACAGTTCCAGTGTAGCGATATCCCTCCGCCGTGCGCACATATAGTACCAGTGTAGTTTAGATATCCCTCCGCCGTGTGCACAAGTGACGTCAGTGTAGTTGAGATATCCCTCCGCCGTGTGCATACAGTACCTGTGTAGTTTAGATATCCCTCCGCCCTGTGCACATACAGTACCAGTGTAGTTTAGATATCCCTCCGCCGTGTGCACATACAGTACCCGTGCAGTTTAGATATCCCTCCGCAGTGTGCACATATAGTACCAGTGTAGTTTAGATATCCCTCCGCCGTGTGCACATACAGTACCAGTGTAGTTTAGATATCCCTCCGCCGTGTGCACATACAGTACCCGTGTAGTTTAGATATCCCTCCGCCGTGTGCACATACAGTACCCGTGCAGTTTAGATATCCCTCCGCCGTGTGCACATATAGTACCAGTGTAGTTTAGATATCCCTCCGCCGTGTGCACATACAGTACCCGTGCAGTTTAGATATCCCTCCGCCGTGTGCACATATAGTACCAGTGTAGTTTAGATATCCCTCCGCCGTGCGCACATATAGTACCAGTGTAGTTTAGATATCCCTCCGCCGTGCGCACATACAGTACCAGTGTGGTTTAGATATCCCTCCGCCGTGCGCACATACAGTACCAGTGTGGTTTAGATATCCCTCCGCCGTGCGCACATACTGTACCAGTGTGGTTTAGATATCCCTCCGCCGTGCGCACATACTGTACCAGTGTAGTTTAGATGTCCCTCCGCCGTGTGCACATACAGTACCAGTGTAGTTTAGATATCCCTCCGCCGTGTGCACATACAGTACCAGTGTAGTTTAGATATCCCTCCGCCGTGCGCACATATAGTACCAGTGTAGCTTAGTCTTGGTGTTTACAGGAGAGCGCTGTGAGCCTTAACCCTCTGCTCAGAGCAAGTAACGTGTCTCACACTGTGGTGCTGCGGCCGCTGAAGGCAGGCTACTTTAACTTCACCTCGGCCTCGGTCAGCTACCTGGCCCAGGAGGGCGGGCCCGTGGTGGTGAGTGTGAGGGGGAGGGCGGGTACAGGCTGTACTCTGGTCGTGTTCTGACTCTTCTGTCTGTTTCAGGTGGGCTACACCAGCGCTCCGGGACAAGGAGGCATCCTGGCACAGAGGGAGTTTGACCGCCGCTTCTCCCCCCACTACGTAAGTGTCTCACCCCTGCTATGTGAGCGACGCTTTAGCGGAGCATGTTGCAGATGTTTTAGAATCCTCAGTTTCATATAGCTCTTTTCTGAACACACCAAGAAGTTTGACTTTGCATTATTCAAAGGGGGGGGGGTAAAGCCAGAGCTGCCCTGGGGTCGACTGACCGAAGCAAGACTGCCAATCTGCACCATCCGCTCTTCATGAGTGCATAATGACACAATAAAACATAGATCCCCTCCTTAACCAAGCACATTTTCTCCAGTTTGGCAACAAGCATGAAAACAAAAACAGCATAAAAAATCCGACAACGCAAGGGTTCCGTTTTTAGATTTGTTTAAGCCGACCCGATGAGAATGTGCTCGGTTAAAGTGGGGGTTAAGAGGTTAACGTGTATATTTAAGATTTTCTCCGCCATTTTTGTGACGTTTAGTTTCACTTCCTTATTGGGCACCGACAGTGACATAAAAGGCATAAGGGGGCGGCGAGAATTTGAAAACTAAAATTGTGTTTGGCTATGAATTTGATCAATCAAAAAGATTTTATTGCCCTGCCCTAGATTCTATAATTCTCTTAAATGTTGCAATTATTACTGAGAGCATTGAACCAAACGGTTTCAAAATTAAAATGTTCATACTTAATTTGAATTGTACTAAAATAGAAAATCCTGACAAAAACTGAAAGTGTGCAAAAAAATATGTTGTTCTCAGTCTGATAGAGGACTTCAGTGACTTTGCAATATGTGGCTTCCTTATTATATGAATATTGCGATAATGATTATTTAGCGTTACTCGGGTAGACGTAAGAGAGAATGTGCCATAAATCTACTCTGGAAACTAGTGTTACTTTAGAAAGTCCCAGAAGCAGCCCTCGGTAACACTCCCTCTGCCCCGTGTGCTGCAGCTGGACTGGGCCGCCTTCGGAGTCATGACCCTGCCGTCCATCGGGATCCCCCTGCTCCTCTGGTACTCCAGCAAACGCAAGTACGACTCGTCCAAAGCCAAGAAGAACTGAGGCGCAGACTGAGCACGGCAGGAACGGCTTCACACCAACGGGACGGAGCGCCTCCTCGGGCCACAGCCTCTGCCAGGCCCGACCTCGGACCCCTCTTTGTAATTACTCGTGATTTTGGTTTTCTAATGGACACTTTGAATATGGAGATGTGTTGACCTGTGCTGTTAAAGGTCCTGTTTTGTCGGTCTATGTTTTATGTTTGGAAAACAGGTCAAAGTCATTCAGCTGTAATTCATGCCAAATGGGACACACAATATTATGCAAAATGAAACGTTATCAAGCTATAGCTCTGTAGTAATATTCCCTCATCAACAGTGGACCTGGAGTCGTTTTCTTTATTTTAAGTTCTAATTAATCCTGTTCACTTTGGTCGTCTTTACTACTGCTGAAGCACTCCCCTCTGTATTCCCTGGATTGGTTTTGTAATGGATCGGGAAGCTGCATTTATCACAACACCATCCATTTGTTAGCATGTCGTTAACTGCAAGTCTTTTTAAACAGTATTAAAACATGGTTCAATGAGGGAGAAAGTGTGTTTAGCTAAACCTGAGACCTGAACGCGTCTGATGATTAACGATATTGTGAATTTGATGGGTTTGTGTCCAGAAGCTCTCAGAAGGCATTAAAGGGGAGGCGTTATGTTCAAACTGTTTTTAAACACAAAGTGATTTTTCATCATTTTGGGAATTGTGTTTATTTTAAGTGATTTAAAATGAAAAATGCCATGTTCCTCGCAAAGGTGTGTGGAGGTATTTCATAGGACACATAAAGCATAACACGTCTCCTTTAATAACATACTTGTACCTGCAGGGGGTGCTGAATCGGCACACATTCTGCAGGAGCTGGTTTTGTAAATTATTTGTTTTGAAAAACTGGCGTTTGACTTTTTAGACCGTTTTGTTTAATAAAAATGATGTGGAATGACATTTGCTGTTCTCTTTCTGCGTAGTTTTGATTATTGACGATTATGCCCCTAGGACTCAGGCATTTGACCTGTCCTTGGGTTAAAACCCAATCATGCCTAGGGAACAGCTAATGCTAACCAGTCACACACCCCTCACAATACATTCAAGTAAACTGCAATGACTGTAATGCACTATTATCTTGCATTAAATACATGTGTTGTAATCTGCGCCTTATCTGACCTGGGGGTGTGCTACAACACTCCCATGACATGAGTTGGTCTGGTTTGGAGCCAAATGATTGAGGCTTGAACAATGATCCTTGTTTAGTAGAGTTTCCAAGGAACCCTATTTAGGCACTGCATTTAGAGCAAACTTAACCAGCACCATCCTCACCTCCTCCATCACCTTGGGGTCCATCCTCTCCATCACCGTGTGGTCCATCCTTACCACCATGTGGTCCATCCTCTCCTCCATCACCATGTGGTCCATCCTCACCTCCTCCATCACCATGTGGTCCATCCTCTCCTCCATCACCGTGTGGTCCATCCTCTCCTCTATCACCATGTGGTCCATCCTCCTCCATCCTCACCTCCTCCATCACCATGTGGTCCATCCTCCTCCATCCTCACCTCCTCCATCACCATGTGGTCCATCCTCCTCCATCCTCACCTCCTCTATCACCATGTGGTCCATCCGGTTATCGGTATCACTTTGATACAACTGTTCTCGAAACTGGTTTTCTTACTTCCACACAACCACATTTTTCAATTTTCCTCCCCGACTATTACACTGAATGCACCTGTACATCTATAAATACAGTACATGCTGTTGTTCTGTGTCAATTTTTTTTTTTATTTACTTTATTTTAATCTATTTTATGCATGCCCTTATAGTTGTATAGTTTTAAAGTTTTTAGTTTACCATTTTTATCTACCAAGTTTTATATTTGTGCCTTGCGAAAGTTCTAATACACCTTGAACTTTTGCACATTTTGTCATGTTTACAACCATAAACATAACGATTTTATTTAGAATTTTTTACTGAAAGTTCCAAAACAAGTAACAGACAACTCATCAATTCATTTTGTCTCATCTGACCAAAGCACCTTCTTCCACATGGTAGCTGTGTCCTCCATATGACTTCTAGCAAACTTCTAACGGGATTTTATTATGGCCTCCTTTCAATAATGGCTTTCTTCTGCCACTCGTCCATGAAGGCCAGATTTGTGTAGAGTACGACTTATAGTTGTCCCATGTACAGATTCCCCCAGCTCAGCGGCAGGACGTCCCAGCTCCTCCAGAGTTATCTTGGGGCACTTGGTTGCATTTCTGACCAGTGCTCTCCTTGTTCGGTCTGTTAGTTTAGGTGGACGGCCGTGTCTTGGTAAGTTCGCAGTGGTGCTATACTCTTTCCATTTCTGAATGATGGATTGAACAGTGCTCTGTGAGATACACACTGACCATAGCTGTGAGGCCCTCACAGAACAGCTGGAATTATACTGAGAGTAGATTACACACAGGTGGCCTCTATTTAATGGTTAGGGCAAGGTGTGAACTTTCTGCAGTCATTAGGAATGTTATAAAGGCAATTTAATGCACTCAGGAAATGCTGTATGAATACTTATGCACGCCCCACTTTTCACTTTTCTATTTTTTGTAAAATAACAGAATCATGTATCATTTTGCTTTCACTTCACCGTTGTCTGTTACTTGTGTGTGAACTTTCAGTAAAACATTCAAAATAAAGTCTTTACGTTTATGGTTGTAAACATGACAAAATGTGCAAAGGTTCAAGGTGTATTAGAACTTTGGAGAGGCGCTGTTGTCCCAGGCAAAACTGCTGCTGAAAGCGTGTTGACCTTTACGTTTTCCTCCAGGCTCAGGTCATCTCCTCGTCTGTCCCATATATCTGCTGAACTGCACCTTTCTGGACTGAGATGAATTTCCTGGGATCTGCTGTAGACAGTTTGGGGGTCACTGCCTTCACCCTCGAGGCCTTCTCCAGCTCTTCTCTGATCCTCTGATGTTTTTCTAGTTTCTCCTGTTAGGACCTGCCTAACACGTTGGAGGTATTTGGCTGGTTGCCATTGGCTTGTGGGATTCCGAGGTACTCCGTGTCTGCTATGGTTCCTTTAGCTGGCTGAGAGCTTTTCTGAAGTGATTTACTTGGGTTAGTAAATGTTAAAACGTTGTATTTTCTGTGTAAGATCATTTTCTACTTTCTTCTAGAATGTGGCCCTCTTTAGACATAAACAAACAAAAACACATTTCCCAATGGGTTCAGGTTGCGATAGACAAAAAGAAGGCAACACTTATATTTTCAATCAATTTCCAAAAGTCTGATGTATTTTAAATGAATTCCTCTGGGAACGGAATTGTGCTCCGTTTGATATGACAGAATAATGCGTTCCAAAGCCTTTTCCTCTTGGCTGAACGTGTGTTTCACTTCTGATACGTGCACTTTACTTTATAATATTGTTGTCCAGTAACTACGCGAGTGACGTAGAAAGTGAAGCTCGGCCCACCCCCCGCGGACGAAATGCCGGGCTTTTAGTCGGCCCCTGTGTCTGTGGAGCGCGCCGTGGAGCGGCAATTGGAGGAAGTGAAGTTTCCGCATTCTCCGTGCGCTCGGCTCACGGCGCTGGGAGCGTCGTGCCCACACTCGTCTTGAGGAGGCGTACGGACCGCGCCGCGCCGTGAGCTGTGAGTACCGCTCGGTTTACTCCGACTGTTGTGTTTTTAAACCTCGAACGGGGAAGAGAGAGGGAGGTATAACCAGCCAGGCCACGATCTCCCTGTAGCGCAGAGGTACGGGCAGAGTCCTACCTGTCCACGGGAACACGGAGCCTGCGGCGGACTGTGAGAGTCAATAGTAGCTCACAGTGTCAGATTAACAAGGGTTAGGCGTCTCCATGTTCTGCTTGTTCTGTTGTAGGAAAAGGGACAAAAAGGATTTCAAGCTGCGAGATGAAAAACATCACTCACCTCATTGTTTCTTACAGCGACTGAGCTTATTCTTCATCAGTGGTCTCTTTTAAGGGAATAATAAAAAAAACATTACGATATATTTTATTCTGCTGTGGCCGATGGCACAATTTATCCAGCACGTAGTCTAGTCCGGCCTTTATTTTTGTTTTCGAAAACTTGTACATTCCCAATTCTAAACTGATGCGCCGTGAGTGAGTGAGTGCTGCCCTCCTACGGTCAGCCTGGGTACTACAGCTCTATGACGCAGTCAGGGAAAGTGAGGTGTCTCGCCCAAGGGCACAACTGCACCGGGTTTAACTGGAAATGGAAAGTGTGATTCATGGGCTGCATTGGAGTCGACCTGTCAGTCCATCATGTCCAACAGGAGGCTCCTCCTCCTCTGGGACACGTTCAGTCACATGACCGACAGTGTCTGTAACAATCACAGCATTAACATGGCAGCACCATATGACACCAGGCAGCTGATAAGAATGAGCTCCTCGTGCCGCCCTGGGGCAGACTGACAGGTGACTTCCATTGTAGCCTTGATGAAAATAATTCCACAGCATTACATTCAAGTACAGGCTAAATACATACAAGGTGTTCTATGTAAGGTTCTATTGTAGATGTTTTGTTTTCCCCTCTGTGTCACAGGTCATGTTCAATCTGTTTTCATTTTCTGTTTTGGGCATTATCCAATCAGAGAGCAGAAGGAGCCTCACACTTGGGGGTTGCCAGATCCTGTAGCTAAAATGAGCTTCAAATGAATGGGACAATCTCAGCGCCGCTCCCCAATCCGGTCCTCATCAGTGAACTCTGAAGATCCTTAGATTTCAAATGAGGGATGTCACATTCACAGAGTAAAAAGTCTGCTTGTAATAATAATAATAATAATAATAATAATAATAATAATATTATTATTATTATTATTATTATTATTATTATCACCATTATCACCCATCTCACCCATTCATACACCAATGTACGCAGACACTGGTGCTACATGAAGCGTTTAGCGGCTCTTAGCAGAGCCTGGATGGTTTGGGTGCTGGTTACGTTTAAGGAGCACCAGGAGTTCCTCTGATTTCACATGTGGCTGGTGCTCTAGCCTCGATAGTTGTGGCCTCTCCTTCGTTGCATGTTTTAAATATATTCCTCCAGTGCACATTGCAGCACATTTAGCCTTAAGCTGGAGGACATTGCACTGGTACGAACAGGCACTTCTCCTGCGTCATTATGACATGTGTTAATCATTTGGAAAGGGGGTGGGGCTTTGTGAAAGTGTACAGTATGTTTATTGTGACAAGTGAAATGTTTTACACTATGTTTTTATTTATGTATTTGTTTATTTGAGCAGTAAGTCTGCTCAAAAAGAAGTGGGCCGAAGTAAAAGGCTTACAGTGCCTTGCGAAAGTATTCGGCCCCCTTGAACTTTTCGACCTTTTGCCACATTTCAGGCTTCAAACATAAAGATATAAAACTGTAATTTTTTGTGAAGAACCAACAACAAGTGGGTCACAATCATGCTGCGATTACTGCTGTAAGTCCTTGGGGTTTGTCTCTATCAGTTTTGCACATTGAGAGACTGAAATATTTGCAAAACAGCTGGAGCTCAGTGAAGTTGGATGGACAGCGTTTGTGAACAGCAGTTTTCAGTTCTTTCCACAGATTCTCGATTGGATTCAGGTCTGGACTTTGACTTGGCCATTCTAACACCTGGATATGTTTATTTGTGAACCACTCTATTGTAGATGTTGCTTTATGTTTTGGATCATTGTCTTGTTGGAAGACAAATCTCCGTCCCAGTCTCAGGTCTTTTGCAGACTCCATCAGGTTTTCTTCCAGAATGGTCCTGTATTTGGCTCCATCCATCTTCCCATCAAGTTGAACCATCTTCCCTGTCCCTGCTGAAGAAAAGCCCAAACCATGATGCTGCCACCACCATGTTTGACAGTGGGGATGGTGTGTTCAGGGTGATGAGCTGTGTTGCTTTTACGCCAAACATAACGTTTTGCATTGTTGCCAAAAAGTTGGATTTTGGTTTCATCTGACCAGAGCACCTTCTTCCACGTGTTTGGTGTGTCTCCCAGGTGGCTTGTGGCAAACTTGAAACAACACTTTTTATGGATATCTTTAAGAAATGGCTTTCTTCTTGCCACTCTTCCATAAAGGCCAGAGTTGTGCAGTATACGACTGATTGTTGTCCTATGGACAGAGTCTCCCACCTCAGCTGTACATTTCTGCAGTTCATCCAGAGTGATCATGGGCCTCTTGGCAGCATCTCTGATCAGTTTGCTCCTTGTATGAGCTGAAAGTTTAGAGGGACGGCCGGGTCTTTGTAGATTTGCAGTGGTCTGATACTCCTTCCATTTCAATATTATCGCTTGCACAGTGCTCCCTGGGATGTTTAAAGCTTGGGAAATCTTTTTGTATCCAAATCCGGCTTTAAACTTCTCCACAACAGTATCTCGGACCTGCCTGGTGTGTTCCTTGTTCTTCATGATGCTCTCTGCGCTTTAAACTGACCTCTGAGACTATCACAGAGCAGGTGCATTTATACGGAGACTTGTTCACACACAGGTGGATTCTATTTATCATCATTAGTCATTTAGGTCAACATTGGATCATTCAGAGATCCTCACTGAACTTCTGGAGAGAGTTTGCTGCACTGAAAGTAAAGGGGCTGAATCATTTTGCACGCCCAATTTTTCAGTTGTTTATTTGTTAAAAATGTTTGAAATATCCAATAAATTTCGTTTCACTTCATGATTGTGTCCCACTTGTTGTTGGTTCTTCACAAAAAAATACAGTTTTATATCTTTATGTTTGAAGCCTGAAATGTGGCAAAAGGTCGAAAAGTTCAAGGGGGCCGAATACTTTCGCAAGGCACCGTATAAGCGACCACCCCAAAATTCACAAAGATCACAGCACAATGACTCCAAACGGTCGCCTGGCTATCTAGCTCACATTCTTCATGGATTGAACAGGGAATACAGGTTAGGAGATGCAGCAAATTATCCACCAGAATATCTTTATTTTTTTAAGTGACATCTTACAATCACAACAATACCACAAAGCCAATACAGTATGAATGAAATGGAGTCTTATAATATCTGCCCCTTTATCTTCTCAACATTCACAATGGCATGGCTACACTGAACTGATCTTCTGCTTTTGTTTTCAAAAAAGAGCAACTGCCCTGAAAGCTTTTCTTCAAAAATTGTCAACCTTTTCTGCCATGTTAGAGTATTCTGAACGTAATCTCCAGCTATCTCCACTTGTACTGAAGGAAATGATCAGGTCACATTCACATTTCTCTGATTGGTTCAGCAGACGAGTCTTTTCTCCATGTGGATTCATTTCTTTATTTCACTTTTGCGCTCCAGCTAACCACTTTGGATTATGTCTTTTTATGTTCGGCCTCAGTCGGTAAATCTCCCGGATGGAAAGGCTGCAAGTACTTTCTTCTCGAGTGAAGAGCCACAGGAGCCAACATGGCCCTCTTCAAGCCCGAGAACGTGGAGGACTTCTATGAGATCGGAGAGCTTTTGGGAAGGTGAGGCTGTCAAACTCAAATCTTACACGTTTTGCTTTTTTACAAACAGTGTTATTAGTACATCCCTGTAAGACATAGACATATGCAGAGTGAGTTTTGAGACAGATCACCAGCTCACATGATACAAGATTACAACATTAATAACCGAGGTGGAGACACAAAGTTGTTTATACATTTTAGGCAGAACTACAGTTACACATACATAGATCTTGATTGTAAAGGTCTGGAAAATCTCAGTATAGATTCAAATATCCAACATCATGCGTGTTGAGTAAGCATGGCTCTCTCGTACGCTCCTCCCACAGTGGTCACTTCGGGCAGGTGCGGCGAGTGTTTGAGCGCACCACCAGGACGCAGTATGCCGCTAAGTTCTTGAAGGTCTGGAAGAACGTGCGCAGCCTCCGCGGCGTGGACCGAGCTGAGGTGGAGCGCGAGGTGTCCATCCTGCAGGCGCTCAGACACCCCAACATCATCGCCCTCAAAGACCTGTTCGAGAGCCGGGACGAAGTCGCCCTCATCCTGGAGCTGTGAGTGCCCATTTTCAACACAACTCCCAGAGGGGTTTCACGTGTAAATTAGAGCTGTCGATCTGTTCTCAAAGTCGGGTTGGGAGTGGAGACCTGCACGTTCCCGCCCGCTCCCAGGCCTCACGCGAGGAGCAGCCCATCCAAAAGCCATGGAAGGATTTTTGTAAAAAGAAGCAGAACAAAATATGAATGTGGTCATTTTCAGGCTCTTTTTTGAATTGTAAATGTTTTGACATTAGGGTCTTTAAAGGGTGCAAAATTGAAGGATCACACGAGGGTTAAACACACGATTTACCCATTTAACAAAAACGTAAAATACAACATGTAGGTCTGTGCTGTAACAGAGAGAGCAAACGTGGCTCTTTTTTGCAGGTTAACAGCGAGTTGGTGACGGACATCTTACCTTAGTGAAGTTCTTATGATGGCTTCTCTCGTAAGTCCCAACAAAGTTTCGAGCAGTCTCCCTGTCTGCCACAGGCCATAGAGTCGTCTGTGTCACTGCAGAAGGTAAAGAGCCTGTGTTTTCCTCTGAAAACACAAAACTGGCTAAGAAGCCATTGTTTAAAAGCATAAGAAGTCCCGTTTTCTGTTTGCCAGAAGCCACGTGGGGGATACAGCAAACATGTGGAAGAAGGTGCTTTGGTCAGGTGAGACCAAAATTGAACTTTTTGGCCTAAATGCAAAACACTATGTTTGGTGTAAAAGTAACACTGCATATCACCCTGAAAACACCACACACTGTCAAACATGGTGGTGGCAGCATCACGCTCTGGGGGTTATTTTCTTCATACTTGTGGCTCGAAAACACATCCAGTGACCACTAAACATTATCCTAAGATGTTAATGATTAAGACACTACAGAAATGATATAAATGCCGTAAAAAGGACAAAACATACCTCCCTATACATTAGTAATGACGCCTTTCCTATTCATTTGTATGGGGATGGAATGTTCAATTCAAATCTGGTCCCAGTGTCGTTGGCAACAAATGTGCGCATTTGTAGAAACAGGCCCAGAGCTAATGATGATTGTGATTTCTATGGTTTCAGAACTCTGGGGTCCTAGTGTTATTATACTTCAGTTATTTTCCAGTGTAGGACCTATTTTTGAGTGATCACTCTAAATATTTACTGATTGACATCATAGGAATTTGTCTCTGCTCCCCCATTCCAAGCATACGGCTTTTTCCCATGTCTCAAAGACATGTAATGTCACTGAGGTCACCCAACGCCTGCAGGACTAACAAGACGATGTCACATGCACAGAACAGTTAGGAGCCTGTAATAAGAGTTCATAGTTCTGATTCTGACAATGCAAAACTGTCATAAAAGACATGTAAACAATCAGAATTATAGCCAGAGTTCAAACCCATTGGCAGACGTACACCAATTTTAACAGAGGCTTATCAAATAAAATATGAACAAACAAGGAAAACGAAGAACCCGGCAGTCAGTAATGACAACCTGTAATGTCCATCTATCCATCCATGTTCTTCCGATTTATCCGGGGCCGGGTCGCGGGGGCAGCAGTCTCAGCAGAGATGCCCAGACTTCCCGATCCACGCACACCTCCTCCAGCTGTTCTGGGGGGACCCCGAGGCGACACCAGGCCTCGGAGACATAGTCCCACCAGCGTGTCCTGGGCCTTCCACGAGGCCTCCTCCCAGTGGGACATGCCTGGAGCACCTCCCGAGGCAGGCGACCAGGAGGCATCCGGAACAGATGCCCTAGCCACCTCAGCTGGCTCCTTTCGACGTGGAGGAGCAGCGACTCTACTCCGAGCTCCTCCCGGGTAACTGAGCTCCTCACCCGATCTCGGAGGGTGCGCCCAGCCACCCTGCGAAGGAAACTCATTTCGGCCGCTTGTATTCACGATCTTGTCCTTTCGGTCATTACCCAAATCCCATGACCATAGGTGAGGGTGGGAACGTAGATCGATCGGTAAATCGAGAGCTTTGCCTCAGACTCAGCTCCCTCTTCACCGAGATACTTGAACTCCTCCACTTGAGGCAAGGACTCCCCACCGACCTGAAGCGGGGAAGCCACCTTTTTCCGGTGGAGAACCATGGCCTCAGATTTGGAGGTGCTGATCCTCATCCCGGCCGCTTCACACTCGGCTGCAAACCGCCCCAGTGCGCGCTGGAGGTCCTGATTTGATGAAGCCAACAGAACAACATCATCTGCAAACAGCAGAGATGAGATTCTGAGGTTCCCAAACCGCACACCCTCCGGCCCCTGGCTGCGCCTAGAAATTCTGTCCATATAGATAATGAACAGAACCGGTGACAAAGGGCAGCCCTGGCGGAGACCAACACGGAACAGGTCTGACTTACTGCCGGCAATGCGAACCAAGCTCCTGCTGCGGTCATACAGGGAACGGACAGCCCTTAGTAGAGGGCCCCGGACCCCATACTCCCGGAACACCCCCCACAGGGCACCACGAGGGACACGGTCGAACGCTTTCTCCAGATCCACAAAACACATGTGGACTGGTTGGGCGAACTCCCACAAACCCTCGAGCACCCGATGAAGGGTATAGAGCTGGTCCAGTGTTCCACGACCGGGACGAAAACCGCATTGTTCCTCCTGGATCCGAGGTTCGACTATTGGCCGGATCCTCCTCTCCAGCACCCTGGAGTAGACCTTACCAGGGAGGCTGTAATGTAGTACAGTAAATTCCGCAGCTTAAACTATGGAATGGAAGCTTATTTGTATCTTGCTTTTCTCGTGACACAAGTCACCCATAGCTCTTTACACAGGTCATATAACACAAAATTAGGAAATTTAATATTCATATAATTTCAACGCTAAAATGGAGTATAATTGAGAGGTCAGAGTAATGTTGAGGCTGTGTCCAGGGTGAATGTGGTAAATGGTGAGTGTGGTAAATGGTCATGTGTGTATGGTGAGTGTGGTCAATTGTCATGTGTTCAGGGTGAACGTGGTAAATGGCGAGTGTGGTAAATGGTCATATGCTGTGTATGGTGAGTGTAATAACAATAATACATCAAACTTGTATAGGGCTTTTTTGGACACTCAAAGACACTTTACCAGGTAACGTTTTGTTTTATTCCCCATGTAAAGTTACTAAAGGTACCTTACTTTCATGTGGCCAGGGTGAGCGGAGGAGAGCTGTTTGACTTCATCGCGGAGAAGGACGAGCTGCTGGAGTCTGAGGCCATCCTCTTCATGAGGCAAATATTACAGGGCCTGTCCTACCTCCACGGCCAGAATATCGGACACTTTGACCTCAAGGTATGTCAGGGCCCCTTCTCTGGCCCCTGTGCCCGTCAGTGGCCCTGGTGTGTGTCAGCCCTGTGGCTCCTTTATCTTATGACCTCTGTGGCCCCTGCTGACATGAGCGGTGTGTTTTGTGTACAGCCAGAGAACATCATGCTCTCAGAGAAGGTTTCACAGCCGAACATCAAACTGATCGACTTCGGCCTGGCGCAGCGTTTAGAGCAGGAGTACCGCAGCACCAGCGGGACGCCCCAGTATATCGGTGAGTTGTACCCCACATCATTTCAGCTCATACGTGGAGAGCACAAGCCAGTGACATGACCGAAGCACGGCCTTCTAGAACAGGGAGGTCACATTCCTGGTGTAAGAGCTGTTTTCTCTTCACAGCTCCTGAGGTGATAAAGTTTGAGCCCCTGAGCACGGCTGCAGACATGTGGTGAGTATGTACACACGGTTTTAGTTATGCGTGAGTCAGACAGCACCAGGGCAGCTGTGGCTACTGACGGAGTAAACAGACGAGTGCGGGGACTAAATGACAATCCCACCATTGGATCCATTCGGATGAACTGTATATGCCTGACATTTCCAAAGAGCTGCCTCTTTGTTTACACCACACTGTCTCTGGTGTGTGCTGCTACTGACCACATCACATACACGATCCACATCACATAGTTGGAGTTTTTGAGGCTGCAGACTCCTCCTCTGACCTCTGTTTGTTCTTCTAGGAGCATTGGTGTCATCACATACATTCTGTAAGTTATTTATATGAGGTTTCCTCCTTTTTCAATGATTTCACGTGAACAGATAGTGATGATGTGTGTGTCTCCTCCCATAGTCTGAGTGGTCGGTCCCCGTTCCAAGGCCACACTAATGAGGAGACTCTGAAGAATGTTCTTGCGCTCCAGTACGAGTTTGAGGAGGGGTCCTTTAAAAACACCAGCGACATGGCCAAGGACTTCATCCAAAAGCTCCTGGTGCTGAGCCCGGGGTCAGTGCAGCATGTGTGAGACCAGACTATACTCATGAACCCTGTTGGGTTAACCTCTGCTACTTTATATGAAAGTACAATCCCTGCAGACAGGTACTCTGGATCCCAGATCAATTTGAGAAATAGGCCAATAGGCTGCGTTCACATGACGTCACAACATCCAACAGAGCCTATAGTGGTGGGCAGCTCGAAATCTATGTTGGTGACCATGTTACTGTCAAAATGCAGCTCTATCATTCCTGTGCCTAGCCACATGAAACACAAACTGTAACTAGTACTAGACTACTAGGACAAGTTGTTAACGTTTTAACAGAGTACACCCGTTCCAAATGATTATGCAAATTGTATTTCAGTGCCATAATTGTAAAAAAACAAGAAAAAGAAAGACAAGTTTTTCAATGAAACTCATGGATGGTATTGTGTCTCAGGGCTCTTTGAATCACTGACATCAATCTGACCTCTGATGATTAGTTGTCAGCTAAACCCAGTTAAGAGAAAAACGATGACGAAAAGATGAAAACATGACATGCATGAAGAATACCTCTGCATCATGGACTGCTATGGGCATAAAAGGAGAGAAACTCATGATGTGGACCCCCTCCTACCCGGACCTCAACCTTTGGAGCGTCCTCAAGCAAAACATCTATGAGGGTGGGAGGCAGTTCACATCTTAAGGGCCGGTCACAATTGGCGCACGGGCACTATGCGATCATTTTACCTCGAAATATGAAGGTCGTGCCAACACTCTCTTTTGGCGCACGGGCGACCGCTATTGAGCGCATGGAAAGTGTGGATCGCAGTTGGGTCATCAGTCGCAGCTGAATGTCCTGCATGCACAACGTTCAGTGGAGGTTGACTCAATTTACGGTCGTGAGAATGGTGAAAGATAAATCGTCTCAGTCGCGCAGATGGTGAGAGACTGGTGAGAGACTGGTGAAACACTGGTGAGAGACTGGTGAGGAGACACTGGTGAGACACTGGTGAGACACTGGTGAGTGCCGGGACAGTCTCGTGCTGTTGCTGCTGTAGGTATATAGAGGCTAGACGCTGTTTCCTCTTCCCCCGTTTGGTCTTCACTGTGGCTTTGGCGAGTACCTTTACTTTCGCGGCGTTGGTCTTCCTGGGTGGCCTCTTGTCGACTTGTCCCTTCGTAGTTTAGCGTGGAAGACGAGGAGTACGTCTGCGCGCTTTGACGACCAGCAGCAGTGACTCACGGCTGTCCCGCACCACTGTCCGCAATCAACGTCTGTGGCCCGTGAAACACTCGCTCACCAGCCGCTCACCAGCCGCTCACCAGCCGCTCACCACTCGCTCACCAGCCGCTCACCAGCCGCTCACCAGCCGCTCACCAGCCGCTCACCACTCGCTCACCATCCGCTCACCACTCGCTCACCAGCCGCTCACCAGCCGCTCACCACTCGCTCACCATCCGCTCACCACTCGCTCACCAGCCGCTCACCAGCCAGAAACTCTCCAAAAACTCACAAGTTTAATGGATTTAAGAATTTTGAAGCTGCTATCACATAAGGGTCCAATCTTAAAATGTAACATGACCTGTTAAGATGTTTTTGATTGAAACAGCTTTTGCTTTGAGTAAACATGACCTCCTAATGCTGCAAATTCAACAAATGACAATTTTCAGTTAATTACAAGCTTTAAAATGTATTGAAACTATGAGTTGCATAATAATTTGGAACTGTAAATTTTGAGTTCTTTATTATATTTATTTTTGAATAAAATACTGTTATCACTGGGAGGTTTTTCAATCACATTCATAATTATCCTCTAACAGTTAAAGACTTGAAAATGATGCTGACTGTCATTTGAGTTGATAATTTAGAAAAATATAATTTGCACATAATTTGGAACGCAGTGTATGCTCATAAGTGCCCATTCCTGTGCAGAGAAAGGATGACTGCGGCCGAGTGCCTGCTCCACCCATGGATACAGGTAACACACGCACACCACAGACATGTTGGGCCAGATCAGCCCTGACATCATGGTCATGTGATCTCTTTCAGCCAATTACACGTAAACAAGCTGCTAAGAGGAATCGCTCCTCCATCAACATGAAGAACTTTAAGAAGTTCAACGCCAAAAGGAAATGGAAGGTAAGAGGCTTCTCAGTCAGTGCTTAGTTTACAGATATGTGTGCAGCATGTCTAGTTATGCTCAGTACTTTTACTAACATGGGTTCTCCTCAAGGGTGCGTACTTTAACCACTGCTGTTCATTCTATACACCAACCAGCTCCCACGCTGGCAGGCACCCTCTGAAGTTCACTGAGGATACATCGCTGATTAACATGGTCCTTTGTGCATCTGCTGCTGTAATGGCCTCCATCTCCTACTAAACACACACTGTCCATTCATAATTAAAGTCATTGACTACGTATACACTATTTGGGTTAAGAACAATATTCCGGTTTCTGAAACATTTGGAATAACCCGTTTACCTGCTTGAGCAGACAGAGTTACTCCTGTTACATGGTCATTGTAAACAATAGGGGATATCCTGATTCAAACCGTGATGCACAGACGTCTCAATGCACTGAGAACATCATGACACGAATACGCATCATTTATACTTCCTCCTGTATCCAAAGACAACAGCAGCAGCATGGTGGTTAAAGTCATCGGTTTTGTTCTCGCTCCAAAAGGTTTTGTGCTTTGCTGCGTCTGGGTTTGGCCATGTTTAGCTCTGCTTCTTTTGTATGTCCAGTCGGCTGCGCACCAGATGGTGCATTCAAGTACTTCCTGTACTCAAAAGACCAACATTCCTTGCGGATAGAACATGCACAGAACACAGTTCCTTTTGATGGGGACATTCCGATACACCTATATATGACCATATGTGACCCATCACAAGAACAGGGGACACAAGTCGGTTTTGGGCCATTTTGAGCTGGACATAGATTAAGAAAGTGTAGTCTCCAATTTTCCAACCATGTGTTGTTGGAAAATTGATGTTGGCAACAACATGGAAATCTGATAATATTTGGAGAAGATGTGGCAATTTGAATTTAGGAACTCGAAATATGTCAAAGGGGAGAAATGGCCTCTAAACCTTTGGGCTGTTCTCACATCCCTCTGCTGCTCGGAGTGACAATAGGGCTCATTTACATCTCATTTAGTTAAGCCATACCCGCTCCCTCCTGTAAAGCTGTAAAGCTGTAAAGCACAGGGGGAGAAAAGACAAAAAGCAATAAAAATGTGCCATAAAAAATAAATAAATAAAGGTTTGCAAACAGGTAATATATAAATAAATGTCTCTTGCATAAATCCACTTCCCATAGAGCCTACCTCTACAGCAACTAGCAACACAATGACAAGTAGTAACAGGACGGCACGGGGGCCACAAGCGGAAAAAAAATTATTTTCACTCACCCGTCTGAAGTAACCTTTGCCTTCTGCTCAGCAAACTCGTTCACTATTGTGATTAAATTCAGTTTCCTCGCTTCAATGTAAAGTTTGGCAAATCTGCGCTACATCCTTCTGTCTTAAATCACACTCTGAAGGCGAGGATTTGGCTCTGGAAACGTAATGGTCAGCAGGGGGCGCTGTGCATGCTTACAGCCAGGGCATCATCAGTCGCACTGGGAAAGTTCACTGGTTTCACTCAGAAAAACAAACCTCTGTAGAAGTATTCCAGGGTTAGCAGCGGCACACGGGGCAGCGCTGCATAATCATGAGCCACACACACGCCAAGGACACGCCCCCCATGGCGTGTCAGTGAATTCTCCCGACTTTTTCAACCTGAGAATTCACGCTTTTAAATATACCAATACTGTAATCTAAAACATGGTGAGGCTTCTAAAAGATTCTGCAAAAAAAAATCACCAAAAAAAAAAAAAAACTCTTTCTCGATTTGTGGGAAACTGAGTCAGCCGACTTGTGTCCTTTGATTCCACGACGGGGCACATATTCGGGTTAGAAAAGGAGTAACCCAGGGGTCATATTTGGGTTTTTGTATGTAAACACAGTCATTGACTATTTCCAAGCACATATTAAATGACACAAAATCACAGACCACCACATAAAAAAGAGAGAATCTCAAATGTTTTCCAGTGATGTAGAGGCCACACGTGCTTTTGTGGAGAGTTTCCAAAAGAAAATGATCACAATAGCAAGATCCAAGGCATTTCTAGGACGATCATATACATTTAAATACGTTGAGGTCTGGACAAAGCAGACTCACATCATTGGCTGTTCAGAGAGTGCGAGCTGCTCCCTCAGGTCAAAGATTCTGGAGCTCTCACTAAAGACAGGACCAGGCCGTGGTTTGCTCTGCAGGTCATTCTGCAACTAAACAAATTGAAATCAATCCTTTGAAGTTTCTGTGGACATTTCAAACCTCCGTGCACAGCTGACCTGAGCAGAGGGACTCTATTATCATTAACTCAAAAACAAACAGGATGAGTTCAAAGGTTTGGGCGTAGTTTTTGACCAGGCGGCTCTTATTCCCCCCCCCCCCCCCCCCTTTCTGTTTATGCGTGTGAGACAATGTCTAAATGGAATGTGGAGGAAAGTTCACTGCAAATGAATTTCCTCACCAGGACAACTCTCTACAGATGTGGGAAGTTGTTGGGACACTTGAGTTATTCGGTGCAGATGTCCCTGAACACGGCGCTGATGTGCATTGCCTAATAAGAGGAGAAAACACATAAACATAAACAAAGATAATCCTTAACTGCTGCTATTTTTTTACAGTCTATTTGAGAATAGTAATTGTTTGAAACAGCCACTGTGGCCCTGGCATCGAACGCTTTGTCTGTGCTAAAGTGTTTAGAAGCTGTGTGATTCCATCCCGGACTTATTGTAATCACGTGGCTGTCCCCCAGAGGCAGAAGCTGCTGGCCATAGGGAGAGTCGTGACGTTTCCAGGTGGGCCGCTCGGTTTCGCTGCCTCTGGGCCGGGCCATCAGAATAAAATAATGAAATAATAACAGACTCACAGTTGTGCTTTTCCAGGACTAAAGGCTTTAACGTGGCTGCAGCAGGAGCATGAGCGGCTGTTCCAGATATAAATGAAGTAACACAAGCGTAATTGGAAATCTATCAAAATAATGACTGAAAATCTGAAAAAATATTCGCATCAAACATTTCATTCTTGTGACAGGGAGATACCATTTGAACTAACTCAGAGGGGTGTTTAAGGGTGTTTAAGTGGAACACCCCTCCGCTTCAGTTCAAGTTGGTGCAGTCCAATCCAGTAAAGAGAGAAAAAGGCAGTGAAAGGTAGAAAAGTGGACACACAAATGTTTTTATCTACATAACTCAGACTGTGTGTGCAGCGGCCCATGTGAAAAGAAAAATTGTTAGAAAATTGTCACTGTGGTATTTGATCCAGCGACCTCTTGTACTTGAGACCAGCGCACTATTACGGAGCTATAATTCCAGGCCGGTCTTCTCCAAATTACCGGGCAGAAATGAGGTCCCAGTACGCCCCTGCCCAGAGGTACTCTGAGTGTCGGAGAGAGAGGTATTGAGGAAGAATATGTTGTTTGACAGTCTAAAAGTGACATGACTTCCTTCACTCATCATTTAAACTCCATTAAAATTTGAAATTTAAAATCGCAAATCGAATTACAATATTTGTTTGAAAAATCATAATTAGCTTTTTTTTTAATCAAAATCGTGCAGCCCTAGTGGTGGGGACATTCGATGACTCAGTTGTGTGTCCTCTGCAGATGTCCCTGAACACGGCGCTGATGTGCAGTGGTCGGGACTAGGGCTGCAACTAATGATTATTTTTGTAATCGATTAATCTATCGATTATTTTGACGATTAATCAATGGTGTATTAAAATTGTATTTTATAAAAAAAATGTTATCACATAAAGCTAAAGTGGTGATGCTTGAGGACATGTTGATGGAGTAAACCTAAAGTAAATGTTTGTTTGAGGCTCTAAGTGCAAATTCTGCTTCCTGTAAGATGAGACACAGATATTCATGAAATTTACAATGTACAAAACACTACATACACCAACTATAAAAACAAAAAATACTACATTTTCATGTCATTTTTGCTCTATTTGAGTCTGTGTGAACCAGAAAACGATTTATCGATTGCTAAAATAGTTGTCGACTATTTCAATAATCGATTCATCGATTAGTTGTTTCAGCCCTCGTCGGGACATTCGTTGACCGTTGTGTGTCCTTCGCAGATGTCCATGAACACGGTGCTGATGTGCACTCGACTGCTCACCCTCAGTCAGCACAGGAGGAATAAGGCCGAGGCCGACCCGCTCCAGGTGAGAATTCAACACTAACTCATCACAATGATTCTACAGTAGTTCTTTTGACTCGGATCAGTTATCTAAAGATCCAGATTATTATTAGTATTTTAAATGTGTGCGAATATGTCTGTAGTATTTTGTCTTGTTTTTTCGGTTTCAAATATCTAAAGGATCAGATTTTAGACATTAGACATTGACTGTTTCTTGAAGTATTTCAGATTCAGAAAACTTTATTGATCCCTCAAGGGCAATTGATTTGCTGCAAACTCCGACAGATGTTTGTACAAACACATCACAACACTCACTGTGTGTCACTTCCAACAATACAGACAATAGCAGATACTTAAAAGAAAAGGACACATTTCAAAAAGGTCGATGTCACTTAGTAAACACACTCCCTTCAGAATTCAACAGTTCAGTGACAGACGGACAAAAGAGTTGGCAAAACGATTTGTTTTTCGAAAGGGTACATAAAAAGACGTCCAGAAGGCATAAGCGAAAACTCGGAGGACAGAGCCTGGAGAGGCCGACCCAAGATACATTTAGCTTCTTTAGCGCCTGCTCCTCCCATAGAGACTGTAGGTCTCGTTGTTTAACTCCAATCATTTTAGAGCAGATTTTGACAATGTTTTGCAGTTTGTTTTTATCTTTCACAGACAAACCCTTGAACCAGCAAACAAATGAAAATGTTAATAGGCTCTCAATGAAACAGCAGTAAAAGTTGCAGAGAATACTTTTATTTACATTGAAAGAGTTCAACTTCCTTTAGAAGAGAGATTCTCTGCTGACCGCGTTTAAAAACGGAGTCTGTATTTGCGTCAAACCGCAACTTGTTGTCCATCCAAGAACCAAGATATTTGTACTTCTCCACCACTTCCACCACTTCACCATGAATGACACTGCTGCCCAGAGAGGGCGCTGTGGAGCGTCTAAAGTCAATAACCATGTCCTTGGTTTTTGAGACGTTTAAATCCAGGTAGTTGCTGTCGCACCATTGGACAAACTCTGTCAATGTAGGGCCGTGGTTCATTTCAGATCCTGAAAGTAAGGACACCAGGACTGTGTCGTCTGAGAACTTAACCAGGGATCTGTTCTTCTGAGTGACCCGGCAACTGTCTGTGTACAGTATGAACAGCAGAGGGGACAGAACACACCCCTGAGGGGATCCTGTGTTAGAGATAGACACTGGGGACATCTGACCATTCACGAGCACTCGCTGGATCCTGTCCGTGAGAAAATTTAAAAATCAGTAAAAGAAGCTGGTCAGGCAAATTAAAAACAGCGGCAAGTCTTTCAATCAGGATATGGGGCTGCATCTTATTAATTGCAGAAGAAAAGTCGGCGAACAAAAGTCTTACATGAGCCCCAGTTTTGTCAAGGTGCTTGTACACTGTGTTCAGTAGAAAGAGTGTGGCGTCCTCCACCCCCTTGTTTTGCTGGTAGGCAAATTGAAGTGGGTCGAGTTTTCCCTCAGTTAAACATAAAATCTCAGACTTTACATTTTTTTCAAAAGTTTTCATCACAAGTGATGTAAGTGCGACCGGTCTGAAATCACTCAATTCCTTTGAAGTACTTGATTTAGGAATTGGGATTATAGTTGAAGTTTTCCACAAAATTGGAATCTGACCATGATCTACACAACTTTGAAACAGTCTGCTAAAAACACCACTAAGCTGGGTGGCACAGTGGTGCAGGGTACGCCCACAGATGGCATCAGGACCCCTTACTTTCCCCACCTTCACTTTTCTAAGTAAGGCAGTCACCTGGTCTTGTGCGATCACAATTCCCCCAATTGATTCGAGAGACTGTTTACAAGCAGAAACCTTTTCCAAAAGGTCTGCCCTCTCAAACCGGCTAAAAAAGGAATTAAAAACAGTTGGGAGATCAGAGTCTGGCACTCCTTTCACACTAATAGGTTTATTGTCCCCTTTTTGGTGATTAATGGAAGCCATGCATTTGATGCCTTGCTGCCTTGCTGGTGACCTTAGAGGCTGCTCTAAGGTCACCAGCAGGGTTCGAAATTAACTTTTTTGATCACCAGCCAAAGTGGCTGGTAACTTTCTGAAGTTACCAGCCAATCAGAATTTCCATTAGACAAATGTTTACGTTGTGAAAATAAGAGATTATGAATGCCACTGGATGAAAATGTGATAATAGGTATCTAAAACGTCACCAGTAGTGTAGTGTTCATGGGAAATGTAGGACAGAGGGGACAAACCACCCAGAGCGTCTCTGACATGATTTGCATGATTGGCTCATGCTAGTGATGGGATTTTCAGCTATTTTTGGTGAACCGGATCATTTGGATCGGCTCACCAAAAAGAGCTGACTCTTTTGGCCCCCAAATGGCTCTTTATGTTTTTTTAATATATACACTTTAAATTTAGGAGAGATTTGGATTCATGGCTTGTTAAATGGGCCTCTCTACTGCTCCCTGCACAAAACAACTATAATCAAGAAAGAAATTAAAAAGAAAAGAGGAATTAATTTTATTAGTTGCTATAATAATGTGATATTGGCTTATAGTGGTCTGTGTTGTCTTCAGGAATCAAAGTAAATTTGTTGAGGTGGTAGAGCCATTGTTTATTATAGCAACATACACTTTTAAAGCTGCCATTAGTTTCATGTATGTACTCTTTTATTTATTATTTAAAATGCTTCTCCCATAGCTTCTCCTCAGTCCCTCTGCGGCCTCAGCTCCGCCTCCGTGAGCTGCTGGAGCCTCACGCTGAGAGAGAGTTACAGACTCCAGACATAACTGAAGTTATTACTTAAGCCAGGACTCCTGTACGTTTGTAATGCGCTCATACACATGAGAGGAAAAGGCCGCTCCGCGCGTCATCGCATTGTTTTCACTCCACAAACCCAGCGTAACTTTATCTAATCATAAAACCGAAAATATGAAGCGGATCTCTCTCAAATAAGAAGTGACTGAAAGCTATGGATGCGCTGAATACATTTATGGAGTAGTTTAAGTTTATAGAGATCTTGATTTTGTGTAAATAGCAGGTTCATTCCTCGCGAACGGGCTGCGCCTGCAGAGTTCTCCTTTCTCCCTCTCTCCCCGATCCCATTCTCTTTACTCGTTTACTCTTTTGCCTTTCTCTATTTTTCTTGAATGTAGCAGAAAGCGGGGCACGGTGAGCTTGATAAACATGCAACATGCAAAAAATAAATAAATAAATAAAACGGCTCGCGGGTGAGGCTCGGCTCTCATCTTTCACTTAAAAGAGCCGGCTCTTTGTACCGACTCGTTCGCGACCGCTCATGCATCACCGGCCAAACTGGCTGGTAGGTTTTTATCGGTACCCGCCAAAATGATTTTTAAACCGCATTTGGCGGGTTGGCGGGTGTTAATTTCGAACCCTGGTCACCAGTGCTGTACTTTTCTTCTATTTCAGTTTAGCCTTCCTGATCCCATCTCGTACTTCCCTAGAGACCGTTTTCTTCTCCAGGGAGTTCCCACCAGAAGAGTAGACCACTTTCTTTTTGTTAATGATTGATTTAAGCTCTTTGTTCACCCATGGTCTGTTATTTGGATAAACAACAACAGTCTGTGATGGGACAACAGAGTCAACACAGAAAGTGACATATGAAGAGACAGTGTCACATAACTCATTAATGTCCTCACATGAGTTAAAAAAGCAGTTCCAATCCGTACACTCAAAACATGCTTGAAGTGCTGAGATGCTGTCCTCTGACCAGCACTTCACTGATTTCTCCATCCGGGGTAGTCTCTTAAAAGCAGGAGTGTAGCGGGGCATGAGGTACACACAGTTATGATAGGACGATCCCAGAGGAGGAAGTGGCAGTGATTTATATGCACCACTCACTGAACCAAAGCACAAATCCAGAGTCGTATTCCTCTGTGTTGTGGCACAGGTGACATACTGTTCATAAGTTTTAAAAGTCTTATCAAGACGGCAATGGTTAAAATCACCCAGGATGAACTTTGGTGCATCCGGGCAAATAGCGTCAAGCCGGTGCGTGACGTCATCAATCAGCTGTACCGCGGCGACAGCATCAGCGCGGGGATGAATGTAACAGATAATGAAGAACAGCTGTTGGAACTCGCGCGGCAAATAAAAAGGACGGAGAGATATAGAAAACAGTTCAATGTCTGGGGTACATATCTCTCGGACAACGACGGTTTTACAGTACCTCTTGTTCACGTAGCAACACACACCGCCGCCGCGCTGCTTGTTGGTCACTTCCTTGTTACGGTCCAGCCTCAGCGGGGCACCGAACCCCGTGAGTGTCAGGTCCTCATCCCGGTCTGATTCACTGAGCCAGGATTCCGTGAAGACAAGGAGCCAGGCATTTTTGATCTCCTGCCTGAGCGTGGTCCAGGCCTCCAACTCGTCCAACTTGTTTCAGATCGACTGGGCATTTCCAGGCAAGACCGTGGGGAGAGCCGGCAACTTGCGGCGGTCCTGTAGACTCATGCGTTTTAGTCTCCGGTGTATTCCACCTCTCCTGCCCCTTTTGCGGCGCCTCGGATTTGTCGCCAGGACACGGAGCTCCAGAGGAATATTCGGCGGCGGCAGGACAGTACTTCCCCCGGACGGTCGAAGTCTCATGAGCACCTCCCGGCTAAAGGTAATCTTTGGGAGGGCATCTTGCCAGTGCGAGCTTGCTTTATTTCCAAACTCGTGGCAAGCACTGGTTACAAAATACAGTCCACAGAGCAGCAATAGGGAGTCCAGTTTAAACATCCACATTGTCGTAGAGTTGGATGACGCACCAATCACACACCAAAAACTTGCACTAAAACAACACCTGAGCGAGGTAGCTACTCGAGTCGCACGCTGTGGAGCGTCCCTGGCTTCCGTCCCCCGGCAAAACTCAACTTAATTCAATGTCCTCTCCCTCTCTGTATTTTTCCTTCTCAAGAAACGTTCTAAATATTGTTAAGTACAATTATTAAGTCATTCATTAAGTGTACATTAGGGCTGCACGTTTTCAAGTTTTTCATTAACCGTTAACCCTTAGCGGTTAATTGGTTAAAAAAAAACCAAAAACGCTTTTTTTAAACATTATGCAAAGAAACAGTCATTGCACATTCGTATAACAACAACAACAACACTTATCTCTCCATCACGTTTTAACAATAACGAGAAAGGCGAGTTTTGTGCCTTTAGCTTACCTAGCTACCTCCGAAGTGATGCCCGGGTGTCGGCTGAGATGGTACAACAATGAAGTTGAAGTATATCCAAGCACTGCAATGCAGTACTTGCATTTTGATCCGTCATTCTCGGTTGTAAAGCGCTCCCACGCTGTGCTGTTTATGGCCCGCTTCATATTGAAAAGTTAAACTAGCTAGCCATGCGCGATGACGGCTTCTCGTGAACAAATGTTGGTACCTGCAGTCGCTATGCCAAGGGAAAGTGTCACAAAGTCGGCCAATCCGCGCTCCAAGCCACAGACAGCACCTGTCGCTGCCGCTCCTCGGGGTGCTGAAAGTGTCTCTTCCTCCTGCGGTCGTACCTGATGTTCGGGAGTTGGAGCCAGACGAGCCCAATGACTCAGGGGAGAGCACGGCCTCTGCTCCGCCTCCAACCCGGTGGAAGAAGATCACTCCACTTTCGCCCAATTCTTGACAGATTTCGGACAGAACGCGAATATTCCCAGTGACCCGTAACAGCCTGTGGCACCGCGGGACACAACGCAGCAGCTCGGGACGCCACGCAGCAGCGCGCAACACCACGCAGCAGCGCGCAACACCACGCAGCAGCGCGCATCACCACGCGGCAGCGCGGAACACATATTCGTGACCGTGCGTAATAATAATTCGTGCCATTAATCGTAACGCGTAGTAACAAGTCGCAACAGTTAGTGGCGGCGCGTGAAACCGCTGCCCCGAATCATCAAATTCCACTCACATTCGTGGTCCTTGGCCACGAATGTGGATTTGTGGCCTTCGTAACGCATCGTGCTTATGTGTAAACGCAGCATTAAGTAGAGCTAGTGTAGCCATATTTGAGTGAATGGCCCTTGAATTGAAAATATCCCACACTGTATATGTATATGGAGAAAGAAAGACATCTTTTGGTGACATGTAGTCAAGTTACAGTGGGAACCAGATGTTTACATACTCTTCATTCAAATTCACATTTGCCTTTTTTTCCTCACTGGCAGCGCTGCCCATACATTTTCAACTGGATTGAGATCAGGACTTTGTGATGACCACTTCAAACATTGACTGTTTTCCTTAAGCCACTTTGTAACCAGTTTGGCAGTTTGCTTTGGGTCATTGTCCATTCCAAGACCCATCTGCGCCCAAGCTTTAACTTCCTGCTGATGTCTTGAGATGTTGCTCCAATATTTCCACAGTGTTCTTTCTTCATGAGATATGGTCTAATTGCATATCTCATGTAAAAATATATCGATATATCTTAAATATCGATATATCGGCCAGCCCTAATACCGCGCATTTCCTACACAAGGCAACTCATTGCGCATAGTGAAAAGTGAAAAGAGGCCCTTGCAAATTATGAAACTTGCCCATAAACTCGTACTTATGAAGAAATGGGATGCTTCAAATACTGTATGTTAGAAAAGTTAGGAATGAGTTTGGACACAACTAGCATTTTAATTCTCTCTTTCATTCTTTGTAATAAATAAAGATCTGTTATAGGGCATTTAAGTGTTCAAGTTCAAGTTCAAGTTAATGCCATTTTGCTAAGATGCGATGGCATTTATTTCCAGTGCATTGCAATGATAAACAAATACAAAGCTGCACTTATTTAGGCAGTTCAATTCCCTTTGCAGCCATGGGGACTCTTATTGCTTTAGCATTTCATCTCACAGTCTTCTCACAATTGTCAATGCTCCGGGATGTGATTCAAATGTTAACATAAATTCCAAATCTAATCTCAATTGCAACAAGTTACTTTTGTATCCACTGAGTGTGTTTTGTCCTTGCAGAGAGATTGTGACAGTGATGTTGAAGACGTAGCAGTAAATCCAGCCTCTCTGCTGCGACGGCGCCTCAGCAGCTCCACCTAGGACTGTCCAGTCCACCAGGGGTCAGTATGTCACACACGCCTAGGACTGTCCACCAGGGGTCAGTATGTCACACACGCCTAGGACTGTCCACCAGGGGTCAGTATGTCACACACGCCTAGGACTGTCCACCAGGGGTCAGTATGTCTCACACGCCTAGGACTGTCCACCAGGGGTCAGTATGTCACACACGCCTAGGACTGTCCACCAGGGGTCAGTATGTCACACACGCCTAGGACTGTCCACCAGGGGTCAGTATGTCACACACGCCTAGGACTGTCCACCAGGGGTCAGTATGTCACACACGCCTAGGACTGTCCA
The DNA here is from genome assembly GCA_021464625.1 of Proterorhinus semilunaris. Lineage (NCBI taxonomy): Eukaryota > Metazoa > Chordata > Actinopteri > Gobiiformes > Gobiidae > Proterorhinus > Proterorhinus semilunaris. Next base: position 30,381,219 of record CM038360.1, read on the forward strand.
CCAGGGGTCAGTATGTCACACACGCCTAGGACTGTCCACCAGGGGTCAGTATGTCTCACACGCCTAGGACTGTCCACCAGGGGTCAGTATGTCACACACGCCTAGGACTGTCCACCAGGGGTCAGTATGTCACACACGCCTAGGACTGTCCACCAGGGGTCAGTATGTCACACACGCCTAGGACTGTCCACCAGGGGTCAGTATGTCACACACGCCTAGGACTGTCCACCAGGGGTCAGTATGTCACACACGCCTAGGACTGTCCACCAGGGGTCAGTATGTCTCACACGCCTAGGACTGTCCACCAGGGGTCAGTATGTCACACACGCCTAGGACTGTCCACCAGGGGTCAGTATGTCACACACGCCTAGGACTGTCCACCAGGGGTCAGTATGTCACACACGCCTAGGACTGTCCACCAGGGGTCAGTATGTCACACACGCCTAGGACTGTCCACCAGGGGTCAGTATGTCACACACGCCTAGGACTGTCCACCAGGGGTCAGTATGTCTCACACGCCTAGGACTGTCCACCAGGGGTCAGTATGTCACACACGCCTAGGACTGTCCACCAGGGGTCAGTATGTCACACACGCCTAGGACTGTCCACCAGGGGTCAGTATGTCACACACGCCTAGGACTGTCCACCAGGGGTCAGTATGTCTCACACGCCTAGGACTGTCCACCAGGGGTCAGTATGTCTCACACACCTAGGACTGTCCATCAGGGGTCAGTATTTTGGTCAGGCAGTGTGTTTAGGTTCATTTCTGCTCTTGTCAGCCGTAAGGACTCGGACTGTAATGTTTTGATTTTGGGTTTGTACTTTCCCGGATGAGTGACTGACGCCATGTCTTCTTTCAGCCCCTCCTTGTCCAGCGTGCTCTTCTTCCATCTCACACTGGTCACATAGACTGCTTTTGCTCGCCGTTACCGTGACAATGGCTGTGGACATTCTACCAGAGCACACACCATGGACATATTATTAACAGACCGTCATTCCTCACTCCTCCCCGTTTACAACAATGACCACGCTCGAGGGGGGAATCATGGCGGATTTACAGACTCCTCCTCCCCAGCTCTGACGAAGCATGTTCCTAAAAAGGGCATAAGGGCGGGATCTTCACTGTAGACTTGGCCCTTGCGTGACGTGTAGCTCGCGCAGCTCCAATGCTAACAGTCTGACCCTCATTCAGTACGAGTTTTCTAAAATGTATCCTACTATAACCAGCCCGGTGCCTCTGATTGTGTCTAACCCAGTGTAATCACAGGAGGAATATCCAGTTGTAGACAGTTCCAAAAAATTAGGCACCAGGCATTAAAGTAGTTTTGAACGTGTCTAAAGTGCAATGGATTCAAATGGGAGACTAGAGGCTATATGGCGGTACTACAGCAATGGCGGAGCAATGGAGGCCTCCAGTGTCGTCGTCGCAGAGCAGAGCAGCCAGCGGCCATTGGCACACACAGAACAACATACAGCACCTGCACGAGTGGCTCTGGCTGGGGAACACTTGAGTGGCAATAAAGATGTCTTCCCTCTCCGCATTGAAGTTGGTGACCTCCAGCCTCAGCCTCATCCAGCTTCTTCCTCCCTGGCTCTGCCCCCCCTCCCCCTGCCCTCTCCCGGCCGCTCAGTGCAATGTCCCTGAATCATTGCTTCTGTGACTGTAGCCATCCATCCCCAGGCAGCAGACTAAGTGGGGACTCCCAGACTTCCCTCACCACAGACACTTCCTCCAGCTCCTCCCTTAAGGAACGCCCAGACTTACCTCTGGACATGCCCCGGACACCTCCTGATTGTCCCGCTAGAATGATGCACGCCACACAAAGGAGGAGAAATACACGGTTTATTTTTTTACTCTCGTTGAACTTTATTGTAAAATTACAAATGCACATAGTAAGACCAAAACTGTTGACAAGTCCAAGTGGTTACATGAGGGACGTCGTTATTAAATGTGGACCGTAGGGCTGTGTCGCTCTGTTCCTCTGAGAGGGTTCCTGAGTCTGGGATCGGGAGCTTCAGCTGCACACAATGAGAAACAATAACTTAAACACCACATTCAAGGTCCCCTCCAGACTCGGGACAGGTCATGAAGGGGCGTGTCGTACTTAATTGTAGCTTAAAAACCTTCTTTAGTGCACCTCTGCATTGATATTTTATGTTTGAAAAACTTCAAATGATTTCAGTGTATGGAAAGGAAACTAAATTACCTGAGTAACTGACATTTTTAGTTTTGGCCCAAACTCGTTTCTAGCTCTCACAATCCCTCCTGCACGGAATTGTCTAAACAAATGAATCGTATGCACGTTTCGTCCCCATTCGCAGCTTTGAGTGGTGTCGAAGTGAAGCAGGGGGACCGCCCGAAAAATAAATGGCACTTATTTAGATTGTACGTCCATCTTCCATCGCCCAATACAAATCTAGGTGAAGACAACGCTACAAGGCCTGTTTTTTGCCTGTGCTTGCTTCATACTCTGTGGTTGCAAAAATAAATGTACTCTACAACAACAGAATGTCAGGTACCCCAGCTTTAAGCAGAAAATGGAAGCTCTCATTTTTAGCTAACGGAATGCTCACAACTCGGTCAAATTCCTAGTCAGGGCTGTCACGATGGAAGAGGCAAACCGGGCAATTGTCCTGAGCCCAATGGCGACGGGGTTTCCAGTATGAGGCCGCCGTGACCAGCTGCATTGTGCATATATTAAATTAGGCTTTCTATTAACTATTAACTACAAATCACAAGTTTAGTTTATATCACTTTATCATTGTACTTTATACTCATACACATCTGTAAATATAATCCCACTGTTCAAGTCAATTGTTGTCGTCTTACCATATTTGACTTTTTACTTTGTATCTTATTTATTAATATTCCTTATGCATGCCCCTTAAAGCCTTATAGTTTAAAGTTTTATAGCTAATTTTTTATCTAAATTCTGTGTTATATGTTTTATGTTGCACGTCCGCATCAAGAAAAATTCCTAGCCTGTGAACCTGTTCTCAAACAATGGCAAATAAAATCTATTCTGATTCTGATTCTGAAAAATAATGACTTCTCTTGACACTTTGATTTGAACAATTGACCTTTCACAAAAGCTCCGTTCCCCTTTCCCAATTGTTCGCTAGCGCCATCAAGACACATGTCATGTCGGGGAGAAGTGAGTGTTCGTGCCATACCAGCACGATCTCCTCCAGACCAAAGCTAAACGGGCTGCACTGGGTAGTGGAGGAATACCGTATATTTAGGGTGACCAGATTTACTGACTAAAAAACTGGGACACTATTTGGGATTTAGTTGCATGGTCAACCGGGGAACCATTTATTGACTGTTTTTCCCACGCTAAATGGTAAATCTGCTTGTTAATATCTTACACCATGCACCAGTCAGACTTGATATTTTTTATTGGTTTCTACTTGGTAATGGACATTTGCATGGCCTTAAGACGTGAATTTTCAAGCGACGTTTGTTACTTTGTGGATCATATTGGCCAAAATCTGGGACACTTGGGACAGATCCTGTGTGAAACCGGGACAAATTAATGGTTTTGGAGGAATGTGTGGGGACATGGGAGAGAGGACTCAAAACTGGGACTGTCCTGGGTAAACTGGGACGTCTGGTCACCCCAAGTATATTGAAAATATGCAACTATCGAGGCTGAAGCACTGGCCACTTGCCTTAAATGCAAGTCATGCCCTGGCACTACTGGGTAAGTTCTCCTCGTATGTTCGTCTAGTGTTGATAAAATATTAGCATTATTGTTAAGTTAGCTACCTGACTAAACCTGCAGGGATAACATATTAGTCATGGTTTTCCAGCCACGACACCCCGTGTTCTATCAGCGCTGGCAAAACAACACCACCTGCGGCTGAAATATCGAAGCTCTAAACCAAACTCGCTCTATAGGACTTGAAAAGTAAATGTGCCGATATTCCAGCGGCGGACATTACAGCTTTTTTGAGACGATGTCCAGCAACAGCTCAGAAAATTCCTGGCAAGACGATGGTAAACGTCTCACCTTGACTTACAAGCTAGCAGGCGCTGTTTGGCACTGAAAGGTGAAAACCCGCACCTTTGGTTTCAAAGGCAGGAGATACAGAGAGTCTCGGGTAGCAACGGTTGCTGTGAGGTATGATTAGACAATGACCGTTTTGGGGCGGGGTTTTGCGAAAGGTCAAGAGCTTACTGATGCTGTGGTTGGTTGTTTCACACTTTCACAGTGTTTCAAGGCTGACTATGAGAGTGACCGACGGGCGACGTCAAACTGGATACAGCTGTTACTGATGTTATTTACAGTTTCAAGTATAATAAACGGCTTTGTTTAGCTCAACATGAACTTGTCATCATTATGCTCCAGTGGTTCTGCTTTTAGACGTGTGGTATTTCCTCCAGCTCATTCTTCCTTATCTAACCCCTTTGCAAACCGGTCAGACAAGTGAACCCCGCCAGACCCCGGGGCTGAAGTGGGGTCACAGCGGCCTGGACACCCACTGGACACCCATTGGACACCCAGGAAGGGTTCAGATTACGCGAAACACTCCAGCCCGGTCCAAAAAGGTCGGCTCCTGTTGAAAAGGCCCTAATGTCCCTTTTGTCTTTGGCCCCGATTCACTTTACTCCGGAGGTCCACGTGGGCGCCGCCATGAATTGTGCCCGCCCCATCTCTCCACATAGGACTGGAGAAGTCCAGATAAAATCAGTTACTGCACCAATATAAAGCCGATTTTGGGCCGCGCAGAGAAACGGTGCAGGTTTGACTCGTTGGGGCAAATGAACATTGGACATTTTACACAAATCAATCTAAACATCAGATTTTAGCGGCGGACATTTTCCATGGTTTCCCGCTTCATGAACGGTCTTTGTGGAGAAGTGCAGACACAAGGCAACAAGAGGCAAAAGTGGGCGAGGCGGAATAGGGTGAATCGGATGGTCTTGAACTGGCCCTGAGTCGGGAAATACAGAACCAAGTGCAGTAGAATATAACAAGATAACTTGAACCTTTGTGAGAGAGGCACATAGTACTGCAGGTTTGTTTGTGAGGCTCTGGTTGCAAAAGGTGGATTTGCATATGTCCTCTGAGATATTTCCATATATTTGTGAACGGTTCTTACATTGAGGTCATGTCGTTGAGGGCGTGGTCCAGCTCCTCGCTGATGGCTTTGTACTTCAGCTTCTGAGCGTAGAGCTCATCTGTTCACACACACACAGCAGATTAAAGTCTACTGTCTGAAAGCAAACTGTAGAAATGAGCACCGGTCTGACCTTCCAGGTCGTCTATGGTCTTCTCCAGTTTGGCCACAGACCTCTCTGAAAACTCTGCACGCGTCTCTGCCTGTTACACAGCAAACAGAAGTGAACGTGTGAAAGTTACTGCTAAAGGGAAGGATATAGAAGACGGGCTGTAGATCAGTGATGCTTCTGATGGTAGTGCTGTGTTCCAGTGTTGATTTCCTTCACTAAGTTATTTCGTCATAATTAAAACGAAATTAAAAGTTGTTTTTTTTAGACTTCGTTGACTCAAATTTGACCTAATAGAAATGAAAACAAGAGACTAAAATCATCCAAACGTCCACTGACAGTTTGAAGGAGCCACACATCATTTAAATCCACTGCCAAAGGAACAGCTCTGTGCTTTGTGCATGAAGGAGAGGATCTCCATTAAATATGATTAGAATCAATATTATAGCCTAATACAAAGTTGACTAAATTAATCTTACATTTAGTTGACTAAATGTAAACTAAACAGAATTATATTTTTGTCAAAATATCAACATCAAAATATGTTGTAATAATTCAAACTGGTAACTTATAAATAACCCTCCTCCAACTGGAAAAATGCTGCTGAACAATTTGAACAACGCAGAGACAATCAGACTCCAGATGAGAGAAGCAGAAGCCAATGGCGCCCCCTGCAGTGGAGAAGTGAGGCTGATGATAAAACGTCAGAGATGTTATTGATCACAGCCTCAAGAATAACGTTATTTAGCATGTCCTGTGTGAACAGAAGAAATGATCATAACTTTAGCCGTGTGGAACAGTCCTCCAGATGAATAGAGGACCAATGGGACAAACACTCAGATATGGTCAGTCCCTTTAAAGCGGCTGGGAGGAAAAAAAGTGTCTTTTTTTTCTGTGGGAAATGTGTTTTATCTGACCATGTGCCAGGTGTACACTACACTACACTACGGGTTAGCAGGCTCTGGACAAGACCCACAGTAACAAAGTACATTTACTCAACTTACTTTTTAAGGCAAGCATTTGAGGATCAGCACTTTACTTGAGGAATGTATTTTATTGAGGACTTCTAACTTAATCCATTACATTTGAATAATACATATAATACTTCCCACTACATTGCATTTCTACAAAGGAGAATTACTATTCACAACATTAATTTACTTCTTTATGAGCAGTGAAATGAAATGTGTTGTCTTCCTTTAGTATATTGAATATAGGGTACGTGTGGTGTCCTTACCTCCTTGAGTTTGTCCGTGAGGATCTTGATCTCCTCCTCGTACTTGTCCTCTTTCTGAGAGTACTGTGGGCAGAGGGAAGCAGGCGCTGTGACATGTGCTCAGTGTAACGGTCCAGGCTGGACGGCTGACCAGTACCTTCTCCGCCTGGGCCTCCAGAGACTTTAGGTTGTTTGTGACGTTCTTCAGCTCATCCTCCAGCTCGGCGCATTTCCTTCAGCATCAGAAAAAGGCAATTCAGACACAATATCGGAAATTAGGGCGATCTTTTTAAAGGGGAATATCGTGCCAAGTGTTTTGTAACTTGAACACCTGCAATACCCCGCTTCAGGGAAATAATAGATTCAGAAATATCATTTTGAAACGTGGATTAGTGACATAAATAAGAGGAACAAGTGAACTGCAAAAAGAAGTAGTTTCAAGTTTAAAAAAGAAAAAATGTCATAAAGTGCATACATTTGTGGCGACGAAATCTGAAAAATGGACAGGTTTACATTTACGCTTCACGGCTAGAAGGTCCAGGATTCGATTCCCACCTGGACGGGGCCTTTCTCCCCGTGTCTGCATAGGTTTCCCCTACCACTAAAAACATGTACAATAGGCCAGGATGAATGATGTGTGTGTGAATGCATGGTGGCGGTCATAGGGACCGTTGGCGCAGATGTGCAGTCGATTCTGTCAGTCTCCCCCAGGGTAAACTGAAGCTACGAACATAGCTTACCACCACCGAGTGTGGAGTGAATGTAAAATGCTCTCATGTAAAGCGCTTTGTGACCAAGTCTGTGAAAGGGGCTTCTTTTTCAGAGATTATTTCATTTTCGTTAGTCTTTGAATGAACTCGGGTTTTTCTTTAAAAATATGTCGAAACGCTCGTTGTCGTGGGAAACATGGCGGCCAACTTGTGATTGGCCAGTGAAGCTAATGCTAATAGCAAAGTCATATAGAAATGGGAGCACGGTTTTTGTTGATAAATTTGAGATACCATGAGTCATACAGAATTTGTTGTGTCGCTGCTGGTAAGTGGAAGTATCTCAGGTCAGACTTTTTACTTTAGTTTTGTAAATCTTGAAAGAACTGTTTTGTCTTAGCACTATTTTTCACCATTCACTCACAGTTGGTGTATTCACTGTCTCAAGTTCACGAGCTCAATATTGGTCAAACTCTTCCTTCAGCCTGAGCTCAGACAAACTAAAGGATTGTTTAAGAATAAGCAAAGACAAGACTTAAGAACAGATCAACTTTGCTTCATGTTATGTCATAAAAATGTAATACAATTGTAAAATGTTTGCATATATATAGTGTAAATATACACAGTCCAGTAATACAGAGTTAAATAGTATGAAACAAAAGTATATAATATACGTGTTTACAAGAGGAACATCTATGTGTCTTTTAAGCCAGTTATAATGACAGAAAGCCTGCGCTACTGTTTAAAAAAAATACTTAATTTGAACATTTTTAAACTCCATCCAGGCCCTTTAAGAGGGTGCACTGGCCCAAAAAACGGAGAGTGAGTGTAGCTTACGCCTCCGCCAGCTCGGCCCGCTCCTCTGTGCGCTCCAGCTCGGCCTCCACGATCACCAGCTTACGGGCCACCTGGGGGTCAAACGTTTCCCTCCAGTCAAGTACATCTAGAAAGAGCTTGGCTGAGTGTAACAGCATTTCTTCTTATGGTTCTTTCAATTATACACATTTATTAAACACAGTGAAATGCATTTAGACTCGCAGGCCATCACTTTAAGCTCATTTGAAAGCTAAGAACCTCCAGATGTCTTTAGCAGTGGGGAAAAGCACACATTCTAGGCACTTTGACTGTAAAGTGGATTCAATCTAAAAGTATTCAGAGTGCAGGGACGAAAAGGGACCGACCTCCTCATACTTGCGGTCGGAGTCCTCTGCGATGTGCTTGGCCTCTTTGAGCTGGATCTCCTGCAGCTCCATCTTCTCCTCGTCTTTCTGAGCCCTGTTCTCGATCACCTTCATCCCCCTGAGAGACACGCGTCATGGGTTTAAGAACAGTTCCTGTCCCAACTCCTTTCTAACGCCCTAATTCTCCACAGGGACGAGTCTGTGAGCTTGAGGTACAACTTTCAGGAGCAACTCTGTCACTGAAATGTCCCGTCCCATCGGTCCCCTCGTGTCCCCTGTCGTCCCCCCTGTCCCCCCTGTCCCCTATCCCTGTCAGATGGATGTGTAGTGACCTCTCGCTCTCGTCGGCAGCCTTCTCCGCCTCCTCCAGCTTCTGCAGCGCTGTGGCCAGCCTCTCCTGCGCCCGGTCCAGCTCCTCCTCCACCAGCTGGATGCGGCGGTTCAGTGAGGCCACCTCTGCCTCGGCCTGCGCACACGGACAACGTTCATTCATTTATTTATCTCACTTTTAGCAACGGTGAGACACAGCAGGGAAAACAAGTCTACTTTGGAATGTTGAGGTTTAGAGTCAAATGAATGAATCATCTAATAATAAGCACCGGTGTAATGAACCTTCTTTCTTCTGGCTGTGCTTCTCAAACTGTGGTGCACGTTCCACTGCTGATGCCTGCGCTCTGTTTCATGTGAGGTCAAGTCCTGCTTTAGTCTTAGCTCTGGAAGGGTCCTGGTTTAGACACAGATCTGCTGGTTCTCAGAATGACACTTTGTTTCTGAGGTACTTGGTGTGATTGGTTAGTATAGTATAGTATGGTATGGTATAGTAGAAAATGTTACTCAAGTACTGTAAGTAATTGAGTAAAAGTCGGATTCAAGTTTCAGTTGTGACATAAATGATGAGAAGAAAAAAACATGAACATTTTTTAAAATAGTACAGAAGATGAATCAAGTACCTTCATTGAAGATTTTTTCAAATAATAAACATATAAAAAGAAATCATTATGAAGAAATGAAACAAAACAAGAAAAAGATTTGTCATTTAAAGATTTACTCACAGTGGCACGAGTTACTTTTTTATTTTACTAAGTAAGAGTACAGATACTTTATTTTAATATTACTCAAGTACGAGTAAAACGTACTGTTGCATGTAACTGAGTACTACCCACCTCTGGTCATAGAATTAAGCTCAATGTAACATGAATAGGATTTTGTTATTAACTTATACATGAATACTTTACTGAGTGGAGGGGCCTCCCTGGGTCGGCCTAAAGGTCACGTCCTAGAAACTGATGAGGTCATACTCTACAATACATCTCTACAGGAGACACACAGCCTTTGGGACAAATCTCCAAACAGAACATACAACATTATTTCCAAAGTATAGGCTGCAGCAGCTTTGTCCCAGGGGCCAGGGGTGGCCTTAGTCTCACCCCTGTCTGTAACACATGCTGGGAACAATCACCCTGCTTTAAACACTAAAAGGCAACAAGAATTTACTTTATTCATTATGATAATTCAAAGGTCACCTCTGTATCAATTGTTCTCCGTTCATTATTTATGTTTTATCCTTTTAAAAAGGTCATTTTGATTTGAAACTTTGTGAAAGCCTGCTGTACATGTTGATCCCACTGACCTGCAGTAAAGGTCCTCTCAGTCAGCTCCTGTGGCCTTCAGCACATCTTTCAGGCAGCATCATGTCCCTAAAAAGCTCTGGGCTATTGTTGTGTGCCGGGGGCCAATGGCAGGCATGGAGCCCGCTGACATCACGGTTATAACGGGGCCCTCAATCCCCAACAGCTGGAGGATTCAGCTCGGCCACGGCAACAATGGAATGTGCCAGGCTTCACTTACACTGCAGCTCTGTCAGGACCAGGGCCGACTCCAGAAACCCACTTTGATTTAGTTTTAGGCTCGGATAGTGTCAGATAGTGTTACTCAGTGTATTATTCATTAGGGCTGTGTGATATAAGAACAACTGCAACATTTCATCCAACTGTGCCAAAACAAGACTTGAGAATATAAATCAGGTTTAAAACAAAGCTGTAATTTAAGTGAGTTAGGACAATCAGGCTAAAACTGAATTTTTTAAGTTTTTGTCTAAAGCTATGTTAAAAAAAAAAAAGCAAATCTCCTTCTAATTGATGATGTTGAGATTTTCTGATATATTTCAGCACACTTGATTGATACAGACGCCATCTCTGGAATCGTCCATAAATGCTCATTTTCGAAGCCACCGGAGGGAAAACAAAGAGGGAAAAGAACGACTTTTTCACTCATTACGCCAGAACTACTGCAACAAATGCTGAATTATTTGACTAATTAAAGATACAGAGACAACCAAAGGAGCAAAGCGGTTCAACAGCCCATTATACATGAATAATGGCGAATGCTAACCATAATGCTAACGTTAGCTTCATGCTAGTGCTTCTTTTTCGCTTCTGCTGTATCAAAACATTCTAAAGAGAGTGATTATTTGTTTTGTTCTGCAGCGCTATTTTGCACATTGCACGGCTTCAGGGTGCAAAACTGTTTTCCACTCAAACTTTATTATAATAAAATGAATAATCTTTATTTAGAAAAACAGGTTTATAAGAACAGCAGCCTCACTTAGCTCGCTACACGATGTGGTTATGCTAGTTCCCCTGACCAGAAGTGAGCTCCTTTTCTGTGGAGATTAGCCTCAACCCTTTTCAAATAATCCTATTTCCAAAAGATTATGCGATGGAGACTGAGCTCCTGCAGATGATACTTACAGCGTGTTAACTAATTGTTTTTGTAAAGGCCGGAGAGTTTGTTTTGAAGCTAAAGGCTAACATTCATTTGATGTATTCTATTTTAAAAAAGCTTCGCAAATGTGAACAAATCTGCGTAAAAACTATCGTTTTAGCTATAGTTTTATTTTTGTTTGGTTATTTATTTTTATTTGATCTGTTATTACATGTTAGCGCAGTAACACCACTTGCCAACAGAGGGCAGTATGTCCGAGTTGGATAGAAACACAGAGGACAGAAGCAGACATCAGCGGCACGAGCGTAGCAGATTTGACCGGGAAGAGCGACACCGAGTAAAGGCTACTCACGTCGGCGGCTTTCTTGTCGGCCACCTCCAGCTTCTCCTGAGCGTCCTTCAGGGCCTCCGAGTACTTGTCCAGCTCGTCCTCTGTGCCTTTGAGCTTCTTCTGCATCTGGATGAGCTCATCTTCATGCTGCACACGAGAGAGCAGGGATTAGAGATTTACCAAGGTCTGCCGCTCGCACGGTCAGGTCACATGTTGTGCTCAACATGTCATCAAACACATTTGGTAATGATGTGCCACATTTGGTCATAACATTGTATTTTGTATTAGCACCACATTTTGTAACAAACTGTTCAAAATGTAATCAATTATCCTTTTAATAGACTCTATTGTTAATGCCACTCCATTAGACGCCTCTTCACGTCTTCATTTCGGTAATAGTCATGTTCCAAACATGTTTTAATCATTTATGTGTGTGTCGGTCATGTGACTTGTTCTTGTCATGGGCGCCATTTTGAGGACAATTTTAGAATTGTTTTGAATTCTTCCCTCGTCCCTAACCTCTCAGTCACTATATCGAACTATAGTGCACTGACCCTGTTGGGCGATTCGGACACGTAGCTCACTAGAAGTCGCTAAACGTTAGCAATAATTTATTTTTGCGATAAAGACCAACCAAACTCAAGAGACAGTGGAATATTTATGGATAAATATTAGTCAGAAATATTGCATTTTACATGGATTTGACATGAATGAAGAAAGTGGCTTGGATTATCGCCTTGTTGCCTGGGAGATCATTTAACAGCTCAAGCTAAAGGTCAGAGCTAATGTTAGCCACTCTGTGCTCAATTCCGACCTGTCGCCGTCTGTTCTGCTCCGACTCTCGCACTGCATTGTGGTCCATATCGACCTGTCTAGTGACCGCCGCTGCACACTACTTTTCACAATGCATTGTGGGAAATTTTGCGCACTACGTTTTTCTCTCTGGACATTCGTACAAAATGGTGTGGCCATGATATAGAGCACTATAGGACACCGAAACTGTATTTTATGACTGTGAAATCCACATAAATGAGCACCTAAAAATGGTTGCCATGGTAACAGTGCGCCCCATCCCGGGTCTGGATAGGGTCAGACACAAGTCAGGAATGGTTAAGGCTTAGGCTGGGGCTAGCTGCTTAAACGATAATGAAATGACTAGAAAAGCTTTGTAAATGTTTCAGAAATGATTGATAATTGATTGTATAAATACTATAGTACTATATATATATATATATATATATATATATATAAAATTTTTTTTTTTACGTTAAACTAGTTCAGATGGTTCTTTCAAAACGCCTATAGACTCACCTGTTTGCTCCTATCCTCGGCCGCCTTCCTGTCCGCCTCGGCCTGCTCCGCCTGGTCCAGGGCGTTCTCCTTGTCCAGCTTGAGCATGAGCATCTTCTTCTTGATGGCCTCCATGTTGGCGCGCTGGCTGGGTTCCGGTCTGGGGAGGACAGGAGCAGTGGAGCAGTGGAAGGACAAGTGAACGGCACAAATAGGTCCCTCACCCAAACTCTGGTCTGTTAAGTCGACTCACAGGCCCCTCCCACATCCCCACTGCACATCCTCAAATGGGACCCCCCCCCCCCCCCCCCCCCCAGCAACAGGCTGAATGTGGTTTAGAACATGCGCAACTATACAGTATCCTGGATGTTCAGGCCTAATGACACATACCTGAAGGAAATAATAATAATAATAATTATTATATAATAATGCATCAGTTTTATATCGCGCTTTTCTGGACGCTCAAAGACACTTAACATTGCACTATTCATTCACTCCATACTCGGTGGTGGTAAGCTACTATTGTAGCCACAGCTGCCCTTGGGTAGACTGACGGAAGCGAGGCAGCCAATCTGCGCCATCAGTCCCTCCGACCACCACCAACATCATTCATCCTGGCCTATTGTACATGTTTTTTTTTGGGTGGTAGGGGAAACCGGAGTACCCGGAGGAAACCTACGCAGACACGGGGAGAACATGCAAACTCCACACAGAAAGGCCCCGTCCAGGTGGGAATCGAACCTGGGACCTTCTAGCTGTGAAGCACGAGCTCTAACCGCTGCGCTACCGTGCCGCCCCAGATAAACACGACAGGGTCGATCTGTGGAATGAACCCGAGGAGGACTTGAAATGTTGTAGCTCACTGAATAACTTTAAACAAATGTACAAAGAAAAGGTATTTAGAAACTATACTAAAGAAAATGAAGAACTGTAACTCTATACTACGAAAACTGCTATATATCTGAATGATATTTGTATTTGTTTTGTATTTTGTATTTTGTTCTCTCCTTTGCTAGACATGTTCTGCTTCGTTCTCTTTTGCACACATTTTCTGTCGTTTGTTTTCTTTTTGCACACGCAACTTGTGTTCTACAGTGTACGCAGACGTAACATTGTCAGAGGTGTAATTCTTTTAAACTTTACCCATGTCCGTAACAAAGGGGGGTAAGCATTAACAAGTGTTATACTTCAGCTCACTCCTTTTGAGCTTTTTTTGAGTGCTTTGCTTCATATAATATAATACATGAAAAATGAAATGAAATGAAACACTTAAATAATGTTGATTAGAGAGTGCAGAGTGAAGTTTGTAAAGTTTACAGCAATGTTTTGTTCATTTTTCCAAGTTTCCAAGTTTTCAAAGCTACCAGCTACAATCGCTGTAGGAAAGTTTGAGCTGTATCTGTTTTCAGATGTTCAGCACATCATCAGCGGTGAAAAACCAGGATACTGCGTTTAGATGATGGGACATCTTAGTGAGAGCAATAAGCCAACCTGGATATTGGTTTATCAATGAAACTGAACTCAGGATCCTGCGTGGGACACGGACAAAACCAGGAAAGAATGACCGGGATACTTGAGTGCACTCTGGAGCACACTGTCAGATAGATCGTGTTTCAGAGTTTTCAGTTTCGATCATTTTCTGTTCAAGACGCCAGGATCCTGAGACACGCCAAGGAAAACGAGGACCGTGGTCTGGACTGGACTGGGTGAACACTCTTCCCATCTCGCTCTCGGACCGTCCCTTCTCTGGGCTAATTTTCAGATCCCTTCAAAGGAGCAGAGTACCCAAACCTCTGAGAGTTGGGCAGGTCCCCGCCCCCCGCGCAGGCCCTCCCACCCTGCACACGCTCAGGCCAGCGCCCAGCCGCTCAGCCCTGTGTCCGGGACTGATGATTGTTCATCTATTTTAGGCAAACTGGAGCCCACTTTAACAGGCGTTCGGAGGCAGCTGTTACTGGGGAATTTTAAACGAGTCCAGTCTCAGAACGTGAGAAGAAGCTCACAGAGTCAAGGTTTTCTTTCTGATTAAAAGGCTAAATGTTGATCGTGTGAGCAGAGTCGGACAGCCCGAGACAGAGCTGCTCTTCTCTCCTCGTTTTAACCTCTAAACTTTCTCTTTGCTCATATTTATTGTCATTGTGTTCCGCCAGGGCCCAGAATGTGGTGCTGTGCCCCTGCCTCTGAACCTACACAGACACGGGGAGAATATGTCAATTCCAGACAGGCCGTCCCAGGGATCAAACCCAGGACGTTTACATGACACGCAGTTCAAAGGTTATAATACAGTCTATTGTGAGTAATTTAACTTTTAATGAAAATCACCGCGGCCGGAGCAGGGTTACCATGGGTTAGAGACAGGAGGTCAACACCAACATAGGTGACTGTTTACTGGCCCTGCTGCATGTTGGTGGAAAGTGCTGTGCTACAATGAAGGATAGGTTTAACTCTTATAGATGAAGCGTAAGACCTTTGTTACTTTTAAAGATAAGCCTCCTGCTGGTGGAGGGTCTCCCCTTTTCGGGTGTGTGATTCTTGAACCTTATGAGAGCAGCCTTGTCCTACTCGGGTTTCTTCACCGCTCCCAGAGTAATCCAGGACGGATAAAAGTATATACCCTGCAGGTAGGCCCTGTTGAAACGCTGAGTGCTATAATCATGACCAAAATATTTACCTTACTCACGTAAAAAAAAAAGTATAGTAAAAAGGCACTTAGAGAAAACGTAATTAACTGAGCATTAAAATCTGAAACAAAACTTGTAATAAAGTGAAAATCCTAAAGAAAATACCATAAGAATGTATACCATAATTATAGCATAATGTATGCGAATAAATAACATGTTGAACCTTCGTATCTTCTTATTGTGGACTCATTGGAACAGCAGCATTGTGTGTGTGCATTTGTAGTTCCTGTGTCCCACATTGTATAACTGGATACTTTTGTACATCTTTGCTGAGTTTCTGTGATGTTCAGTGGATTTTTTACTAGTCATGAATGACCCAGGTTTGTAAAAAGTAAACAAAGTTGATGCTAGCTTATGAGCGTATCCATTTGAGAACTACAAATGTCTTCTTCTGAAACGCTGAAGAGGCACCAAGAGCCCCCACAGCTGCAGCACAGAGGAGGCGTCACAAGAGGAGCTACGGGAAACAAGGAAGGGACTGTTGTGGGGCGGAGGGAGCTGCGCAGGGGGAAGAGGAAGGAGGAGTTGGAGCTGACCAGTGCAGGACACCACGCTCTGAAACAGGGACAAACCCAGGAGGCACCTTTTCGAAGGAGACTGAAGGCAGTACTCCGGTTTCCCCAAACAAAAAAAAACATGCTGCTCAGGTCGGCCCACAGCTGCTCAGGTCTGACCCAACATCTGGACACAATTTGCGTTGGACTGTACAATGACAAATAAAGCACTTCCTTAAAAAAGTGTTTGGTTCATTGTAAATGATTTGGCTCCCATTAAAGAGCCATGAATCCCTTCACTATAGGACAGACTCCTCTTCCTGAAGGTACAGATGGTAGTGACCTGCTCAGGCCTGTCCGAGGGCCCGATGGTGGCTCTGGGGCCTGATGCTTTCCCCCTCATCTCCACATGTGCAGACAGACAGATACCCAACGTTTTGGGTGATGCGTATTGGCCTGGTGTGTGTGCCGAGTGTCCCCTGGCCCGTCCCGTGTAACGCTAGCCTCGCTCAGGCCCCTGCGCCTATTATGGGCCTCTCCGGAGATCGAGCGGAAGAATGCCTGACAGGAGCGGTGACTCTGGGCTTCGGAGCGCGCGGGGGTATAAATATAAAACACATTTGGCTGACATTGTCCCGGGGATTATCATAAAAGCGCGGGCAGCGGGAGGGAAGGGTCTGGGGTGGGACAGTGGAGCGAGTGGGGGAGAGCTGGGGCTGTCCGTCACCACAAACAATCAGCCCTTTCTTTTCTTTAAGTCACTGTTTCCCTCTGACAGAGTCAATGGTGGACAAAGTGCAGACACTATTGGTCACACATGACTCCAATAAAAGTGTTTGTTTGTTGCTTTATTTGTCCTCTGCATTTAACCCATCCCTCGAAGCCACTGGACGACCCGTAAGGAGCAGTGGGCAGCGGCAGTGCTGCGCCCGGGGACCCATCTCCAGAAGAGGAGTCAGGCTGGTGGTCAGAATCACCTGGCTGGAGGATTCACCTATTGAACATGTTTTTAGTGGTAGGGTACCTGGAGGAAACCTCTTTATATTCTTATTTTCCTATTGTATCAGGGTTTGGGGAAACACCTGCAGTAGTGCAATAGATCAAATGTTTTTCCTGTAACAATGATAAGTCATGACGGCTCTAGAGAACACACTAATGCTCTTTTTGTGAAGCTGAAACTGTTCAGATGTAAAGACTTTGTTCATTTCAGAATCAGAATCAGAATAGGTTTATTGCCAAGGTTTGTGAACAAGGTTTACAAACTAGGAATTTGTCTTGGTGTAAACGTGCGACATAGAACATATAACACAGAATTAAGATAAAAAATAAGCTAAGAACTTTAAACTATAAGGCTATAGGGGCATGCATAAAAAATATTAAATAAATAAGATAAAATAAAGTGACGTGTGGTAAGACAACAACAATTTGACAATTTGCCGGGGAACCACACGGTGATGGAGGAGGTGAGGATGGACCACACGGTGATGGAGGAGGTGAGGATGGACTACACGGTGATGGAGGAGGTGAGGATGGACCACACGGTGATGGAGGAGGTGAGGATGGACTCGATGATGGCCGTGTAGAACTGCACCGGCATCTTGGTTGGCAGCTTGAGTTTCCTCAGCTGCCGCAGGAAGAACATCCTCTGCTGGGCCTTCTTGATGAGGGAGCTGATGGTTGGTTCCCATTTGAGGTCCTGGGTGATGGTGGTGCCCAGGAAACGGAAGGAGTCCACAATGGAAATGGGGATGGGAGAGTCTGTCAGGATGAGGGGGGACGGTGGGGCTGGGTCTTTCCTAAAGTCCACGATCATCTCCACTGTCTTCTGGGCGTTCAGCTCCAGGTTGTCGTGGCTGCACCAGGACGCCAGCCGTTCCACCTCTCTCCTGTAGGCGGACTCATCACCGTCCGAGATTAGCCCAATGAGGGTGGTGTCGTCCGCAAACTTGATCAGTTTAACGGACTGGTGACTGGAGGTGCAGCAGTTTGTGTACAAGGAGAAGAGCCAGGGGGAAAGTACACAGCCCTGAGGAGTTCCAGTGTTTGTAGTCCGAGTGTCCGAGACGATCTTCCCCAGCCGCACGTGCTGTCTCCGGTCCGTCAGGAAGTCAGTGATCCACCTGCAGAGGGAGTCGGGCACACTGAGCTGGTAGAGCTTGTCTCGTAGCAGTTCAGGGAGGATGGTGTTGAAGGCAGAGCTGAAGTCCACAAACAGGATCCTGGCGTAGGTTCCAAAATTGTAATGACCATGTGGAATCCATTACCAGAACACATTTACAAGAAACTGACTTTGATTAGAGATGACACAAGACAAAAAGGAATCTCTTGTGCCTTTGCCCAGAACCTCATCCAGACGGTCTTGGTCACTGGGGTAAGATCGTGGAATTCAATTAAGAGTATATTAAAAGGTTCGAAAGCAATAGATCAATTAAAGAATATGTTCAAGGTGATTCAGCTTGAAAAATATAAATAAAATATATACAAATTGCACGTTGGAATGGAAATAATATAATATAAAGGACACGGGCACGAGTGGACTGGTTTTAACTTGGTTTTAGTGTGTTTTATCTGCATGTTTTTAAGGTTGATTTTATGCATGTTTTTATATAAGCTCGTTGCCCCGCCCCTGCTAATCACGACAAGTGATTAGCGACAAGTGATTCACGACAAGTGATTCTGCCCATGGGCGTCGGAACCATTCATTGTGAGGGGGACGTGTCCCCCCCACTTTTGAAAAGTGGTTGATTGGTCCCCCCCACTTTCACAACGTGAATTTTCATTGACTTTACATTTACTAGTTTAGACTGGACCTTTTCAATAGGCTCCCCGAGGCCAAACAATTAAATATGACCCGCGCCTTATTTTCCATACATTTAAAAACATATGTATTGGCATTATCCCATTATCCGCGCCAGTATCGCGTCGCTCCGCGGCGCATACGCTCCGCTTTGCGTAGCTGTGTTCATGCGGCTCCTCACCTCAGAGCGGCTGAAATGTAAACATGTCTCTGTAAACGCTGAAAAACGGCTAAAGTGAGAATACTGAGGATTATTGTTGGACGGACGGACAGATTTGACCAAACCGAAGCACAAGGACTTGTGCATCGTGTTTCCGGAGTTTTTTACGGATTCTCACATGGAGGAGCAGGGCTTTTCGCGTCCTCGGCAGGTGGACAGCGTGTCTTCATCGGTACAAAGGGCCTGACAGTAACTTTAAGGTGAGGAACATCAGTTTTGATGTGTTTACAAAGCGAGTGATGAAACTGATGTAGCGTGAGTTTGGAGAAACTGCACCGGGCTAGCACGAGTGTTCAACAGTCAATACGCCGTTAAACCTCGCTGTCTGGACTCTAACTTAACCAGATAATATCTGAATTATTCATTTGACGGATAAATGTTTGCTTCCTTTACCCCTTGACTAAATTTTATCTGCGTTTGTGGGAAATGTGAAGATACGAGCGTTGAGATGTTTCTTTGCGATGGCGGGAGTTAACGGGTGTGGCTGAAGCTAAATGTGGATGCAAACACGAGCGCCGTCTCATAAGAGCTTCATTCACTGAGTTTTTTCACAAAGCGTCATGAAGCCAGGACTGGACAGGAGAACAGCGGCTCCACAGGTGTTTGGTTATCCGTCCTATATGTCCACCCAGCTGCCAGGAGGAGGCGCTGCTGAGCCGATCGAGTCTCTCACGTATTCTTGAAGTAGCGCTCGATTTGGATGTAGTCCCGCTAAAGCAATAACATTGCTCTGTGTCCTGACCGTGTCCCACTGTAGTTCTTAATGTTAAGAAGTCGACCCCCTCCATTTTTGAAATGTGTCCCCCCCACTTTCCAAACGCTTCCGACGCCGCTGATTCTGCCACACCTGGCAGAGGAGATAAAGGCGGAAGCGGTTGGAGACGGAAAAAAGCTGACAGACAAGGACGCACGGAGGCAGGCAGGCAGGCACGCACGGCCTGGCCTGGCCTGGCCTGCCCCTTCGACAGGAAACGGGGACGGAACGGGGACACACGGCCGCCATGGACGGAAGGGCCGTGTGCGTGCAGGAGAGGCCATGAAGGCGGCGAGGGAGCGCTCGGGAGAGGGAAGTCCCCCGGACAGGCGCGGCGGGGTCGAGCCGCGGCGACAGGCTCCCCCAGCTTACGTGCCCCGAGGCGGACCCCTGGACCTTGGACGCAGCTCCTGGAGCCTCTGTGGTCGGGAGGCGCGGAGGAGAGGAAGGAGGCGAGGACTGGCTGGTGGAGAAGGGCCCCGGCGATGGACGGGACATGACGACGCACCTTCCTGCATTACGGAAACCAGAGCACCTTGGAGCACGCACGCCCGCTCATTTTTAGTCCCTTTTAAACCCCCAGGTTTTAGCCCTCTCTTAATTTGTTTTATCCCCACTTTTATGCAGGCTTTTTTAATGTCGCAACCGGTTGTTTTTATGGTAGTTTGTCCCCTTTTAACTTTTTATATTGAAGAGATATAATATTTTTATACGATGTTTTGTTCCTTTGGCTATTTAGCAAACTAACCAAAAGTTGTCATTCAGTGCAGAAAGGTGTGGTTTCCTCAGAATCCTTTGTTTCAAGGAAAGATTAAAAGACACAGCAACCCCCACCCGGTCCACTGGCCACTTGGACAGAAGGGGTCAAATTACGACGGAACTGAATGGACAGCTTTGGGGAGCCAATGGGAACGATGACAACACTACATGTGGTCTTAGACTCATAAATCTTGTGGACAATGGAATGTGTAAAAATACTGTGCTTCCCCAGGGAAGAGTCAGTCTGCCCATTGGCAGGGCGGCTGGCAGACTCACATTTGATAGGGAACTGGGGAAGACAGAATTCTGTATTAAGATGACATGTTAAGGGAATAAAACTTCTAATTTTAACTCCTTGATGTGTCATCAATTCCTGGTATTTAATTATTAGTTTATGTAGAGTAGTTTTTGACGACTCTCAACTCCTCCTCCAGTTTGAATACGCGATGTTGTCAATTAAAGGTAATGTTAAATAGGGAAAAAGTAACCTCCGTCGTTATGGTGTACAACGACAACACAGGAAAACGGCTGTTTTCTTTATGTGGTGACCCCGGGAGAACTGCAGGGGGTGCTGAAGAGCCGTCAAACGGAGACGCGACGAGGTTCGGTCTTCGAGAAAAAAACCCACTCTGCGTTAGAAATACCAGGTTCTTTCTTCCACATCATACAACAACAATTTCATGGACGTCATTCTAGCTTAAGGTAAGACTGCTTTTGACCTCTACTATTGTGTGAGTCTCAAAGTACGTCTAGTTGGCATATTTTTCCAAATTTTAGATTACTTTTTAACGGAGTTGTCTGTTGTGTGGTGTAATCTGTGAATTGATGGTGGAACTAAGGGTAGGAACGTTATAATTTGATATCTTAGATACCACAAAAAAAAAAATAGTGGGATAAACTGAAATTATGAGTAATTAACGGGCTGCGCGTTGGGGTTTTACCCCTGTAAAAGCTGAAATGCACGTAGGCAGGACCGTCCCAAGGCCGTGGACGCACGGTCTGAAATACAACGTTGAAATAATCGTTGACAGTCTTGGGGTCTGTCTAAAAGAAAAGGTTGAAGGCCTTAGAAACGGGGTTTCTTAAATTCTATTTATATTAGCCTTTGTTAGCTTTCGTTAGCTTCGTTAGCTTAGTGCGCTAGCATACAGCATGGTTAGCTTAGTGCGTTAGCATACAGCATATTGTTGATAAACAAGTACTAAACCCACAAATGTGTTAAACCCAGCTCAGTGTGTGGACACTGAAGGCTGTTCTGTGTAGTAGTGTAGGATTTTATTGAAGTGTGGTGCATGGTTTGTTTTCAATATGATCTGTTTGCTGTTGGTGTGCGAGGGTGCTAAGTTAGCTCTGAGAACAAAGGATTAGCTTTAGCATTTAGTTTTTTCCATGTGGTACTGTTATTTGGCTGTTATTTTGTAATACCGGAGTTTCTGGCCGCCATCGCTGTAGTGCAACCGTATGGCCTCTAGGTTTTCATTGAAAGGCATCGGACTTTAGGCACATTATACTATTTAACGCGTGTTTTTATTTTTATACACTTATCTGATTTTGTTGATCGGAGGGGGAGAATACTAAATTGTTTTGGTTGTTCTTGTTAGTCTGTTTGTTTTTTTGTTAACTGTTGTTTTGTTTGTGGAAATTATTGTGTCTTGTTGTCTCTTTGTGTAATGTTCTTTTTATTGTAGAGTGACTGAGTGTGTCCGGAGTGAAACTAAAAGTGCATTTGCTGTGTCTGCGTTTGTGTAGACGCAGCAAAGGACTGATTAAACGGGAAGTGATGGACGCATTGGGAAAGTGGCCATTTTCCTTTGTGCCCAGACATCCGTGTAGGAGGGTAAGTGGAGAAATTGCTCCGCCCCTCATTGCAAAACAAAAAGTGGAAAAAAGAACATTTTTTGACCAAATTTCTTGTTTTAAAGGTTATTGTTTTAAAAGTTATTATTTTGTTTTGTTTTTATAGAGAAACATTTCTGCTGGTGGTAGTTATGTCTCCACAGCATACATTTGAAGAACAAGTATCCAAAATCAGTGTGAGAAAAATGCTATTTTTTTAAGCCTGTGATTAACGGAGCATTTAGGGCTCTGAGAGATGTTGCTGAACGAATTAGAACCTCTCTCCACACGGTGGCGCCGTGGAATGAAAACTGAAGCAGAGAAGACCTGTCGTGAGTTTGGATACATTGATTGAAAGTACAAACCACTATTAATTTAGAGTTTAAGTTGATCTTTATGCGCCATTTTGGACGCATTACCTAAAGTTATGAAGGAGCAATTATGCAAAATTCGAATTATTGTTAAAGAAAACCAAATAAATTTATGAATACATTTTGAGAATATGGAGAACGCCCTTGAACAGAAGCGAGAGCAAAATTGAACTGAAAGAAGTGAGTGCAACTTTTAAAGGTGCAGCTTAAAGGAGCGAGTAATGAAAGTAAAAATGAAACAGTAATAATGAGTTTACTTAAATGTGGAGTGACTTATGGGTGTGGTGTTGGTAATTGTGGCCAAGGATTGTTTCAGAGGAGGACCAACAACGTTCGAGGAGATCGAGGCGTTTACAACAACGCTGGTGGACAAAACTACTCTGATTACTGGCTGCTGAGACTGCTGATGAGTCCAGAGGCATGGGAGTCCAGAACTCTGTTACCTGTGAAGGTGAACGGACAGACTCTTGACGTGCTGGTGGATAAAGGTGAACGACACTCATCTGTCAACTTTGAGACTGTGATCATTAACGGACACCATCTACTGGGTGGATACAGGAAGACCACCCACAACCTTTCACCAAGCCAGTGCCTAGTCAGCTCACAGGACTGAATCTGACACGCCAACTCAGACTCCTGTTTCTCTCCTCGGATGTGATGTGCTGATGGAAGAGAGCAACAGTTTTGTGCTCTCTGAATGGACTAACAGTGACTTTTCCCTGATCGGACGAACACCTTGCTGTCTTGACTCATTCACAGGACAGTGGTTGCTGAATGCAGATGTCTCCTGGGAAGAGCTGAAGGACTGTACAACTGACGTTTGACCTTGGATCAAACATTCACTTTGCCAAAGCCACCCACCCATTGATCACTGTACTTTAATATGATATAGAGAAGCTTTTAAGGCTAACCTTAAGTGGACATGAATGGTCCTTTTAAAATTACAAAATTAATTAATTAGGCAAACGAGGTGTGACTGCGTACTGTTTACACCCTATAGAACAATAATATGATGTGTTTATAACTTAATTGCTCTCTCTTCTGGACAATAGGCTACAGAATTTGTTCCATGACCAAAGCGTGAGTGAAACAAAAGATTGGTAAGAAATTGAAGTTTCTGAAATGTCCTGTACTCTCCATCCATGTATGCCTACTCTATAGACATTGATGCTATACTTATGTCCGTTTTGGAACATCATTCCACGACACCATGATAAAGAATTACGTGTTTATGAACTGACTGAAAATATCTTAATGCACCAGATAAAGATGGTCTTTAGGACCTACTGATGCTGGTTTATTTACTAAATTGAATCGATAATCTTTAAGTTACAACTAAATGCATTTGTCTGAATGTTTTAATACAAAATTTGAATTTGAAGCCTTAGAGGGCATTGACATGTGATAGAACTGTGAGAAAAAAAAAAAAAAAGCTGAAGTGAATTGGGTTTCGATCCTTTCTCTTGCTCTGCTCCTGGCGTCAATCCGTGAGCAGATCGAGAGGAAACTTTTATGAACTTGACAGGCCATTTTGGGGCCTGAGATCAGACTCCTCTTTGATTCCACGGGAATCCAGTGGACACTGATCTTGAAAATGTATGTTATAATCCCTATTAAACCCATCTACACTCATTAGTTTATGCACTCAGGTTGGAGGTGACTGCTGATCTCACTTTGGGAGCCGCTGAGAGCTCCTTCCCACGCCTGTCTGACAGTCCTCTGCTGCGATTGGACTGAACCAGTGCTGGTCTGATCCCTTTTGAGGCCACTCCCAGGACCTCACGTGCTGTCCAAGTCGCGAACCTGACGAGTGATGTCACACCTCTCACTCGCCCTGTCGACCCAATTCTTCCCACTTTCAACCTCCCTGAACCAACCTGACATTTGTTATTTTGCTATTGTTTTCTTAGTGTTTTCTTTGTGTTATGTAGGTGCCGGAGGTATTAATCTCCAGTGAAATTTGAGTTGGTTTGTTGTGTTTCCTGTACAAGGATTGAGGTCTCACTTGTTTATGCATGTTACGTGACTCTTTTTTGGACTGAGTGTCCTCAGTCCAAGAGGGGGTGTTACTTATGTGGGGAAATTATTATAATTTGGTTTATTTTGGCATGAGAAGGAACTGATACACATATATCTAAATGACAAGACAAACGAAAACATAAAGTGACGAATTGACAAATGTTATGGTCAACTAAGATTTCGGTTTCAGATAGGTAAATCAATTTATAATACTCTGTTTTTTACGTTTGCTGTGATTCTGAAGTGCACACGGAATCTGTGGTAAATGTGGGAAACGGAAGCTAAAAGAGAGTTTTTCTCTGTAGATTGATGAAACCTGAATTTCTGAATTTTCCAGATAAAATTGACCCTAGCATTCCAACAGATAAATTAAGTTAAATAGGTTTTTGAGTCCAGCCATAATTTGCAAGATTAGCTGGCATGGTCGTTCTAACGGTGAGCGGCCCTGATGAGAATTTTTGTTTTTGTAATTTTCGTCTGTTCTTTTGTGTTTCTGTTACAGATCTCTGTTGGTTCCTTGTCTCGGTGGGTGCTTGTGAGTGGTCGTCATTGTGAGAGTTTTTGACCCAAATTAATCAATCAAGTTTTATTTCTAAAGCGCCTTACAATAATCAAAGTTGACCAAAGCATAATGATGTAGAAAATATAGCGGACGCCGAGGGAGCATGAACCGAGACAACGACCTGACAGAATCAATACGGGGAGGAATTCGAGAGCCCCTCCCGAGAGGAGGAGCTCCCGCTTTGGCCCCATCGGCCCCTCCTCCATATGTACAGAGCGGGGCGTCCAGCTCCACTTTTTACCCCCAGTTAATAACCCTTCATGGACTGGTGGATGTGGACGTGGCGGCTGCGACCTTGTTATCAGCGGAAGAGCATAAAAATGGCCATGCCCGGGTGCCCGCCTAAGTCTAACTCAGCGACCTTGCCTGAGCGGACTTACCATCGAGGGTCTACATTAAAAACACCAGGACCTGTTGGACGCTCCCAGATACTTAGGACCTTTTGACGTGACTCGAAGGACCGCCACCGCAGTTAAGGTAGAGGGGCGTGACAACTGGTACCACTGGTCACACTTGAAGCCCTGTTCTGAGAAAACCGGCTTACTGGACTCATACGCATCCCGGACGGTTGACACATCCTGACGAATATGGTAGTGGGTCTAACAGCCCCACTGAAGGGGGTGGGGGACACCAACCCCGACCCACACGGTCACAAAGACATAAAAAAGACTAACAAATATGGACTTAAGGCCTGGGTTTTAAAACCAGGACCTTTTAAGGTGTCCATACGGGGTGTGGGGCCTGACACTTGCTCTTTGCTTGCTCATCATACCAACAGTAATAAAAATAGACGATCCACATAGTTGTGAGGGACGGGTCAGAGGACACCCTATCAAAGAATTGAAATTGGCCCTCTACAAGGTATACAAAGACGTAGGTAAAACACCTGGAGAAAATCTGGTCATCTACTGCAACAATGTTGGTGAAAATGGGAGAAGCAGTGTCGGACCAACACACCCTAGACTGGATCACCCATTGTACAGAGAGAAGAAAAAAATGATAAAAACATGGGAAAACAAAGAAGGAACAAATTACGCTGTTTTGAAACCTGTGATTTATGATGTATCTAACATGTCTGTTTCCACAGAGGGAGATGGATCTAGGAAGGTCTTTCAATACGGGGGGGGGGTCATACACCAGGAGAGAATAAATGGGTAAAATTAGCTAAGCACACGGCCATGATTACCAACTCAACCCTGCAGGTGGGAAACCGTACCCTCGGTCAATCATACGTACCTTTCTCTGATGACGGCGGCCGTAAGCCCCTGTTCGGAGATGGGAAAGGATTTATCGCCACGCTGATCCCTATGATCGGTGTGGCGTCCTCCATGCAGCGTATAAATGAGGTATGGTGGATCCTGGAGGACCTAACTGAGGTAATAGGCGACATCTTGGACCAAATGGAACGGAGTCCAGAACTTAAGGCAGTGGCTGTTGTGGTTATGCAAAATAGAGTGGCGTTAGACGCGCTGTACGCTGAACAGGGTGGTATGTGCGCAGCAGTTGGCCTTGACCACTGCTGTACATATATTCCCAACGACACTGGCAATTGGACAGCCATTAAAAATAAAGTAAAGGTACTCAAAGACTTCCTCGCGTCTCAAGAAGACCAGGGTCCTCAGTGGACCTGGCTAAATTGGTTGAATTCCGGTTCCTGGATCCATATCCTTCAAAAGGTGGGTATTCTTATAAATGTAATACTCTTGTTTTGTTGTGTTGTGCCTCTCATTCGCAGCATGGTCTCCAGGGCTCTGGGTTCCACTGGGGGCATCTATACGATGGGTGATGCGTCCCAGGGGGACACGGAGCTCGGGACAAGGGAAACGCCAGAAGGGGGTGGTCCCAGCCTGTACTTGGAAAGAGTACGGCAGGCTTTGAAATATGAATGGGACGACCCCCGACAAGGCTGTGATGGAGAATATTGTGGTGGAGATAATATCTAAACAACACTGTTCGGTGTTGTTGCGCTTGCTGTGTTTTGTGTGCAGGAATGTTTATTTTTGTGTCAGAGACGGTCCCAGGGGGACGTAAAAGTTGACATGTACCGTTGACACGGAATAAAAACCAGCTAAGTTCCGCCTGGAAAGATTAGTAAGCGGAAGTTACACATGGAGAGAGAGAGATGATTTTGAAACCACTCAGCGGCTGGTTGAGTATGCCCTACATAAAGTGAACATGTTTTTTTGGTGTTATAATATGTGAATTTGTACTGTGATTTTTTGATACAGGCTGTACTTTTGTGAACTTGAAAATATTATGGTTTTGTTGTCCTCCTTTGGGAGGTCAAAAAGGGGGTCTGAAGAGATATAATATTTTTATACGATGTTTTGTTCCTTTGGCTATTTAGCAAACTAACCAAAAGTTGTCATTCAGTGCAGAAAGGTGTGGTTTCCTCAGAATCCTTTGTTTCAAGGAAAGATTAAAAGACACAGCAACCCCCACCCGGTCCACTGGCCACTTGGACAGAAGGGGTCAAATTACGACGGAACTGAATGGACAGCTTTGGGGAGCCAATGGGAACGATGACAACACTACATGTGGTCTTAGACTCATAAATCTTGTGGACAATGGAATGTGTAAAAATACTGTGCTTCCCCAGGGAAGAGTCAGTCTGCCCATTGGCAGGGCGGCTGGCAGACTCACATTTGATAGGGAACTGGGGAAGACAGAATTCTGTATTAAGATGACATGTTAGGGAAATAAAACTTCTAATTTTAACTCCTTGATTTTGTCATCAATCCTGGTATTTAATTATTAGTTTATGTAGAGTAGTTTTTGACGACTCTCAACTCCTCCTCCAGTTTGAATACGCGGTGTTGTCAATTAAAGGTAATGTTAAATAGGGAAAAAGTAACCTCCGTCGTAGCGATACTATTTTATGGTGTACAACGACAACACAGGAAAACGGCTGTTTTCTTTAATATTAAATTGTATTTTATCCTTTTAAACTGCATTTGTTTTATTGGCTACACCACACCCATAACATCCTCCAATCGGACTCGAACCTGTGACATAAATACATGAAATTAACGGGGCAGGGCTGATAATATTTTTAATGACACAGAAAATACAGATTCTACTGGAATCACTCTTCCTTCTTTTCATTTAAAGATGTGAGATGGAGGAATACGTGCACTGATATCTATGTAATATATCTGAGTGATGTTTCTTCATGATTTGTCATAAGGCTATCTCAGATTTCATTCATGTGCATATATTTGATTTAATAACCTATAGTTTATCAGTTCTCGGTTGGCCCGTCTGCTCACCGGTTCATCCAGACCCAGACACATCACCCCCGTCCTCTCCTCCTGCACTGGCCCCCGGTCCGCTTTCGGATTGATCTGAACATTTTAATGTTTGTTTTCAAAGCTCTCCATGGTCTCGCTCTGCTATATTTAAATGAGATGTTGGCCGTACATCGCCCCAGCAGAGCTCTCCGGTCTCTGATCGAATGGTTCTGGACGTGCCCTGGTCCCGGGACAAACAGTGGGCGATCCTTCCTTTGTGGTTGTAGCACCTAAACTGTGGAACTGCTGCCCGTCAGTCTGCGTGTTCTCACAGATCAGTCTCTTTAAGTCCAGACTAAAGACTCATCTCTTCAAACTGGCTTTGAACACCTAGAATGCACTGATTAGAATGTGGTTTTAAAATGGTTTTATCTTTCTGTGAAGCACTTCCTGGTGTTGTTGTAAAGTGCTATATAAATAAACTTTGACTGACTGATTGATTGATAGTAAAATGTTGCTCCATCCATCCATTTTCTTCCACTTTATCTGGGCCGCAGGGGCAGCGTCTGAGCAGAGGTCCACACAGACTTCCTCCAGCTGGTTGGAGGGGACGCCGAGGCGACACCAGGCCCAGAGACATGTCCCTCCAGTGTGTCCTGGGTCTACCTCACGATAGGACATGACTGGAACACCTCCCAAGGGAGGCGACCAGCAGGCTTCCCAAACAGAGGCCCAAGCCACCTCTGCTGCTCCTTTCGACATGAAGGAGCAGCAGCTCTACTCAGAGCTCCTTCTGGGGCTCACCCTATCCAACTGCTAGCTTCCACATTTAAGGAGGCTGGTGGAGACGACCAGGTCAGACTGAAGAGGAGGAAGTGGGCTTTGATGTCACTGCCGTTCAGGGGCGGCCAGGAACGGAGTGGAGTGAAGCGGAGGAAGAAGTGGAATCTGGGGGGAAGGGTGCACATAGCCACCCTGCGAAGGGAAACTCATTCCGATCACCGGTATCCACATCTTGTCTGGGGGACCAGAGGACGTGTTCCAACTACAGAGGGATCACACTCCTTCAGCCTCCCCGGTAAGGTCTACTACAAGGTGCTGGAGAGGAGGATCTGACCGATAGACAAGCTGGAGGGTTGCCTCAGTCCACATGCGTTTTGTGGATCTGGAGAAAGTGTTTGATCGTGTCCCTCGTGGCGCCCTGTGGGGTTGCGTTGAACACAGCTCTATCATCTTTGACACTGATCAGAAATATAAATGGCTCTACATGTGTCAGTGTGGAGAGGGTCTGCCTTCCCCTGGTCAGAGGTGGGTACTGTAGCTAAATATTTATTCAGGAGTAGCGTTAAAATCATTTTCCTCACACATATGTAAAAAGTATTTCATGAAAACACTACTTGAATACTGTGAGTGCAGAGCATCTGGAAAACAGCACCGAGCTGTTTGTGAGCCTGTTGTATCAACACTAAAGCATAAATGACTATACTGCTGATCCACGTTTCCGTAATAACTCAACAGGACACTCATGTGCTCATATGAACTTTATTGTATTGCAGCATGCTCACACACACACAAGCATTTATTGCCACGTAAAGTTTCGGCGCTTCATATAGATTTGAATAAGAATAAATGTTTATATATTGCACGTCACACAGTGTGAGCTACAGCTGCCGCACGGAAGACTGGCCACTTTTCCCAAACATTCACACATGCACGAGGACATGTCGGTAGGAAGCAATGCCAGAAGCCGGGTTCAGTGGACGGGTCAGGCACCTCAGCCATGGGACAAAACACACTGCCTGGACAAAGAGCCCTCAGCAACACACATTTATCTGGCATTGACCTTGTTTTGCTGATGGGACTAGAGCTGGGTATCCATTCAGATTTCCCCAAATCGATTCGATTTAATTCCCTTCACAAGGGCCTGATTCGATTCACGATTCAGTTTGAATTTTTTTGTTTCAGTTAATTACAGTTAGTTCCAATTTTACTTGGATATTGGAGCCGATGTAACACATGAATTTCCCCAATGGGAGATCAATAAAGTATATTTTATCTGGAAGACATTCTCAGAAGAACTAATGCTGCAAATAGTATAGAAACTAACTCTAAGTTGGTAAATTAGTGAAAATATAACTATTTACATTAAGAATTGAACACCACCCCCATGTGGCCATGTGTGTAATGACACACTGGCACAGCCAGTCAGGCTGGCCATTGACAGTAAACAACATGGCTGCCACCACAGACATTAGGGGCAAACCGTCAACACGTTCCCTAGATCTACGCCCAAGATGAATGGCAACAAACCACTAAATCTTTGTTTGGAAGATTTTTTTACTATTTTTTTTGCCACGCTGTAACTTTGCAATCAGGAGGGCTACGGGACGGGCCGCGGCGAACACTGTGCAAAAAAAAGTCTCTATTTAATTTAGTTTCAAAGTTATTGCCAATTGAAATACACTACCTTAGAATCGATTCAAGTGTTTTTTGAATCAATATCGGCATGTTCAAAGGAAAATCGATTCGATTTCGATTAATTAAACCCAGCCCTAGATGGGAAAGTCAAACCACTGTGCAATGCCTCTTCCAGCATATCCCAAAGATTCTCAGTGAGTGCCTTTACATGCGTTGGAGTATCCTGTTATTACTCATTGTATAGGCGCCATCTGGTGGTGAAAAAGCATTGCAGCAGTAAGCCTGAATAAAGCGAACTCGACACTGGCTGAGCTCATTTATTCTCATTCAGAAATGTGAACCAAATGGTCATGAATGAGTTTGTTTAACCAGAGAGTGATAATTCAGTCAGAGGAAAACTGCTCATGAGACGAGAAACTAAAGAATGAGACGGACATAAAGTGTCAGGGACACGGCGACCTCAAAATGATGTCACTGGCCAAGATGAACATGATAATGCTTCTGCTTGTGACAGTGCAAGAGCAGTGATTTTCAACTGGTGGGTCGGGACCCGAAAGTGGGACGCGGAACCATTTTCTGTCATTGGGTTATTTTGATCATTTCAGTCTTAAAGGCATATCTTCTGCTTTTGCAATAAAAAAATACAAATGTGAAATACAATATTTTATACGATATATGACAAAATACATTTTTATTTGGGCTCGTCACGGTGGGTCCCAGAGCCAAACCACTTGAGAACCACTGTTTTAGAGCACAAAGCATTTATGTTTTTTCCGTTTTTCTGTCCAGTCAGACGACAAAAGAACAGATCACTGTCTGAATGGAACTCACAAACTGCTACCTATAATCAGTGTTGGGCAAGTTACTTTAAAATCATAATATATTCTATAGTAGCCCCTCCTTAACGTGGTGGAGGGGTTTGAGCGCCCAAATGATCCTAGGAGCTCTGTTGTTGGTATTGTATTGTATAATGTATTATGTTTGTATTACATGTCACTGTTTGAAAAATGTAACTGTAATAAATAGCCATAGTGATAGTAATAATGCCACTGAGTAAAAGTGTTGCTTTCTGTCTTTGATATGTGTGTCAGTACCTCGGCTCATTTAGCCCATCACTAACCCATGGGAAACAACAGGCTCCAGAGGTGCGGGGGCTAATGACAAACACGGCAAGGAGCTAAACTCTTTAGCGATGTTGCTCACACATGGAGACAAAACCTGACGACAGCTGATATTGTTGCCCAGACCAAGAACTGTGAACTTTATGCTTATTCAGGAAACTGATTGATAAAACCAGGATACTTACAATCCCCATTAATATCCAGGATCCTCGAGCCCATGTGGACGCACTCAAATGGGGCTAAGGTCCGGACTCTGTAGTGGCCAACCCATGTGTGTAAACGATTTCTCCTCTTCCTGAACCATTCCTTCACTATCTGAGCCTGATGAATCCTAGCATCGTCATCTTGGAGTAAACCCAAGCCATCAAGGCAAGAAAAATGAATTGCTGTCTTCCCTGGTCATTCAGGGAATCACAGACCTGATTCTTTGGGCCCATACGTAATGTGGCTGACCCTAGATCGTACACATCCTCGTGCCGACTTTGTCTTTTGTCCAGGCAGTGCAGATCCAGCAACACATGCTCTTACACCTGTAAACTAATGATATGTCTAAAGGAGATGATAACAAAGATCTCATCCACATGCAGTCACAACAGTCCACTCGCACTGTAAACAGTGACAAATATGATTGTCGTTGCAGGTCCTTCAAGGGCTCGTTCCCTGTGCCGGGCCGTCAGTGCGCCACCGCCTCGGTCCCGGTCTCTTTAAAGGCGCTGTAGCAGATCTTCCCTGGTTTTCAAAGAGGACGTCCATTATGTCTCCTGAAGTGTATTATGTTGACAGATCATTTAAGGGACTATCTCAGCGGAGGAGAGTTGCGGAGACGTTGTGGAGACTGCCGCGACTGGGGACTAGTTGGAGACTCAAGTTGCCACTGTTCACCGAGATGTCTCCGAGACGTCCCCTGGAGATAAGGCGAGTCTCCAGATAGTCTTGGTGAAAACGAACGGATTTGATTTCAGCGGAGTCTCCACATGGTCTCCGAGAGGTCTACGCGGTCTCAAGCATTGACAAAGTTGTGAACACTATTTGTTGTGAGACATTTCTGCTACGCCCCTGCAATGTCTCCGAGACCTGTCGGATACCAAGGAGATAGAGTCAGAGTCTCTTTGAGATCTCCTTGGTATCTGACAGGTTTCAGACACATCTCCATGACCAGTGGCAACTTGAGTCTCCAACTAGTCTCCAGGCCGATGAGATAGGCCCTTAAAGAGATAAACAGAGTAGATGAGCAATTTTAGACTTGATTCATTTTGACTAGCGGTCCTTCCATGTTAGCTTTTAGGAATGCATTTAAGCTTCTGGTTTAGACATGGCTTACACCCACTTTAGACATAGTTTAGTTCTTGGGAAGTCCAAACTTTGAGGCGCGCTACCACCTGTTTACCCTTTGAATTACTTTAATATAAACAACAACAAAAACTAAGCGACTAAGCTTTATGCTTTACTAAATGTTAGCAAATTGTGGCTCATTTGTAGAAACATAACAAGCCTTTGAGGAGGAACTTGGTAAGAGCTAGATTCCTGCTAGAGTTTTTTTTACTGTGGGCTTTGGGTCAAATACACCCTTTACCCCCCAGTCCACAACGAACAAGTTCAAGTTTTTGTCCACTTTGAAAATGGGAAACATCAGGTACAGAGCCTCAAGAGACAGACATGACGGCTTATAATCCTTGAAGAACATTGGGTATGTAGACTCTCTGGAGCTGCTCAGACCTTTGAAACCGCTTGGAGATCTACAACACAGACATAAGAGTGTGCACTTGAGTACCATGGTAATAGAGCCGGGGCGACCCTGCGTGGGGATAGTCACCTCTAAAGTTTCCAGGGGCTTCCTCGTCTTCATCAGTCATGTCCATCTCCACATCGCTGGTGTCCTCCTGACTCTGCCAGTGCACGCTCACCTTCTGCAGGGACATTCACAGACCACACAGTGTTTCGAGTGGATGTATCCTGCATAATTCTTTTCTTGGGCGTCTTTGGCCATAGACGGTAAAGAATAATAGACAGCTCCTCCTCGCTCCTCCTCACTACTCCTCACTACTCCCCGTTTGCCACAATAACTACGTTCGAGGGGGAAATCATGGCGGATTTACAGACTCTTCCAAGCCAGCTGTGACGGAGCATGTTCCTAAAAAGGTCGGGATCTTCACTGTAGACTCGGCCCTCACAGTGTGTAGTTCGGTCGCAGGTGTTCCCGCGTCATCAGCTCTAATGGCAACGGCCTGTCAATCAAAGTCTGAGCCTCATTAGTATACGAGATTTCTTAATACAATTTCTAAATACAATTCTAAATGTTTCTTAGGAAAACCAGCCTGGTTTCTTTAATTGTAACTAACCCAGCTGTAGAACGTTTAGGAAACTTAGAAACCAGGCTTTAAAGTTGTTTTAACGTGTCTACCCTATATACAGGGTATGTGTGCCAAAATGGGTAGAGTGGTCACTATGATTAAGAGATATGTACATTTTTTGACAAGCAAAGCCATGAAAGTGATTGTACAGGCTCTAATATTATCCAACCTTGACTTTTGCCCCACTGTATGGCCTAGTACCACTGCTGACAATATAAGAACTTTACTAGTTATACAAAATCGAGCAGCACGACTAGTACTTCAGTGTGACTATTACACCTTCACTAAATTAATGCATCAGGAACTAAACTGGCTATTGGTACAGGATATACTTCTATATTCAGTATTTGTTTGTTCAGAAATGTTCCTGTCACTAAAACTCCTCAGACGCTCCACCAAAAGGTTCAGCTTGAACATACAATTATGCAACCAGACACGCTTCTTACCTAAAGTAGTAACAAATCCCATGAAAAGAACATTTGCTCACAGGGGAATGTAGGAATGGGATCTACTTCCCAAGCAAATAGTTCTAAAGGAAAACCATTTTCCATTCAAAATGATTCTGAAAAAGTTTATTCTGTATTACAAATCACTCCATAAAACTTCAGGTCAGACATGAATTTAAAGCTGTTCCAGAGTGAAGTTTGTGCCTTTGTGATTTAATTTGTTTTTTATAATGCCTTATTTTATTAATGGGATTGTAATACCTTGCCTTGCATTATAATAATGTTGAAAACTGTTGTACCAGTTATGTATTTTTAAGTCCAAGACTTTGTTTATCTTCGTGTAATTGTATATATGGTATTTTTTTTACGGACCCCAGGAAGAACAGCAGCAGCTTTGCTGTGGTTAATGGGGATCCTAATAAATAAACATAAACATACAGTGGGAGGAAAAAGTGAGTACACCGTGTGGAATTTCTTACATTTCTGCCTAAATTTGTCATGAAATGTGGTCTGATCTTTATTAAAATCATAAGAATGATTAAACAGTGTCTGCTTAAACTAATACCACCCAAACATTTACATGTTATCATATTTTTATTGGCCATAACATGTAAACATTCACAGGACAGGGAGGAAAAAGTGAGTACACCGCCTGAATCTCACTGAACTGCAGCAGTTTTGTAAAGAGGAATGATCCAAAATTAATTCTGATCGTTGTGAGCGTCTAATCTGCAACTACAGAAAAGCAGTTATTGTTGCAAAAGAAGGATCAGCCAGATATTTAATACAAGGATTCACTTACTTATTCCATGATGATGTGAATGTTTTTCTACAAAATATCTTGATAAACCTGTGAATTAATTTTTCTATTGATGACAGCACGTTGTCCAGGCCCTGAGGAAACAAAACAGCCCCACACCATGATTCTCCTGCCCCAGACTTCACAGTGGGGAGAGGGTTTTGATGTTGGTGCTGTTCCATTTGTCCTCTACACATCTTTCAGTTTCTGTGGACTGATGAACCCAACGTTGAATAGTTTGGGCGGAACACACAATGTCGTGTATAGAGGACAAATGGAACAGCACATCAACATCAAAACCCTCTCCCCACTGTGAAGTCTGGGGCAGGAGAATCATGGTGTGGGGCTGTTTTGTTTCCTCAGGGCCTGGATAACGTGCTATCATCAATAGAAAAAATGAATTCACAGGTTTATCAAGATATTTTACAGAAAAACCTGAGACATGCACAACAGCGTGGAATAAGTAAGTGAACCCCTGTATTAAATATCTGGCTGACTCTTCTTTTGCAACAATAACTGCTTTTCTGTAGTTGATCTTGGATCATTCCTCTTTACAAAACTGCTGTAGTTCAGTGAGATTCAGGCGGTGTACTCACTTTTTCCTCCCTGTCCTGTGAATGTTTACATGTTACAGCCAATAAAAACATGATCAAATAGAAGACATTCCACACAGTGTACTCACTTTTTCCTCCCACTGTAAACCCTGAAGCTCATCCGTGGAAATGCATTCGTAAAAAACCTCTTTCAGTTGCACTGCACAGAGCAGTGTGGTTCACAGCTTCATGGCGCCGTGATGAACACACTTAGAGCTGAACCAATGTTGGATTATAGGCTTTAAAAATGTGGAGGTTTTACCTGTAACCCAGGTCAGAGCACCACAGCAGCAGAAGAATAAACGACTAGAGTGAACAGGACCTGACAATTACTGCATGAATGGAGAGAAATACAGAAGTACTCCTGGTAACATTATATCATGGTTTAGTACATTTTGCAGCATATGTCTCCCCAGGCACCCCCTGCAGAAGAAGTCTGGACCCGCCAGACAAAGCGGTTGTGAAGTGCTTACGTTTCTCGGAGCTTTGGTTGGCTGCTGGCTGCGTGCACAGTCAGTCGACACACTGATGAGATGTCGCATCTGCTGGTCCAGCCGCACCCGCTCCCTCTCGCTCTGCTTGAAGCGGCGCTCGGCGTCCCTCAGCCGCAGGAGCTCATCCTGCAGCAGACTGTGCTGTCTCTGCAGTAAGGCCAGCTCTCCGATGGCGCCCACCTCCGGACTCTCCCCATCTCTCCTGCACCTCCACAGCTCCCCTGCTCCGCACTCCTCCTCAGGCTGGAGCAGCAGCTCCAAGATGGAGTCCTGCTTGATGACTGCGCCCTGCACACAGGACCAAGACCAACTTCAAAACACAGCCAGGTCACGGATAGAAAAGCATGAAGACTGCAGCTATTCCTTTGGTGAGAGCAACACCCTGTGACTCAGAGGAAGGACTGGGCCTTTTCTTTACCTATTCAACATTGTGTGACAAACATTGTATCCACTTCTATATTGACGTTGGTCGCTAATGTATAGCTTATATAGACAAAAGTGTCAATATAAGGAAGTCAACAGAGATGCATCAAAAATGAAGATGATTTCTTCTGGGGTTTGACTCTACAAGGTTTGCACATGTAGAGACTGACATTTTAGCCCATTCCTCTTTACAAAACAACTCAAGCTCTGTCACATTAGAAGGAGAGCGTTTGTGAACAGCAGTTTTCAGGTCTTTCTACAGATTTTCAATAGGATTTAGGTCAGGACTTTGACTGGGCCATTCTAACACATTAATATGTTTGTTCTTAAACCATTCCATTGTAGATGTAGCTTTGTGTTTAGGGTCATTGTCCTGCTGGAAGGTGAATCTCCGCCCCAGCCTCAATTCTCTGGCTGACTCCAGCAGGTTTTCCCCCAAAATGTCTCTGTATTTGGCTCCATCCATCTTCCCAACTATTCTTACAATCTTCCCAGTCCCCGCTGAGGAAAAGCAGCCCCATAGCATGATGCTCCCCCCACCATATTTGACACTGGGGATGGTGCACTCAGGACGATGAGCAGTGTTAGGTTTGCTCCATACATAACGTTTGTCTCATCTGACCAAAGCACCTTCTTCCACATGGTAGCTGTGTCCTCCATATGACTTCTAGCAAACTTCAAACGGGATTTCTTATGGCCTCCTTTCAATAATGGCTTTCTTCTGCCACTCGTCCATGAAGGCCAGATTTGTGTAGAGTACGACTTATAGTTGTCCCATGTTCAGATTCCCCCAGCTCAGCGGCAGGACGTCCCAGCTCCTCCAGAGTTATCTTGGGGCACTTGGTTGCATTTCTGACCAGTGCTCTCCTTGTTCGGTCTGTTAGTTTAGGTGGACGGCCGTGTCTTGGTAAGTTCTCAGTGGTGCTATACTCTTTCCATTTCTGAATGATGGATTGAACAGTGCTCCGTGAGATGTTCAAATCTTGGGAAATCTTTGTATAACTTAACGCTGCTTTAAACTTCTCCACAGCTTTATCCCTGACCTCTCTGGTGAGCTCCTTGGCCTTCATGATGTTGTTTAGTGACCAATACACTCTGACCATAGCTCTGAGGCCCTCACAGAACAGCTGGAATTATACTGAGAGTAGATTACACACAGGTGGCCTCTATTTAATGGTTAGGGCAAGGTGTGAACTTTCTGCAGTTATTAGGAATGTTATAAAGGCAATTTAATGCTCTCAGAAAATGCTGTATGAATACTTATGCACGCCCCACTTTTCACTTTTCTATTTTTTGTAAAATAACAGAATCATGTATCAGTTTGCTTTCACTTCACAGTGTGTGTGACTGACCTGCAGTGCGTGGAGGCCCGTGCTGAGGCTCAGCAGTCGTTGGCAGATGTCCTGTGAAAGTATGGACAGGTCAGCATGAACATGACTGAAGGGAACAGGCAAAGTCATACGTGTAGCCGACTGTAAAACGAGTAAATGAGGTTTGGTATTACTTATGGTCGCAACATAGCTGCCATTATTTTCAGACCAGTTCTTTTATTTCTTGACATGTTTCAGATGCTTCCTCTCGCTGTTTTTAGGTTGTGGGATGTTCCAGTGGCGTGTGTTGCCAACTGATTTGTGGATGGAGGACAAACACATGCATTAGATTAAGGAGGCAGTAAACAGGGTTGAGGGCGGGGGCTCTATCTATTTCAATGACCTGGGACACTATCCTGTGGATGTCAGACTGCAGATGGCGCCATTCTGACTAATGCACACTAAAGAATGAGGCCAACACCTGCGGCAGCTGCAAGGCACGTTTGTAAGGCACACTTTCTGAAGAAAAATGCAGAAAGCAACCGAAACATGTCAAGGAGTGAAAAACAGCGCACAGGTCTGATACTGACAGCATTACAACTGATTTAAAAGACCAAATGTCAGGAGCAGTGGGCGCCTGCAGGACCGGACCAGTGTTGCCACAGATTACTTGAAAAAGTTATTTGATTACAGTTCCTGATTACTCCTTAAAAAAATAACTAAGTAACTTTTTCTGATTACTTTATTAGTCGTACCACAACTACGCAGATGACACTCAGATCTACGTGTCCCTGACGGCAGGTGAACAGGGGCCTGTAGATACTCTCTGTGACTGATACAGGTGAACATGGGCCTGTAGATACTCTCTGTCACTGATACAGGTGAACATGGGCCTGTAGATACTCTCTGTCACTGATACAGGTGAACACGGGCCTGTAGATACTCTCTGTCACTGATACAGGTGAACATGGGTCTGTAGATACTCTCTGTCACTGATACAGGTGAACAGGGGCCTGTAGATACTCTCTGTCACTGATACAGGTGAACATGGGTCTGTAGATACTCTGTCACTGATACAGGTGAACAGGGGCCTGTAGATACTCTCTGTGACTGATACAGGTGAACATGGGCCTGTAGATACTCTCTGTCACTGATACAGGTGAACATGGGCCTGTAGATACTCTCTGTCACTGATACAGGTGAACATGGGCCTGTAGATACTCCCTGTCACTGATACAGGTGAACATGGGCCTGTAGATACTCTCTGTCACTGATACAGGTGAACATGGGCCTGTAGATACTCTCTGTCACTGATACAGGTGAACATGGGCCTGTAGATACTCCCTGTCACTGATACAGGTGAACATGGGTCTGTAGATACTCTCTGTCACTGATACAGGTGAACAGGGGCCTGTAGATACTCTCTGTCACTGATACAGGTGAACACGGGCCTGTAGATACTCTCTGTCACTGATACAGGTGAACACGGGCCTGTAGATACTCTCTGTCACTGATACAGGTGAACATGGGCCTGTAGATACTCTCTGTCACTGATACAGGTGAACATGGGTCTGTAGATACTCTCTGTCACTGACACAGGTGAACATGGGCCTGTAGATACTCTCTGTCACTAATACAGGTGAACATGGGCCTGTAGATACTCTCTGTCACTGATACAGGTGAACATGGGCCTGTAGATTCTCTCTGTCACTGATACAGGTGAACATGGGCCTGTAGATACTCTCTGTCACTGATACAGGTGAACAGGGGCCTGTAGATACTCTCTGTCACTGATACAGGAGAACATGGGCCTGTAGATACTCTCTGTCACTGACGGCAGGTGAACATGGGCCTGTAGATACTCTCGGTCACTGCATCGAACAGATCAGTTTGTGGATGCAAAACAACTTTCTCCAACTAAACTCAGACAAAACTGAGATCATTGTTTTTGTCCCACAGACACAAAGACAAAGTGTTATCAGTCACCTTGAGTCTCTCTCTCTAAAACCAAAAAATCAGGTTAGAAATCTAGGAGTAATCATGGACTCAGACCTGAACTTAAACAGCCACATTAAAGCAATAACATCATCAGCTTTTTACCATCTGAAAAACATTAAGATCAGAGGAATAGTGTCAAAACCAGACTTGGAGACACTCATCCATGCATTTGTCTCCAGCAGGTTAGACTACTGTAACGGCTGCTCACTGGCCTTTCTAAACCAGCTGTTAGAGCTGCAGAACATCCAGAACGCTGCTGCTCGAGTCCTGACAAGAACCAGGAAATATGACCATATTAGTCCAGTGCTCCGGTCTCTGCACTGGCTTCCTGTCACTCAGAGAATAGAATTTAAAACAGCTCTGCTTGTGTACAAGTCGTTTCATGGTTTAGCACCAAAGTCCATCTCTGACATGTTAGAGCCGTATGAACCATCTCGGGCCCTGAGAACTTCAGGGAGGGGTCTCCTGGTGGTTCCCAGAGTCAGGACTAAACACGGTGAGGCTGCGTTTCAGTTTCATGCAGCTAAAATCTGGAACAGTCTTCATGAGGATGTGAGACAGGCCTCAACTCTGACAATGTTCAAATCCAGGCTGAAAACAGCTCTTTTTACCCGAGCAGATGAAAACTGAAAGTATTTTATCTGCACTCTTGCCTTTTACTGTCATGGATTATTTTTTATGTTGATGTTTTAATGATTGACTTGATCTGTTTTCTTGTAACTTTATGCAACTGTGAAGCACTTTGAATTGCCTTGTGTATGAATTGTGCTCTACAAATAAACTTGCCTTGCCTATTAGTCACATTCATCAGCTGCCGACATCACTTCCCCGCATCAAAATGCAAATGACAACCGGTTTAGCCAACGCGTAATTGGAAGCAACATCAACAAAGCTCCAGAGATTCAGAAAGTGAGTATTTCCATCTCTCTCTCCTCTATTGTTGTCCTCGTTTATGCTGAGTCGTCTTCATGCTGAAAATGGGGCTTGTCGCATAATGTTACGTCACTCCACAAGACACAAGAACAAATATGTTTAGGTTTATCCTAAGGAAAATGACAGAATAGTGACTCAAAGTGACACGGAGAAGTCACTTTAATCTGATTACTGGTCTGGAAAAAGTAATGCGTTAGATTAGTCGTTACTGAAAAAAGTAGTCAGATTACAGTACCTTGTTACTGGCATCACTGGACAGGACCCTTCCACAATTCACAGTCTGGAGAATGAGTATATAATGTTTGTTTTTGTCTCGCCGCTATTAGACCAAAGGTTTCAAACATGGCCAGAACTGAAGCGACATTTATACTTGACCGACAGAGGTGTCGATGGTCATAGCTGCTCACCTTGTGCACATGAGCCCCATTCACCGACATGTCCAAGGCATCTGAGGAGGACAACACCTGTCAACATCTAACAGACCACAGGGGGCAGTATGAAGAGCACTCACTAGGGTTGCAAAATTACGGGAATTTTCAACATTGGAAATTTCCCATGGGAATTAACAGGGATTTAAGGGAATTAAAGGTTGCTTCTTTACAGATATAAAGCATAGGAATTTGATTTGACGGCTATAAACTGAAATATCTGTCACAGCAGAGATGAAGAGGACATTCCATGTTTGCATCCATCTTGCAAAATTGTGTGCAGTGTTACAATATTATTATAATAGTTTTTAACATACAGTGAGGAAACCCCCTGCTATTTTGCAAGTTCTCCCACTTAGAAATCATGGAGGGGTCTGAAATTGTCATCGTAGGTGCATGTCCACTGTGAGAGACATAATTTAAAAAAATAAATCCAGAAATCACAATGTATGATTTTGTAACTATTTATTTGTATGATACAGCTGCAAATAAGTATTTGAACACTTGTCTATCAGCTAGAATTCTGACCCTCAAAGACCTGTTAGTCTGCCTTTAAAATGTCCACCTCCACTCCATTTATTATCCTAAATTTAGATGCACCTGTTTGAGGTGGTTAGCTGCATAAAGACACCTGTCCACCCCATACAATCAGTAAGAATCCAACTACTAACATGGCCAAGACCAAAGAGCTGTCCAAAGACACTAGAGACAAAATTGTACACCTCCACAAGGTTGGAAAGGGCTACGGGGAAATTGCCAAGCAGCTTGGTGAAAAAAGGTCCACTGTTGGAGCAATCATTAGAAAATGGAAGAAGCTAAACATGACTGTCAATCTCCCTGGGACTGGGGCTCCATGCAAGATCTCACCTCGTGGGGTCTCAATGATCCTAAGAAAGGTGAGAAATCAGCCCAGAACTACACGGGAGGAGCTGGTCAATGACCTGGGAGGAGCTGGTCAATGACCTGAAAAGAGCTGGGACCACCGTTTCCAAGGTTACTGTTGGTAATAACTAAGACGTCATGGTGTGAAATCATGCATGGCACGGAAGGTTCCCCTGCTTAAACCAGCACATGTCAAGGCCCGTCTTAAGTTTGCCAATGACCATGTGGATGATCCAGAGGAGTCATGGGAGAAAGTCATGTGGTCAGATGAGACCAAAATGGAACGTTTGTCATAATTCCACTAAACGTGTTTGGAGGAAGAAGAATGATGAGTACCATCCCAAGAACACCATCCCTACTGTGAAGCATGGGGGTGGTAGCATCATGCTTTGGGGGTGTTTTTCTGCACATGGGACAGGGCGACTGCACTGTATTAAGGAGAGGATGACCGGGGCCATGTATTGTGAGATTTTGGGGAACAACCTCCTTCCCTCAGTTAGAGCATTGAATATGGGTCGAGGCTGGGTCTTCCAACATGACAATGACCCGAAGCACACAGCCAGGATAACCAAGGAGTGGCTCTGTAAGAAGCATATCAAGGTTCTGGCGTGGCCTAGCCAGTCTCCAGACCTAAACCCAATAGAGAATCTTTGGAGGGAGCTCAAACTCCAGCCCAGAAACCTGACTGATCTAGAGAAGATCTGTGTGGAGGAGTGGGCCAAAATCCCTCCTGCAGTGTGTGCAAACCTGGTGAAAAACTACAGGAAACGTTTGACCTCTGTAATTGCAAACAAAGACTACTGTACCAAATATTAACATTGATTTTCTCAGGTGTTCAAATACTTATTTGCAGCTGTATCATACAAATAAATAGTTAAAAAATCATACATTGTGATTTCTGGATTTTTTTTTTTAGATTATGTCTCTCACAGTGGACATGCACCTACGATGACAATTTCAGACTCCTCCGTGATTTCTAAGTGGGAGAACTTGCAAAATAGCAGGGTGTTCAAATACTTATTTTCCTCACTGTATATAGTTTAGGTCTGTTCTGTTTAATGCAGCTCTGTGTCAGACACAGTGTCTGTGAGTATCTGAGTTAGAAACAGATACATTTAACAAACCACAGTGTGATAAAACAAAATCATTATATTAAACTTAGCAGTCTGTTCCAGCGCTTATTAGAAAAAGAATTAAGCAGAATTTAAGTTTTAAAACGTTTTAACAATATGTCCCAAACACTTGTACTTGGAATGCATGTTTTATGGTTCAAAAACATTAATGGGAAACTAATAAATCTGTTTATAAAAAAACAAACAAAAAATAAACATTATGACAGGGACATTTATGGAGAATTGTTCACCCCTTTGCAACCCCAATACTCACACAGGGGGCTGCTCTCTGGAGAGGGTCCAGTGGAGCCCAGGAGTAAATCACTCAGCGTGTCCACTGCAGAGAAAGCACACAAGCCCATTTTAACATGTGTGAGTGTGTTAATTGTACACGTCAAACAGGTCATGCGTGTGCTTCGTGTGTGAGCTCGTCATGAGCAGCACGTACCCTCCCTCGTGGCCTCCAGCAGCAGTCTCTCGGCCCGGGGCGCCTGTAGCGTGTCGGCCCTGAACAGAGAGCGGGTGTTGGACGGGTGCAAACTCTGGCCACTGCTCAGGTCTGCCAGCTCAGAGAATAGCGCCACCCTCTGGTGGAGCAGTTCCAGCACATCAGTGTCCTTCTGCTGGAGATCAGCTGTGAACAGAGGGCAGACACATGGACATGTAGGAAACAAAGGTGGGTCTGCAGCAGCACTGAATAGGACCTGATTCAGGTCAGAGGCTGGGATCACGGTTGTGAGAAAGAGGACTTTTGAAAACCGGCTTTAGCCAA
This sequence comes from Proterorhinus semilunaris, assembly GCA_021464625.1. NCBI lineage: Eukaryota > Metazoa > Chordata > Actinopteri > Gobiiformes > Gobiidae > Proterorhinus > Proterorhinus semilunaris. The sequence goes on from CM038360.1 coordinate 30,425,704, forward strand.
TACAAGTGTGAGGCTCACTGATTTCTGATTCAATCTCAAGAACCAAAACAAAATCATGTAAAAAGATAAAACTGCTTCATCAGTTTAAATGCTTTTTCAAATTGTAAATCAACATTGATTTGAGCATATTTGTTTCATACATGGGAATATTGATCGGTTATATTTCTTAAATATGTCCTAAAAACTCCCGATATATCCCATACCTTTAACATGCGGATATGGTATGGTAAGCTTAGCGGGCCTTGTAAACCTACACACTTTGCAGGGATTACACTGTAAATTACATCACCAATATAACCAATATGCACGCTAGTTAATAATTAAAATAAAGACGCAGCTCTGCTCTATTTCTGACGCGTGGGGCTCTCTCTCTTTAACCCCGCGTGGTTTCACTTTGCTTTTCGTACGGAAACTAAACAGTTTTAAAAGGCCGTGATGGATCTCACATCGGAGCTGAGAGCGCATGGGTTTGGATGTTCTCACGAAGGACCGAGAGAGGAGAGAAAGAGGTGCAGGAGGTACGAGGCTACGAGCACATGGCCCGGGCGGCGCGTGGAGCAGCTTCAAAAACGTCGGCTCCGACGCAAACTTCTAAATATTGTCCCGTTCACCCACATTACGTTAAAATTGAGCAAGTGTGAGAAGAGCCTTGGTATTGAGGAGCAGATGACGCTCGGAATAAGTCGTTTTCCTTTGAGACTTCACACACATTTCTGTTGCAAAATTCGTGTTCCATGACTCTGTTCAGATCATGTTTAGTTTAGATCCATTTATCCTGTAATCTCACATTTTTCCTATATAAATATAAATAATATTCAGCCATGTACAGGCTATGTAAATGTCTTTAAAAAATGCTTATAATGGTTCACTGTAAAAGCCCGACCCTAGTGGTGCCACATGAGGACGTCCTGGATGTTGATGTGTTTTAATATGTGATACCAAAGACACATTTCCACCTTGGTAAATAAAGTTTTGGTATCCGTACCTTTGAGCCTCCTAATGCGGGCCTTATGTTCTGACTCGATCAGGGGGAACTCCTCTCTGGAAGGGCACCTGAGCAAAGGCAAAGAGTCACACATTAGCGGACAGCTCAGAAGAGAGGGGCGCAGCGAGGCGTGGGAGCGTACTTGCGGACGGCCTGCTGGATGTGCTGGTTCCACAGCGTGCGCTCGTCCTTGGAGGCTGTGTGCAGCTCATACATCTCTGGGGGGGAGGCGTCACTGATGCAGAACATGCCCCGCTCCTGGTTAGCGATGGGTCTCACGATGAGGTTCTGTAGGGACAAGACCGGGGGCTTGTCCTGGGCCACCCGCAGCACAGAAGAAGGGTCAGTCTACATGTACCATTAGCGAGGTCAGTCTATTTGTACTGAACACATGTACCATTAGCCAGGTCAGTCTATTTGTACTGAACATGTACCGTTAGCCGTGTCAGTCTATTTGTATTGAACATGTACCGTTAGCCAGGTCAGTCTATTTGGACTGAACACATGTACCATAAGCCGTGTCAGTCTATTTGTACTGAGCACATGTACCATTAACCAGGTCAGTCTATTTGTACTGAACACATGTACCATTAACCAGGTTAGTCTATTTGTACTGAACACATGTACCGTTAGCCAGGTCTGTCTATTTGTACTGAGCACATGTACCGTTAGCCAGGTCAGTCTATTTGGACTGAACACATGTACCGTTAGCCAGGTCAATCTATTTGTGCTGAGCACATGTACCGTTAGCCAGGTCAGTCTATTTGGACTGAACACATGTACCGTTAGCCAGGTCAGTCTATTTGTGCTGAGCACATGTACCGTTAGCCAGGTCAGTCTATTTGGACTGAACACATGTACCATTAGCCAGGTCAGTCTATTTTTACTGAACATGTACCGTTAACCGTTAGCCAGGTCAGTCTATTTGTGCTGAGCACATGTACCGTTAGCCGTGTCAGTCTATTTGTACTGAACACATGTACCATTAGCCAGGTCAGTCTATTTGGACTGAACACATGTACCATTAGCCAGGTAAGTCTATTTGGACTGAGCACATGTATCATTAGCCAGGTCAGTCTATTTGCACTGATCACATGTACCATTAGCCAGGTCAATCTATTTGTACTGAACACATGTACCATTAGCCAGGTAAGTCTATTTGGACTGAGCACATGTACCGTTAGCCCGGTCAGTCTATTTGTACTGAACACATGTACCGTTAGCCAGGTCAATCTATTTGTACTGAACACATGTACCATTAGCCAGGTCAGTCTATTTGGACTGAGCACATGTACCGTTAGCCGTGTTAGTCTATTTGTACTGAACACATGTACCATTAGCCAGGTCAATCTATTTGTACTGAACACATGTACCATTAGCCAGGTAAGTCTATTTGGACTGAGCACATGTACCGTTAGCCCGGTCAGTCTATTTGTACTGAACACATGTACCGTTAGCCAGGTCAATCTATTTGTACTGAACACATGTACCATTAGCCAGGTCAATCTATTTGTACTGAACACATGTACCGTTAGCCGTGTTAGTCTATTTGTACTGAACACATGTATCATTAGCCAGGTCAATCTATTTGGACTGAACACATGTACCGTTAGCCGTGTCAGTCTATTTGTACTGAACACACGTCTGATCCGAGTGCTCCTGCTGTAAGCTATTGAATCAATGCACTAAGATAATATATACACGTCGGGCCAGATATGACATTATTATGTCCAATAGCTCTACAGACAACATGCTTGGGCCTAGCAGTAAGACGATAGTCTAGTATAGATAAGGAGGTTAGACAGGAGATAAACAAGTGTCTACCAACACAAATATCCCTGTAATTGTTGCTCTTGTGACAATATACTGGAAACCACAAGGGTTTCACCAAGAGTGAAATTACGGCACTCATTCATTCACCAACATTTTCAAAAACCTTTCTTTTATGCTTTTGTTTGTTTACAGAGTTTTGTTTGTATTTTATCCCAAGAACAGCCCATAATCCAACAGCACTTCTCAACACCTGATGTGCAGACTTACCAGACTGGTGAAAAGGTACTTCTGGTCTTTCTCCTGCAGGAACACCAGGATGTCTGTCATGAGGAGGACCTGCACCTCTGAGGACACAGCAGCACAGAGTGGGACAGGACTCCATCACAGGGACGTGTGATCATAGAGTGGTCTTAGAGTGGGCTGGGATATTTTGGTCTATTAGCAGTGGTGTCCCGTCAGGGCCAGCTGGCCCTGACCAAATGAAGAACCAAAAGTGTAAAATGTTTTAATAGTATATTTATTTTCTAATTTATTTATATAATAAAGTTGAGTCCCTTATATTGATTTTGTCGATGAATAACTGTAATGTCCTACTCAAAAAGTGCCTTAAACACCTCTGGCACACTGCTCTTCCTCAGGCTGCACACATGATTGACAGCCAGTGTGACTGACAGAATTATCAGCCAATCACAATTCGATGTACATTGACAGTGTTTCCGTATGCTAGTGTGGCAGTGTCGCCTGCTGGCAGGCTCTGCCACGTACATTGTTTTTATTATTGGCTACGTGTTATCGCGTCGCCCTATAAATAGTGGGTTATGCGCCCTCTGACCTCTCACTTCCGCCCCTGGTCTCTGGGCCATCCGGTTCGAGCGCTCCGTCATGTCAGCGCCGCTGGTACCGGATGCGCGGGTTACATCGTTAGGCTTTCCGATGCTTGTGTTGGAGGTAAGAGTGGCAGCTAGCCCTTTAGCTTGGCGCAACTTTTAAACTTATTCACGCCGTATTCTCGTCACAGCTGCTGTCTTGTCTTGTGCTGTTTTGTCCTTACCATGGAGCAACGAACGGAGACTACAACATCGTGTACTGAAATACTGGACATTTTGTAATGGAAATATCTGGAACTTAAAGAAACGCAAACTAATTGTGCCAACTTGAAAATGAAACGTAAATCTAAACTGATACCTTTTTGTTTATACTAGAACGTAAAATAAAAGAACGTCTTGTAATATGAATCTTGCCTGCATGTCACTTTCTATCATAACGAACCTGTGTGCCTTGTACTTTGTCAGCAAAAGTTGAATCTCCTGGGGTGGTGTTGTGGCAGTTAAAGCTAAAATAAACACTAAGTTAACCCTCGCCTTGCCACACTAGCCCGAGTGTTCCCGAAGGGTTTTGTTTTTGTTTGGAGTCGGCGGCACCGCTGCTTTGGTTTGCGTTGTTGACAAATCCTTTAGCGAACAAGTGCCACGCAAAAAGGCAGTTTTATCCACACGCATTTTGTCGATAAGTTTATATGCGTTTGACTGCGTGAACCCAGGTTGCTATTGAAGGCCCGGACTGAAACCCCACGGCTCGCCACTGCACATCTCCAGCTAAAGGCCAGAGCTAACGTTAGCAACGTTTCATCGTTAAACAGCTGTTTTCATTCATTGGTGTTTAGTTCAAAGACCTGTTGCTGTCGGCCATTCTCTGACTGTCTCAATGCATTGTGGTCTTTGTATATATTGACCCGTCTGGTGACCATCCCTGCACACTATTGCATTGTGGGAAATGTTGAGTGCACTACTTTTTCTCTCTGGACATTTGGACACCTGGACAAAATGGCCTATGACAGAACAGGAAGTTACAACAGTAGATTTTGTCTTGAGGCATATTGTTACAGGTTTGCACCAAGACTTGACTTTATGAACTCTCCCAGCCATGAAGTCCTCACTGGCTTCACCCAAAGACAACCATAAAAGCTTTGACACAGCGCAGCCGAGATGAACCTTTGATGACGTCACTAACCCATGCTCCGAACCACGCAAGACACTCACACTTTGAATCACTAATGTCTATAGCTACACATGCGACACTTGAGCTGACGGAGTTGTCAGTGAAGTGCACAGACAAATGGTGAAGTCAGCCCCTATATAAAAGTAGAGCATGTTGATTTCAGGAACTATAGCTGGAGTTATAGTTCACAGGAAAGTATTTAGGGTTGTTACTTGTCTGAAGTGGTCTCCCTTGCTATTTTCTCTACTTTATTATTAATATTTAGCTAATATTCTATGACAGTGTCAGTATTGCTCACTAATGTGCTTAATTGTGAAATGTGCTTAAATTGGGATGACACAATAGCGTTAAGAAAGTTTGGAATCAATCAGTTTGGACACGACTAAAATCAAGTGTAGGGCCTTTAACATTTCATCCTAAACTGTGTTTGTTCCTGGGGTGTTGGACAGGGGACTAGGTGCATGCCCTCTGACCTTTGAGGCGGGACCCGGGGCTCTTCCAGAAGAGCGTGCCCTCGTGCAGTAGCTTCCTCCTCAGCAGCTCTTCGGGCCGGAACACTCGGCCGTCCCTCACACGGGCCACCACCTTGGGGTCCAGCTGGGAGTGGATCTCCTCCACCCTCTGGCTCTTCTGCAGCTCATCCATCTTTCAACATTAAAGCACACAGAGGGTTCATCGCAGTGTGAAAGGTCGCAGTTCACAGATCACGAAGCCTTCAGTTATTTAGGACACATGCGTTTCTTTGGAGGAAAACAAAGACGCCGTCTCATTATGTAGAAACCGAGGAATTGGGCGGGTTTGGCTGGTTCGACCCTGCTATCCACAAACTGTTCTTGAACCCCTGTTTTAGGTGCATGCCTTGTATTATTTCAGTAGTTCCTATATTCTCAAAGAGTAATGCTCCAGGGCGTGTTGAAAATGTGCGTAGTGAGGGGATTTTCATGAATAAATTGGTCATATTAGGTATTTTTACTTTCTCCAAAACAAAATGTACTTTTACTTTTCTTTTAGTGATGTTTATTCCTTGCACAGGAAGTGATAGAATTTCCATAATTGTTGTTGTGTAACCATGTAATGCCAAAGAGAAATGAGTCACAGCTCCAAGAACTCCCTCTCCTCCTGTCATTATATCTACAGCAGTGGTAAACTTGAAAACATATTCTCATTTCGTTTTTTGTCAAAATGTTACTATTCTTTTTAGTTTTGGCCAGACAAAACAGGTGAATAGAAGAGATATTCGAGTTCAAACTGTATCACTGACATGTTTTTAGAGCGTTCTTTTTACATTTTGACATTAGTCATAATTTTAGTCAGCAATGATGTTACTTTGACTAAAATGATGATGAAATACACTGCATTCTATAACAGAACATGAAATACATGCATCCCCCCAAACTGTTCACTTCGCTGATATAAAACAATGATTTATACTTACCACGGGGCATTATCCCATCAGAGTAATCAATAGAAACATTTGCCCTATCCCGGACTATCCCCCCAAAAAATGACACTCAAACATGAGCCGGGAAAAAGGCACTTTTCAAACAACACTGAAGCAGATGGAAAGAAGCCCGATGGTTGGCACACGTGGGCACAGTCTACCTGCAGGGCCTCTGGGTGTGGAGCGTTACATGGAAAGAAACACACAGACGACAGAGAGAGGACACAGAGGACAGGACAGAGACAGCAGCGTTAGTCCAGCAGCAAAGACACACAGTATCTCCCCCATACTGCACATTTAGATCACTATTTCAATACTTCTCTACACTGGAATTGACCTTTAGCAAAGCCCCGCCCCCAAACGGTCATTGTCCAATCGTATCTCATAGGAACTGTTGCTATCAGACATTGTCCCGGATCTCTTCCCATAGAAACTAATGGCGCGGGACCTGTTTTCTGCCATTCCGAGCCGATAAATGAGCTAAAAACGCAGAGCCCCCTAACTAGAGCCAAGCTGATACTCGTTTATCGTCCGGAAGAGCCCCGGGTCCCGGCTCAAAGGTCAGAGGGCACCTCTGCCCACGCTCTACTGTCCAACACCACAGAAAACCGGTCAATTTACAAAGAGCGTGACTAGTCCACACTACGGTTGCATTTAAGGCTGCTCTGGGGATTTTTTCCAATTTGTTTTGCTACATTTTCTAAATATATTTGTCCACTGCAGATCGCAACCCATTTTGCCTCAAACTGCAGGAGAATGTGCTGGTATTGCGCCAAATAGAGTCACTAACACACTTCTCCCCTGTAATGACGCTTCTTAACAGAGCTAGCAAACACTGGCTAAAGAGCGGGACTTTTGTGAAAGGTCAATTGTGTTTGGAACCTATCCTGCTCGGCTCTGTTTACAGAATGTTTATGGCTAACTTCCTGTAGGGTAATGCCTACTTCCACATTTCTAACGTGAAATTCAAAATCAGATAAGGCTCCAAATGAAAGGAAATTCACATAAACGACTCTCTGTCAAGATAACACGACATTTTATGTGTTAGCATCAAATGAACGTTAGCCTTTAGTTTCAAGGCTAAATAATATATGGGTGGTTCTCATGTTGTATTTCAACAATATAATTGTTGAAAAATGAAAGGATTTGGAAGGTATATTTTACCAAACATGTTCTTAATGTGGGCCATAAATGTTTTTTTTTTTTTTACATTTTGGTCCAAATTTCATGAACGTAGTAACACGACGTTTCCCCCCCATTTTTATTTGACCTTTATTATAATAACTAATAGAATGGCTTCAAACCTTTTGCACTAGTGCTGATGTTGGAAATGTCTGAAGGTACATGATCGTAATACCAAATCACCAAACATAATTACATCTGAATTAAAAATACTCATCACCGTAACAATTGATTTTTTTAAACAAATATTGTGTGCATGTCGTGCATCTGTATTATATAAGTACATATTTTATCACAAACCTGCAGCTTTACACTGTGTTTGTTCATTACCTTCAAGTTTGTTTAAGACGACATAGCTGACAAGTAATAATCATGTACCCAACATGTTTCAGGTAACATCACAGCGTTCTAAAGGCCTGTAATATTTACAGTGTCTTGCGAAAGTACTAATACACCTTGAACTTTTGCACATTTTGTCATGTTTACAACCATAAACATAAAGATTTTATTTTGATTTTTTTTTTTTTAAAGTTCACACACAAGTAACAGACAACTGTGAAGTGAAAGCAAAATGATACATGATTCTGTTAATTTACAAAAAATAGAAAAGTGAAATATGGGGCGTGCATAAGTATTCATACAGCATTTTCTGAGAGCATTAAATTGCCTTTATAACATTCCTAATGACTGCAGAAAGTTCACACCTCGCCCTAACCATTAAATAGAGGCCACCTGTGTGTAATCTACTCTCAGTATAATTCCAGCTGTTCTGTGAGGGCCTCAGAGCTATGGTCAGAGTGTATTGGTCACTAAACAACATCATGAAGGCCAAGGAGCTCACCAGAGAGGTCAGGGATAAAGCTGTGGAGAAGTTTAAAGCAGCGTTAAGTTATACAAAGATTTCCCAAGATTTGAACATCTCACGGAGCACTGTTCAATCCATCATTCAGAAATGGAAAGAGTATAGCACCACTGTGAACTTACCAAGACACGGGCGTCCACCTAAACTAACAGACCGAACAAGGAGAGCACTGGTCAGAAATGCAACCAAGTGCCCCAAGATAACTCTGGAGGAGCTGGGACGTCCTGCCGCTGAGCTGGGGGAATCTGTACATGGGACAACTATAAGTCGTACTCTACACAAATCTGGCCTTCATGGACGAGTGGCAGAAGAAAGCCATTATTGAAAGGAGGCCATAAGAAATCCCGTTTGAAGTTTGCTAGAAGTCATGTGGAGGACACAGCTACCATGTGGAAGAAGGTGCTTTGGTCAGATGAGACAAAACTTGAACCTTTTGGCCCAAATGCAAAACGTTATGTATGGAGCAAACCTAACACTGCTCATCGTCCTGAGTGCACCATCCCCAGTGTCAAATATGGTGGGGGGGGCATCATGCTATGGGGCTGCTTTTCCTCAGCGGGGACTGGGAAGATTGTAAGAATAGTTGGGAAGATGGATGGAGCCAAATACAGAGACATTTTGGAGGAAAACCTGCTGGAGTCAGCAAGAGAATTGAGGCTGGGGCGGAGATTCACCTTCCAGCAGGACAATGACCCTAAACACAAACATCTACAATGGAATGGTTTAAAAACAAACATATGAATGTGTTAGAATGGCCCAGTCAAAGTCCTGACCTAAATCCTATTGAAAATCTGTGGAAAGACCTGAAAACTGCTGTTCACAAACGCTCTCCTTCTAATGTGACAGAGCTTGAGTTGTTTTGTAAAGAGGAATGGGCTAAAATGTCAGTCTCTACATGTGCAAACCTTGTAGAGTCAAACCCCAGAAGACTTGCTGCTGTTATTGCAGCAAAAGGGGGTTCTACAAAGTATTAAGTCATGCTGTATGAATACTTATGCACGCCCCACTTTTCACTTTTCTATTTTTTGTTTCATGTTTCATTTTGCTTTCACTTCACAGTTGTCTGTTACTTGTGTGTGAACTTTCAGTAAAAAATTCTAAATAAAATTGTAAACATGACAAAATGTACAAAAGTTCAAGGTGTATTAGTACTTTCGCAAGGCACTGTATACAGGTGGGGGGCAGGTACTATGATTTTGGTTTTAAAGACATTTCTGATGTTGTACAGCGATATATCATTAATCATTAATATTATGATTAATGATATTAACCATGGACCCATGATAACCTTTGTTACATCTTCTTTGTAGATACGACTTGTGAAAGTGTAATGCAGTTAATAGGAACAACTGCCTCCTGCCTCCTACATGGGGGTGTGACATCATCACATTCTAGAGCCTGAACAAATGGCTGTGGTCAGGAGCAGAGGGAGCAGTTGGTCTGACCTGCAGTTCGATGGCGGTCAGTAGTTCTCTGGCCTTCAGCAGAGCCTGGCTCAGAGAGGACGCCTCCTCCTCATCTGCAACACACCACACAACCATGTTCATGAACAATTCAGGCATAAAGGAGCAGGTCATTCTCCCCATGGCTTTGACCCGTTGTCCCCCGCAAACAAAGAAAAAGCACCTGAGTGATTCTCAAGGCAAAGGCCAGACTTTAACAATTGGAAATCATTGTACCCCATACTTAAAGGTTTGTGTGTGGGTTTGATGTGGGTAGGCCAAATGATAGCAAACTTATTCACCACAAACCAGGTCAAAACATCTCATATACCTTTGTCCACCTCAATGAGGCAGCAGCAAAGTCAACGAAACACCACAAAAACAGAAGCACAAAATCACCACAATTCACAGGATAAAGGGAATAAAAAGACAAAAAAACATCTCATTGCCAAGGAAGATGACGTGGTGTGTAGGACTCCGACATACAAGTATCAGAAATATTTGAATTCTGAAAATATCTGAAACATTGACATCTCACAGTAGGTTATCTCCAAATATGGAGTGATCAGGGGCCTGGGGGCTCACACACAGGAGTGTTCTGGTGTCTCTGGTTTATACTAATGGTCCTTTCTTACCTGCTGAGGACGTCTCTTACCTACGGTGCTGTCCAGGATGCGCTGGATGAGGACGGGGTACTTGCAGATCCGTTGCGTGACCAACAGGATACACTCCTGAAAGCCGTGTCTCCTGAGGGCGGGGCTGCGGCCGACCCGCTGCAGACAGAACACCATCAGAGGATCAGATAAACTGTGTACTATGGACTCGGATGTGTGCATGAACTAACTCTGAATCAAAAGCAGTATTCGAGTCGATAAGAAGAAACGTGACTTGAATATGAGTGCTTATTTGATTAGTGATGTAATGCCCTTGTCGTTGTTAGAGTCTTGCATTCAAGGCAAAGAGTAACTGGGATAGTTCCCTCTTGATAATTACGATTTAGGTAGGAACATTTGGTGTTGTCCCGTACTATCTCTGCAGGTTCATTGGTTCTTGTGCTCCAAGACTTTAAGGTGGTCATTTATCAAGACAGTTGCGTAAAGCAGTACTAAGTAACTCGTGCCCCTAGAGGCCATAAGCGCATCTGCAGGTGTCGTAGCATGTTGTGTTTTTCTACTTACTCATTGTAAATACTACGCTGACAGAAAAGACAAAGGGAGAGAAGGATATTGTTCATCCAATTACACAATTACACATCATTTTTTTCACTCAAACTTGGCTGTAAACATAGGCGCCGATCCCGTGGGTGCTGCGGGGCTGGAGCCCCCACTCAAATCTTTGGGCACCCAGGCGAATTTCCATGGTTACAAAATGATTCAATAAATAATGCCTAACCTGTAAAGCCGTCACACAGTTTCCTCCAAATACACGAACCCAGGTTGCTTCATAAAATTGATATACGTGCATTTGCGGCTGTTCGTTCCGCTCGTTTAGCTCCATAGGTAGAGCGCATGGTTCATATGGCCGGGGTCCCAACCACGAAAGTGCTGGTTCGATCTCACCTTTTTTTTTTTTTTTTGACTAGGCACCCACTGGGAAGAACATAAATCGGCGCCTATGGCTGTAAATATTGTTTAAGTGGCACTAGCCCGCAGTTAGCTTTGCTCACTAGCCTGTTAGCTTCTTCTTCGTGAGTCCATTAGTGTGTATTGGTTGCTCCGGTCCAGAGGCAGGCAAGTTGCAATTGTGGTAAACAAGTTACTTAGTACTGCTGGAAAATAGCATTTAGCCATCTGTGGGCAAGTTGCACCTAATCTACCATTTAAAACTTTCTGTATTACATACACTTTATAAAAAGACACATTTTGTCTCACTGTCTGACATGAAACCAGAATTAACTTCTTCTTTTTTTTTTATCAATAAGAATTTTAGAAATTACTTCTATTTGCTAAATAGAAGTAAGAGATTTATATATATATATATATATATATATATATATATATATATATATATATATATTACAAAGTTTACATACACTAAGATTACTATACCTTTAAACAATTTGGGAAAGGCCAGATGACGATGTCATGTCAGATCAGAAAGAAGGCGGGTTCTGTGTCCCAGAGATGAACGTGCTGTGTCTGAAATGTGAATATCAACCCAGAAACAAAAGACCTGGTGAAGATGCTGAACCTGGTAAGAGTTTGTCATTATCCAGAGTGAAACAAGTCCTGTTTCACATGGGCTGAGAGGGAACTCTGCCAGGAAGAAGCTCTGACTCCAAAAGAAATAGAAAAAAGCCAAATGCACACAATAAAGACTTTCACTTTTCGACACATATCCTGTGGTCTGACGATTTTTTATTTTTTGGCCATAATGACCATGGTCACGTTTGGAGGAAAAAGCCTGAGAACACCGTCCCTACTGTGAAATACGGGGGTGGCAGCATCATGCTGTGGGGTTGTTTTGCTGTGGGAGGGGCTAGTGCACTTCACAAAATAGATGACATCACGAAGAAAGAACTCTATGTGGAAATATTGGAGCAACATCTAAGACATCAGCAGGAAGTTAAAGCTTGGGCGCAGATGGGTCATTTTCTTGTAGGAGAGGTGTGGTTTACGAATCTGGATTTCAATTATTACTCAAATAATTATGATTGTGTCTATAATCGAGCAGCCCTACCCTCAACTTTCTACAACTCTGTTTAGCTGGCTCATATAAACATTATACAGTATATGCACAGAATCAAAGGGGGATATTTTGATCAAAGCTTAGGGAAGTTCTATCCACCATCAACACTGCTAAATATTCACATTTTACAGTTTGATAGAATTCAAACATCCCAAATGTGCTGCTCAGAAATGGCCTAAAAATACAGTTGAACAATGTGTTATTACAATGTAAAAAGTGTTTTACAGTCTTCATTAAATAGTCTGTTTAAAGTTGTCGTTCTAAGTCACAGAAATGTCACTAAACCTTTTGTTTGCTGGTATTTCAGGCTCATGCGGATGATGTCACCTGAGCTCAGGGCTGAATGTAGGTCAAAAGGACCAGGAGGAAGTCAAAGCTGCACGGTCATGAGCTCTGAGGGGGAAGTGAAAGGAAATCGGTGAGTGTCATTTTTCAACTGACATAAAAACACTCTCATGAACCGGGTTCTGTTTGTTCTAGAGATATGGCCCACAAACGTTATATACCAAGTCCCATCAACCCACAACTACCTACACAGTATAACATTAGACTGACTTGAGGTTTATACCTGTCTTTATAGTTTATAAGTCTCGGGAATTACAGTTATTAATTCTAGATGGACTTTAAACATCTTTCAGTCGTCCCTCAAACGTGAAGTCTTGCCAGCATGTGTCAAATGTGAAATCCTATTGTAATTCGTATCAGGAAACTCACACTAAGAACAGATGAGGAAATGCCAAGGTCAGGCCGTTTGAAGGCAATGAGCATTAATCAGACTTTTTTTTACTGAATCCCTATCCGCACTGGGACTGCTCTGCTCCTTAACCAAGTGTAGGCAAGGCCAGGCCCTTCATAAAACCATCAGCCTCAACATGTTTTGGAGAGAGAGAGAGTCTAACTTAGCCGATGGAGAGTCACATGATCAGTGCCATTGATCTTGTGCCCCTCCATCGGCTGCGTTCAGACCTTTCTCGATATTCTTACAAACATGAGAGATCGAAGTAGTGATGGGCAAGTGAAGCTGTGTCACACTTTAGTTCCAAAAGACTCACTAAAGATTTGGAGCTTCAGAACTGCTTCAGCCAGTTTGAACACTGATCTCTTGCTCGTTTTGATTATTTGCATAAACCTGCTATTGATGTTTGAATGATCGGACCAATCATAGGCCAATAAATAGCACTTTTTTTTGTTCCACGGAGCTCTCAGTCAGAGCTAATTTGACTGGTTTCCCACGGCCCACACACTGCACACACTGGCCCTCATTTATCAAACCTGCGTACGGTGAAATCAGAGCGTATGTGGCGTGTACGAAAAATCACCGCCTGTTTTGGCATTTATCAATCTGATCCTACACCGAGTCAGGAGGTGGAACCGGATACACCAATTTAACTAAACACTAAACAGCAGGAAAACAGTTTTTAACAGCATGAATCACATACTATCCTCATTAGTGATTTAAACATGAAACAAGGCCACAGCGTTAATGTTTATGGACTTGAGCTGCACCGACACGGTCCGAGCCCAGAGACTCAGCCCGGACCAGAGACTCTAGAACCTGGACCAGAGACACTAGAACCTGGACCAGAGACACTAGAACCTGGACCAGAGACACTAGAACCTGGACCAGAGACTCTAGAACCTGGACCAGAGACACTAGAACCTGGACCAGAGACACTAGAACCTGGACCAGAGACACTAGAACCTGGACCAGAGACTCTAGAACCTGGACCAGAGACACTAGAACCTGGACCAGAGACTCTAGAACCTGGACCAGAGACACTAGAACCTGGATCAGAGACACTAGAACCTGGACCAGAGACACTAGAACCTGGACCAGAGACTCTAGAACCTGGATCAGAGACACTAGAACCTGGACCAGAGACACTAGAACCTGGACCAGAGACTCTAGAACCTGGACCAGAGACACTAGAACCTGGACCAGAGACTCTAGAACCTGGACCAGAGTCTAGAACCTGGACCAGAGACTCTAGAACCTGGACCAGAGACTCTAGAACCAGGACCAGAGACACTAGAATCCGGACCAGAGACACTAGAACCTGGACCAGAGACTCTAGAACCTGGACCAGAGACTCTAGAACCTGGACCAGAGACTCTAGAACCTGGACCAGAGACACTAGAACCTGGACCAGAGACTCTAGAACCTGGACCAGAGACTCTAGAACCTGGACCAGAGACTCTAGAACCTGGACCAGAGGCTGTCAGCTCCGCGCACCTGTTTCCTCCCAGAGGAAAGCTCTGCTCAGGCCGAAAGACGCGTAGTTCTGCCCCGGCTCCAGTGCTGAGTCCGCGGAGCTGACAGCTGCTTTTCACTGGTTCAGATCATGGTCCAGAGTCTGTACTGCAGTGTTATATCCACGCTTTTTTTGTTTTTAATGTGGTCTAATTTGATATCCTTTTTTTTTTAACTCTATTTAGGCCTACAGCTTATTTAATAAAGGTCACTTTTTATTATTAGCATATTCTTATTTCTTAGTAAATTAGTAAATGTGATCTTGGATTGGCTATAAGGTTAACGTGGGTTACTGACAGATTTTTTAATCTTCCTCATGCGCAAAAATATCATATTTGTTGTGTTAAAAACAATTATTTATCATTTCCTGGTTGGAGATCTGAGCGGAAAGCACAGGTTCATAAATGTCACGCGCCCTCTGGCGTTGATATAGCGCAAATACACAATTTACGCATACACAATTTTTTTACGCAATGTTGATAAATGAGGGCCAATGAACGTGTTTAAATGAGAAAACGGGGAAGTGCTGCACATGTTTTGTCACTATAGGCTCGTTTATGCTCCCATTTCTTCGTTATTATCACTGCATTTATGCATTCACATGTTTGAAATGTCCAGCCTGTGTCATCGAAACTTACCACCAGAGGGCCCTGGAAGTGAGTCAGAAAATGCAAAAAATTAGAGGAAATGTAAACAATATGGCGTTCCCCGCGACGCCACATTTACTGAAGAATAGACAAAGAAAAAGGTAACACAGTGATGGTTTGTTTGCAAATTGTTTAAATCACTTTTTAGAAGTTTAGTCATTTGTTCTGCTTCACCTGTTAGCTGTCGTGAAAACGTTATCCCCCGTTGGAAAATGCACATGAACGCTCACTCAACTGGGGCAAACGTGGGTCAAAACGAGCTTCCCGACTTCTGCATCTGATGCGGAAATTGGCTGATTTGTTCTTTTATCGTCTAATGCAAGTTTTTCAGTTAAACACTGCAGCTCTCATGAGTTTAGTGTGAGTTGTCGTGAAGCAAAATTTAAAGAGAAATGCTCGACATAATGCTAGCAAAAAGAAAATGTATGTGATATTTTATCAAATGTACCAAACCAAACCACCTCAACCCAAGTTTAGGTTTTGAGATGCAAGATAGTTAGCTCCGTTAAACACTAACCAGTGATACAATGTTTCTATTTGCTGTGATCAAAATGAACACAAACCAACTGATGTCACATCTCAGGAAAACAACTCCACATGAACTCAGCAATAATCACGCAGGAGGACAGGAACCTCCATGTGTCTCTGTATGTGTTTCAAACATAGAGCATACTGCAAGTGGGGCCTTTAAGGTTTACATGGCCAAATTGTAGACCAGAAACATCCGTGGTTTAACACCTCGTCGCTCAAAGCTGTCAAGGCAACAACACTGAAACGCCCTGAGCCAGTGAGACTCACAGTGAGCCAATGAGACTCACAGTGAGCCAATGAGACTCACAGTGAGCCAGTGAGCCGCATTGACACACTGATACACAGCTCGCAGAGTGAAGCACTTTTCCAGACAGCTGTGAGTGAACACAGTGCTACAAGTTTGTTTGCCTATCACGAGTTAAAGTGCGGGCAGTTCCTTTAAAATGCCCCTCCCAAACTCATGTTAGGACATATAGGATGTAGGGCACAGGCAGTTGTAGGAAGTGGTGCTTTCCTTTGTGTCTCGAGTCAGAGGTTTGGCCCCTGTTCCTTTGAAGGGGTGAGGAATAGGCCCTCCAGACTTCCCTGTTCCCGTTGCAGTGAGTGTGCTCACCTGGAAGAAGGCCTGGACCCTCTTGTCTTTGGCCAGCAGCTCCTTGTACACCTTCACGGCCTTCAGGTGCCGGGTGCAGAACTCTGCGTAGGTCTTCCTCATGTCCTCTGCAGGCTGGCCCGAGAACTGTCCCAAGTACAATCACAATGTATTTTTTAGGCATTCCTTTCACCGACTATAAACTGACAGAAATACATACGTAACAAGTCTTTATGGTTTAAGGGCTATTATGAACCTTTTTATGAGTTGTCTTTTGAGTTATTCAGGCATGTTTGAGAATCTTTATCTCCAGCATCAGGTTTTCATAGGCTGCATCTAAAAAGTGGAAATAAGCTTAGGAAGCTCCATTTGACATCGTCAGCTGTGACAAGGAGCATCCAAATGTGTCAGTGCAGTTAGGAGGTAGCAAAGGATCTGTGATTCTTTCTATAACACCTCCTTTTATGCCTGTGTGGGTGACAGTGGCGCAGTTGGTAGAGCGGGTCGTCTCATGACCCACCTTACCTCCAGTGTCTGTGTACATTGGTGTACACAGACCGCAGCGGTCAATTCGGCGACGGCGGTTCTCTACGATGCGTGTTTTTTTAGTCTATGTGTGGGAAACATTGATCCGCCATGATTTCCCTTTCGAACTCTGTTATTATGGTAAACAGGGAGGAGTGAGTAGAAACTGTCTATTAAATCTACAGTCTATGGTGACATTTCATTCAACAACTCGCGAACCCATGTAGTGGCCGAAAAAGAAAAGATGATTCCTCATTGGTTGACATAGCTAAGCCCGCCTCCCCCTGTTGCTGTGTCTTGCGTGAGTCACGCGCTTCCTTCCAGACTGCCAGAGCGATCACTCAACTTGAACCTGAATGCTGAAAGAGCAGAAAAACTCTCCCTTTGACAAAAATTGAGCATTCCCAATTCAAGATCAACACCAGAAACCGAGGAGTGAAGGATCTGCGCGCTTCACCGATAAAAACGCCTCGGTGAGTGAAATGCGTGAAGCTACAACTAGAGCTGGCCGCTACGATGCTAAAGTGAAGCCGCCTTGGCAACGTAACTTCCTGGTTGTTTCCTCCGCTGAGTTAGGAAGGTACGAATTGTTCTGACGGGCAGAAGGTGCAGCTGAAGCACCGGTTCCTCACTGCAACAGGACCTCATGGTCGACCTCAGGCCACTTTTAAGATGCAGCCATAGTGTTTTCCAGCCCATTTGCCACATACACCTTCCTGCAGCCCTAAAGAACCAGGACGTTCTGCCAGGTTCCCGCCTCGCGCACTCCTACCCCGAAGAGCAGCGAGAGGAGAAAACTTCCATGGGAGCTTCATAACAAACAAAGTGAAGGAGAGTCTTAAAGGTGAACAGCAACATTTGATAAATGTGACTGGAGGGAAATGATTGTTAGCTTTCCCACAGTGATGATCTGTAAGCAACAGACACAGTATTTTCTACGTCCCACTGTGGCCTGGGAGCACCGGTGGACACCCCTGGAAGAGCTGGTTAGGAAAGTCTGGGCATCTCTGCTCAGACTGCTGCTTCTACGACCCAACCCCGGATAAAGCGCGAGAAGATGGCTGGTGTGAGAGCAACTATGATTCTCTGTATGTGCTACAAAGTATTAACTTATTTATTTGTTAAAAATGTTTGAAATATCCAATAAATTTCGTTTCACTTCATGATTGTGTCCCACTTGTTGTTGGTCCGTCACAAAAAATTACAGTTTTATATCTTTATGTTTGAAGCCTGAAATGTGGCAAAAGGTCGAAAAGTTCAAGGGGCCAAATACTTTCGCAAGGCACTGTAACATTAGAATGTGGATACAAGAGTAGATTTTGCAAGGCACAGGCCCTTTAGCGTCCGCTCGCCAGCCCTATTGTAGCTGTTGAGTCCCATTCTCCAGTGCAGAGTCCTGACCTGCTCCGTGAGGACGTCGCCCAGCCGCTGGATGGTGAAGTTGCGGGAGGACCCGGGCTCCAGGCTGTCGGCGCGCCTCTGCAGGAGCTGCCCGAGGAAGCGGCTGTGGATCTGACACAGGGGGTCCAGCTGGGAGAACAGGGACTCCACGGTGCTCGGGTCCAGGTGGAGCTCGTCCTGCAGGCCCTGGCGGTACACGCGCTCCAGGATGCGCAGGGTCTGCATGTGGTGGAGCTCGGTCTGAAGCAGCTCTGGGGGGAGTCGCGGACACACGTCAGGCGACCCGTGAGCGAGTTAAGAGAGAAAGTGACAGCGAGGTTACCGTAGATGACGTCCTGCCTCTTGATGGTGGCTCGGTGGTGTTTCTGCAGATAGGTCCTGTCCACAGCCAGGCTCCAGGAGTCTGCTTTAAAGTGCTGTCCCTCCACCTCCGTGTCCTCCAGGGCGCTGCTGTACTGGGCCTCTGCTGGCACAATACAGAACACACACTTTCAACTAGGGATGTCAAGAATAACCAGTTTTACAATTACTGTGGTTATAAAAGCTCATGGTAGGTTTAAGTAAGAGTTTTAGGGCCTACTGTGAACCGCCGTAGCACATGTTTAGGCCTATCTGTGTACCAAATGCACACACGCACACTCACCAGTAGAGGGTCCGGTGTTAAATCCACTTTAAAACACATTAAGTCAGCAGTAGGTTTAATAATCCAAGGTCCAAGGTGCAGGGAGCAAATCTTACCCAAAGGAAGAGTCCCAAAGAACCATGTGCGGCGCTGCGTTTGTTTGTCGCGGTAAAAACGAAAGTGAAACTGTGCGAGGCAGCACATGGGAATCAAATCAGCTCAGCGTTTTCCAGTAACTAGGGATATAACATATTACATTAGTCATTACAATTTAAGCAACTCGAGTTACAAGTGCATTTAAATGGTTCGTATTGATGTATAAACGAAAAAATGCCAAACTCCGCCAGATAAAATGCTGCACCAAATAAAGTTGGACATTGGTGTATAAGATCTGCAGTTGTGTTTAGCTAACGGTAAAACAAAACACGAGAGAATGGGAGAAAGCAAACAGCACTTTTGCTCTGTGGCTCAGTTTATATTACATTTTAAAACTGTAACTAGAATATACAACAATATACAATTAACTTATCCAACACTGTTCATGAGACAACAGATCAGAAGGGATGTCAATGTATAACTAATGTTAATATTCTTTTGACTGCTAATTATTAAAAATCACAATTTAAATTATCTCTTTTTTGCCAGGGTAAAAGCATAATAATAAAAGAGCACATAGGCTGAACCAAACAACCAACATTCTTCATTGTAAACATTTAGACAGTGCTGTAATGGTTTGGACAAATTCTCTATATTTTTTTCCTTAATTTGTGATCATCGTAAATAATCATAAAATTGCAATATTTTTTCCACAGAATAATCGTGACTTAAACATTTGGAATCATGACATGCCTACTTTCAACAATATACCATCAGATAGCTACAGGTCAAGAGGGGTTTAAGATGTCACCTGAACTGTTTACCTCTGGTCACACTTTCTGGGTGGAACTTAAAACATATACATAGGGCCCGATCTTCCACCTGGTGCAACAACAACGCTAGTCCAGACGAGGCTGGTATCTTGCGTTTTTGAGGGTCCTGGGTTAACAGTAGGCTACTCTCCACCTCCCAGTCGGACGCCCCTGATAGAGACAGCTTCTTTGGAATCGTCCATATACTGTATGGTCGTGTTCGAGGCAGCCATAAGGAAAACAAAGAAGCGAAAAAACTAAACTGTCTCACATTTCGCCACCATTACTTTGTCCCCATATGACCTGGTATGGTGAAGCCAGTCCCTACTATGGTGAGGTATAAGAATGCCAGTTTCATGGCATTTAGATCATTTCTGAAGTTTCGCCACAATGAACAGATTATTAGATGATGTTTAGTGGCCATTGGATGTGTAGCCAACCCACAATACAGATACAAAATAAAATTGGATCAGAAGCCGTTAATAAACTATTTTATTAATGACTTACTTCTAACCAGACTTTGGCGTCACCTACATGAGGTTGCCGTCTAGTTACGTGGTCATGATGTTGATCTGTTTAACTAAAAAAAACAGACGATGCTAACCAGGAAGCCAACTTTAGCTTCATGCTACATATGCTACCGCTAGCAACAAGTGCCCCTTTTCACTTCTTCTACATAATTTGCCGTGAAAAAACATCCATATTGATATGCTTTCGGCTTGACTTTATAGTTTATAGTTCGCCAGAAAATGATTCCCCCACCCCTTTAGCTAGGCCACGCCCCCTTCTATGATGTGTTGCCGTCTGTATCTATTATCATGATGTGACATCTCAGTAGCATGTCAGATCTGAGTAAGGGGCTTTCTGATTCCTCCAGTGACCTTCAGTTCTTTACTCTGGTGCAGCTTTCAGTACCTCCGTCATCGCTGAGAGACTCCACGGACACAGCCCTCCTGAAGAGAGAGTCTGTGGACTGGGACAGGATCCTCCGCAGCCCCAGAGACGAGTCATCGCCCAGAAACCTACACATAGACGAAGAGAATGATGACTGTGCTAAATCATGGCCTCAGAGGTTGAAACACTCATCATTAGCTTGCTGGCATTATTAGGCATGAATATTTAAAACAACACTTTGGGAGGTGTTTTTTTTGTTTGTTGTTGTTGTAAGCGTTCTGAGGACAGAGGCAATGATACATACGAGCAGCAGTGTTGAAAAGTGGAATCAAACTAAATTCTCAGTTTGGCCAAAAAGCTGGGGACACACTAGATAATATTTAGCCAGGTTTTGAGCCGAATTGACCTCTCCCTGAGTTCAGGGAAGTGTGGCTCAATAAGAGTTTCCTGACAAGCTCCTGGAGCTCCTCATGCGTGGCTTCGATCCGGCTGTTATGACTGTAAGTGCAAGAAACGATTTGAGTGGTACTACTGTGGCAACCTAGCCTGGCTAACAGACTAAATATCACTTGTGATATTTAGTCTGGGGACCACCAGTTCATTTTCTCGTAGGAGAGGTGTGGTTTATGATTGTCCAGAGCCGTTTATTGGGCGTTACAAATGTCTATCATATACATCTGCACGTAGCCATAGCTAATCGTATCATCGTATCAGAACACGTACCCGCTGTAAACTTTCCAGCTAAACTATTTCGAACACGGTCTAAAGCTTGATCGAGAGTTGTCGTCTGCTGCTGTCATGTTGGATTCGTAAATACACTTTTATTTTAATTTTTATCCCTAAACAAACTACAAGCTTCCGTATGTCGAATAGCACGTCATCGTCTTGCCGTCCCTCCTCATTCTGTGATCGGTCTCCAAATCCAGCCAGGCTCGTGGCAACCATGACATCACAGACATGACTTTAGCTTTGAGCCTGTTCATACAAATGCGTATATTTGGTTAGTCATTTAATCCCAGCCCCAATTTAAATGTAACGTTCTATCCCCAAACAAATGAAGGGGGAAGCCAGGTGCAATACTACACGGAAATGTATGTTTTGTCCCTTTCACGGTATTTTTTTTATTTTTTATTTTTTTAATGTCCTTTATTATTTTAAAATATATGCAGAAATATAACAATTTAATTTAAAATACACATTTAGATTCCGTGGCCATAAGACCGTTGGAAGAGTTAAAAGAGAAAAAGAAAAAGAAAAGGTCCTAACAAAATGGAAAATTCACAAACTGTTCGTTGCTGAAGTTGCTTGTCAGGTACCCCTTAAATTCCCCCATAGACCCGTGCTGAGTGACACAGTCATAGTCCAGGACGTTAAGCATTTGTATAGCCAAAACAAAGCACGACCTCCGCACTATATCCGCCATAGGCAGCGTCCCATCAGGCAGCACATAGTTCGGTCGGCGCACATTATAAGGTAGAACCTTTTGTGTAGGACGGTATTGGTCCAAAGCTTTGGGTGAAAGCCCATTGTACATTTTATAAGCAAAACATGACAGCGCAAAATTGCGTCTTGTTTGCAGTGTGATCAAACCCAGCCTTCGATAGTGCTCAGGTGCTATTTCTGCACGGTATGGCAGCTGGAGAATTATTCGCATACATCTCCGCTGTAGGCTTTCTAAACAATTCACCAATGTTTTTGCAATACCACATAGCAACACTGAGCAGTACTCCAATCGAGATCTGATGTAGGCCTTGTATATACGCAGCAGTAGTTCGTTGCTTCTCGGTGGCAACTTTGTCTTAAGAAGTCTCAGAACAAAAATTTCTTTACGAGCTGCTTTGCAAGTCTCCTCGATGTGACGCTTAAATTTGAGGTCACACGTAAGAATGACCCCCAGATGTTTTGTCTCATTTGAGAAGGGAATGGTCTGACCCTCAAACACAACCTGGTTGTTCAAGCGATTGGCATATTGCTTTGTGAAGCACAGACACACTGTCTTAGAAGCATTAAACTTCATGCCCCAGGTTTTGGTCCAACGGCTAGCAGTAGCCAACGCATAATTCAGACCAGCAATAGCTAAAGCTGGATATGCACTGGAAACTGTGATTATTGTGTCGTCTGCATATGCTGCTGGAATAATATTAATACTTTGAGGCAATAACACAGAACAGTCTTCCAAAACAGTCAGTAGGTCATTTAAGAATAATATAAACAGAGTTGGAGCAATCACACTTCCCTGGGGTACTCCGGATTGCACTGGTAAGGGTGAAGAAAAGGAATGCCCTATTCGTGTCTGCTGAAAACGATTACTTAAATAATCACGAATCCAGGCCAGCATTTTACCATGGATGCCAAATGCTGGGAGTTTTTGCAGAATGGCATTATGCGGTACTGCTGTGAATGCATTGCTGAGGTCCAAGAATGCTGCTACACATGTTTCCTTTTGGTCTACAGCCTTTACCCAGGTATGATAGTCCAGTGCCAGTTGATCCAGTGTAGAATGTTTGGGTAAAAATCCAAACTGATTTTTAGAAATCAACACATTTTCCAATAAAAATGTCATCAGCCTGTCATTTACAATACTCTCAAGAATTTTCCCAACACAGGAAGTTAGTGATATTGGTCTGTAGCTTGCTGGATCTGCCCGATCTCCTTTGTGCTTATAAACCGGTGTCACATAGGCCGATTTCCATATCTGAGGTATTTTAGAATTGCTGATGGACAATTTAAAGAGGTAAGTCAGCACAGGTGTAAGTTCAAGAGCACAATTTCTCAGAAATACATTTGGTATGCCGTCAGGGCCGCTGGCTTTTGAGACATCAAGTTTACACAATTTACGGTACACGCTCTCTGAAGATACATGCACCTCAGTCAATAAGCCATGCTTAGTTTCAGGTAGTGGACAGTCATACTCTTGTTGATCCTCATAAACACTGGAGGTATATATATGATTCAAAATGTTAGCTTTTGCAACATCACTCGTATATGTCTTATTTTCATGTGATAGCTCAGGTATTTTTTCATGACAGTCTGAAAATGTATACATCTCAGAAAGCATACCCCAATAGTGTTTTGGTGAATAACTCGTAGCCAGTTTCTGAGCTTGTTGTGTATAATACTGTTTTTTAATACGAGTTATCTCAGCACGCAGGGCATTTCTGGAATGTCTAAAAGCCTGTAGATCATGTTCACTCTTTGTTGTCTTAAAGTTTGACCAATGTGCATGCTTTGATGCTTTTAACCTTATGAAGTCAGAGGTAATAAAGGGCAATTTATGTTTTCCTGTTTGTGCCCTACAGCGCCGTCGACCTGGTATCAGACAAGTCAATATGGAAATGACAATTTTGTTAAAATTCTCCGAAGCTGTCTCAACATCATTACTAGACAACACAGAGGTCCAATTATAGTCCTTGAGTGCCTGACGAATTTGTGTCCAATCAGCTATCCGTTTAAAATCAAGATGAGTTAGATCATTAGTCCCATCTATTGACTGATTTCCTATTTGTAGTATCTCAGAAACAGGTTTAACATATGGCAGGAAAATATTGATAAGACCATGATCAGAGGTTCCAAGTGGAGCAGTCACAGACACAGCAGAGAAAATATCAGGGGTGTCAGTTAATGCCAAGTCAATAAGAGATGGTGTCCCAGGCAGCCGGTCTGGAAATCGAGTGGGTGAGGTGACCATTTGTGTCAAGCCATGTTGGATGCAGAATAGCTCCATTTCCAACCCCTGCTGGTCAGTTTTGTCTTCGGACCACCATTCAGCATTGTGTACATTAAAATCACCAATTATGAGATTACAAGAATTGGAACTGACAGGACTATTCTCCAGTGCCTCTTCAATATGGTTAAGAATTGACATGTTTCCATCAGGTTTGCGGTAAATGAAGGTAGTAAATAGTTTTACATAGTCTAAGTCAAATGAAAAAAATAGGCTTTCAAAGTCCTTGCTTTCTAGATTTACATGTCGTTTATATTTCACACAACTATGTATATAAACGGCCAGCCCCCCTCCAAATGAGGGGCGGTCTTTGCGAATAAAATCATAACCCTCAACAGTGAATACCCGATCTGGCATTGCAGTGGTTAAAAATGTCTCAGAGACAAATACAGCACTGGGTTTATGGTGTAATATATAATAAGAGAGTTCATCATAGTTAGCGTAAAGGCCTCTGATATTGGTAAAACATATATTAGTATTATTCGAGATGTTATCCATGAATTATCGTTTGCTTTATTTCTGCAAAACGCTTAAGATACACGGGGCAGGTGGAACTTTTGGCCGGGTGCATCCCACTACAATTACAGCACTTTGGGTCACTTGTACAAGAGTGGGCGTGGTCAGCGTCAGTAGAGCCACAGTTTACACAGCGGCGTTGTGATCGACAGACACTGGCGACATGATCAAATCTGTGACAATTAAAGCATCGCATAGGGCGAGGCGCAAGTGGCTGGAGTCGGTAAAAGCAGAAATCGTATCGAAAGCCATACTGAAGAGCTCTGGAGTATTCCGCTTGGTCACTGATGTTGAGCTTAAGCGAGACATGTTTACTCTTCTCACGTGGAGGAAACTTGGTCACCTGATTCACCGAAGGATATTCCGTCTTCAACTCTTTTTCGAAATCCACGAAGTCCGTTTCCCGGGAGACATGTGTGATAATGGCCCACTTTTGTTGATGCTGATTTGAGTGGCCACCCATCGAGTACAGAACCGCGCCATGCCCGAACAGCCGCGAATCCCAGCCGGTAAGCAGCACCTCTCGGTGCGACTTTTCTTTTAGTTCAATTAGTAACTTGCCAGAATTTAACAGTCTAGCATATGAGATCAGAGGCACAACATCAGGTCGACTTTCTGTGATTAGCCGCTTAATTTCAGAAGGCACTGAGAATCTTTTCGCGTCAGTCAAGCTGGTAACCAATATTGTGCGTAATGGATCTGCTCGGTAAGGCGCATTGGTTGTGCGTCCTGTTGACCGGGGTGCTTGGGTTGCTGCACGTCTTCCCGGTCCTACGGCCTCAGCAAAGGTTTTCATTTTAGTTTGCACGTCAGCTGAGATGTCTACGACGCTTGATAGTAGTTTGGTCTCAAGAGCAATTACTCGGTTTTCAATTCTCTCCATAAACTCAGTTGTAGACTTGTTGCACGAGTTATGAGAGACTGCGTCGTAGGTAGCAGGATCATATTCATAGCAAATATTGGTTGGATATTGCTTCTTCCGGGCATTAACATCTTTTTTGGTCATCTTTTGGCTGCACAGTTTGCAGATGTATAGTCCAGGCTCCTGATTTATGAGGTTGCTTATTTGCATAACCGATAGCCCAAGGCACTCGTAGTGCATGTACTTTTGACAATTAGAGCACATGACTTCAGCCTCATGGCGTGATTTATCACACCAGCACATAACTTCATTGTCCAGGGGCATTTTGCTGTTTTGCCACTATAGCTTCCAACTACTTCAATCAGCTGTAGCCATTCATTCAGCTGCCAGCTGTAGCAGTACTAGCTGGCACTTAGCCTACCAACTTTTTGTCCTTTGCAGTCCAGTTTTTTTTTGCATGCAGCAACTCCAGAATTGTAGAGAGGGGTTTAATAGACTCGAACAATTAAAATTCAACTTCTAGGGTGGCGATGTCACTTCTGGGGTGGCGATGTAATGTAAATAGATAGTGATTTCACGGAGCGTTTTCACAGAGCGTCCGTGGTTTTCTGCTGGAAGGGTCCATCAGCAGTGAGAACCTACCAGAAACTCTAAAAACAATTGATCTTTGTGGAGCATCATTGAGGCCACTGTGAGGAAAATATAGGTGAAATAGAGGCCGCTGGGTCATTGAAAGGTCAAATGCGCACAAATAAACACATACAAAGTTACATAATGCACCTTTAATGGTTTCTAACGAGGCATTGGTCTCATCTTTATGTGGACCACAGCTGAAAACAAATCTTTTCAGAAAACAGGTATCATTTAGTCTTTGGGTTCACACAAGAGAGAGATGGTGGATTGTGGGGAAACATCCTTACATGTATGTGCATCAAAAAAGATTATTATTATAATTTTTTTAAACTGTGTGTCCCAGGCCTTTGGCAGTTGCTAGGGTTAGGCTGAGGGTGAATGGCGTTCCCTGACGAACTGCCGTTTCTAATCAAGCCCATAGTTTGAAAGCAGTTCGAAACAAAGCCCGGTATTAATGGCAGAAACGTTTACCCGACGATGTTGTTGGACGAGACGCTCTTGGACAGAGACAACCCCCGCCCTCGACAGGACCCCAGTATCGTGCGGCGAAAGCTGTCAGAGGCGTAAACGGCAGAGCTGGGTCTTTCTGGAATCCTCCGCGCTGTAGGAAAACACGGCATTATTGCCATGGTAACATGGGAAGCATGCACACAGATATGGGAACGCCGACTCTTACCTTTACTTTTCATCGTATCACTCTGAGAGAATGAATTCATAGACATAGGTTTTTGCTGTAAGGAAACACAAATGAATGGATCAAAGAGTCGCATGAAACTTCACAGCCACAGTAGTAACATTGTAAGAGGATGGGAATAGTGTTTCTAATCCTGTTTCCATACTAGGGCTGGCCTTTATACTGGGTTAATCAATTCAATTCAACTTTATGACTCTTAGTCCATTAAAAATAAAATAAAAGACAAGACAAACAATTAAGATGGCATTTTAAAAAGACAATCTAGTTGCCCGGTTCGGTTTCGGAACGTCCTACTCCATGACACAGGCTGTGTCCGAATGTCCACATAAAGTAGATCATGGTCACTCCATTCTTTCCTGGTGTCCAAATGTCCAGAGAGAAAAAAGTAGTGCACTCAATATTTTTGGAACACACATGAATGAAAACAGCTGTTTTATTCACGTGTTGTGATTTTTTCATGAATAAAATACTTGAATATAAATGATCACGGTGAAAAGTTGCTAACGTTAGCTGCTGACCTTTAGCTTGAGCTAAGTTGAGTTTAGCGATGTAGTGCACTCCTTCGGTAGGCGTTTCCGACTAGCCTGACATCCAGACTAATCTCCGATGTTTATTAATTAATAAACAGGAGACTTCTGTAAAGAAGCGGGGTCTGGTTGGCGAGACTAGTTTCAGACACGGGGCTCATCACTTTCTGCACACCGTAAGTGATGTCGAGGAGAAAGCAGTGGGCAACATGTCTCCGACAGAATCAGTGCACTGTAGTCTACTATAGTGCGGTCTGGATGAGGGGTTAGGGACGAGGGTGGACATTCGGGCACCGAACATTTGTTGATGTTGTAATAACTCAAAAGCTTAGCACATGAAATGCAGAGCCTAGCGGGGGCCCAGCAGTTGGCTAAGTCATAGCTAGCATTACTATAAAATAATGATTTCTTGTGTTATTTTTTAAAGATACCAAGCTATTTGCATCCTTTACTGTATACTGTAAAGTAGAGTACTATGTATAAACAAATACATGAATTCAATCTTATGGTTACCCAAATGCAACAAGAAGCTAAAATAGATCACAACACTTGTGTTAAAGGTAAGGTTGAGGTCAACTTTATTGTCCCTGTATGTCCCCTGCATTAGGCCCATACTTCGGCGGGGCTGGGGCGACCCATAAGGAGCAGCGCACGGGGACCCATCTCCAGACATCAGAATCACCTGGCTGGAGGATTCACCTATTGTGCATGTTTTTGGTTGATGGGGGAAATCGTAGCACCCGGAGAAAACCCATCCAGACACAGTGAGGGAAACACACAAACTCCACTCAGATAGGCCCGCATGGGAATTGAACCTGGGACCTTCTCTGTAGAAAGTCAGTCTTCTCTGTAGTAACAGTCTTCTCTATGTAATAAGTCAGTCTTCTCTGTAGTAACAGTCTTCTCTATGTTGTAAGTCAGTTTTCTCTATGTAGTAAATCAGTCTTCTCTATGTAGTAAGTCAGTCTTCTCTGTAGTAAGTCAGTCTTCTCTATGTAGTAAGTCAGTCTTCTCTGTAGTAAGTCAGTCTTCTCTGTAGTAAGTCAGTCTTCTCTATGTTGTAAGTCAGTTTTCTCTATGTAATAAGTCAGTCTTCTCTATGTAGTAACTCAGTCTTCTCTATGTAGTAAGTCAGTCTTCTCTATGTAGTAAGTCAGTCTTCTCTGTAGTAAGTCAGTCTTCTCTGTAGTATGTCAGTCTTCTCTGTAGTAAGTCAGTCTTCTCTGTAGTATGTCAGTCTTCTCTGTAGTAAGTCAGTCTTCTCTGTAGTATGTCAGTCTTCTCTGTAGTATGTCAGTCTTCTCTGTAGTAAGTCAGTCTTCTCTGTAGTAAGTCAGTCTTCTCTGTAGTATGTCAGTCTTCTCTGTAGTAAGTCAGTCTTCTCTGTAGTATGTCAGTCTTCTCTGTAGTAAGTCAGTCTTCTCTGTAGTATGTCAGTCTTCTCTGTAGTATGTCAGTCTTCTCTGTAGTAAGTCAGTCTTCTCTGTAGTAAGTCAGTCTTCTCTGTAGTAAGTCAGTCTTCTCTATGTAGTAAGTCAGTCTTCTCTGTAGTAAGTCAGTCTTCTCTGTAGTAACAGTCTTCTCTATGTAGTAACTCAGTCTTCTCTATGTAGTAAGTCAGTCTTCTCTATGTAGTAAGTCAGTCTTCTCTGAAGTAAGTCAGTCTTCTCTGTAGTATGTCAGTCTTCTCTGTAGTATGTCAGTCTTCTCTGTAGTAAGTCAGTCTTCTCTGTAGTATGTCAGTCTTCTCTGTAGTATGTCAGTCTTCTCTGTAGTAAGTCAGTCTTCTCTGTAGTAAGTCAGTCTTCTCTATGTAGTAAGTCAGTCTTCTCTGTAGTAAGTCAGTCTTCTCTGTAGTAAGTCAGTTTTCTCTATGTAGTAAGTCAGTCTTCTCTGTAATAAGTCAGTCTTCTCTGTAGTAAGTCAGTCTTCTCTGTAGTATGTCAGTCTTCTCTGTAGTAAGTCAGTCTTCTCTGTAGTATGTCAGTCTTCTCTGTAGTATGTCAGTCTTCTCTGTAGTAAGTCAGTCTTCTCTGTAGTAAGTCAGTCTTCTCTGTAGTAAGTCAGTCTTCTCTATGTAGTAAGTCAGTCTTCTCTGTAGTAAGTCAGTCTTCTCTGTAGTAACAGTCTTCTCTATGTAGTAACTCAGTCTTCTCTATGTAGTAAGTCAGTCTTCTCTATGTAGTAAGTCAGTCTTCTCTGAAGTAAGTCAGTCTTCTCTGTAGTATGTCAGTCTTCTCTGTAGTATGTCAGTCTTCTCTGTAGTAAGTCAGTCTTCTCTGTAGTATGTCAGTCTTCTCTGTAGTATGTCAGTCTTCTCTGTAGTAAGTCAGTCTTCTCTGTAGTAAGTCAGTCTTCTCTATGTAGTAAGTCAGTCTTCTCTGTAGTAAGTCAGTCTTCTCTGTAGTAAGTCAGTTTTCTCTATGTAGTAAGTCAGTCTTCTCTGTAATAAGTCAGTCTTCTCTGTAGTAAGTCAGTCTTCTCTGTAGTAAGTCAGTTTTCTCTATGTAGTAACTCTGTCTTCTCTATGTAGTAAGTCAGTCTTCTCTGTAGTAAGTCAGTCTTCTCTGTAGTAAGTCAGTTTTCTCTATGTAGTAACTCAGTCTTCTCTATGTAGTAAGTCAGTCTTCTCTATGTAGTAAGTCAGTCTTCTCTGTAGTAAGTCAGTCTTCTCTGTAGTATGTCAGTCTTCTCTGTAGTAAGTCAGTCTTCTCTGTAGTAAGTCAGTCTTCTCTGTAGTATGTCAGTCTTCTCTGTAGTATGTCAGTCTTCTCTGTAGTAAGTCAGTCTTCTCTGTAGTATGTCAGTCTTCTCTGTAGTATGTCAGTCTTCTCTGTAGTAAGTCAGTCTTCTCTGTAGTAAGTCAGTTTTCTCTATGTAATAAGTCAGTCTTCTCTGTAGTAAGTCAGTCTTCTCTGTAGTACGTCAGTTTTCTCTATGTAGTAACTCAGTCTTCTCTATGTAGTAAGTCAGTCTTCTCTGTAGTAAGTCAGTTTTCTCTATGTAGTAACTCAGTCTTCTCTATGTAGTAAGTCAGTCTTCTCTGTAGTAAGTCAGTTTTCTCTATGTAGTAACTCAGTCTTCTCTATGTAGTAAGTCAGTCTTCTCTATGTAGTAAGTCAGTCTTCTCTATGTAGTAAGTCAGTCTTCTCTGTAGTAAGTCAGTCTTCTCTGTAGTAAGTCAGTCTTCTCTGTAGTATGTCAGTCTTCTCTGTAGTAAGTCAGTCTTCTCTGTAGTAAGTCAGTCTTCTCTGTAGTATGTCAGTCTTCTCTGTAGTATGTCAGTCTTCTCTGTAGTAAGTCAGTCTTCTCTGTAGTAAGTCAGTCTTCTCTATGTAGTAAGTCAGTCTTCTCTGTAGTAAGTCAGTCTTCTCTATGTAGTAAGTCAGTCTTCTCTGTAGGATGTCAGTCTTCTTTGTAGTAAGTCAGTCTTCTCTGTAGGAAGTCAGTCTTCTCTGTAGTAAGTCAGTCTTCTCTGTAGGAAGTCAGTCTTCTCTATGTAGTAAGTCAGTCTTCTCTATGTAGTAAGTCAGTCTTCTCTGTAGTAAGTCAGTCTTCTCTATGTAGTAAGTCAGTCTTCTCTGTAGGATGTCAGTCTTCTTTGTAGTAAGTTAGTCTTCTCTGTAGGAAGTCAGTCTTCTCTGTAGTAAGTCAGTCTTCTCTGTAGTAAGTCATTCTTCTCTATGTAGTAAGACAGTCTTGTCTGTAGTAAGTCAGTCTTGTCTGTAGTAAGTCAGTCTTCTATGTAGTAAGTCAGTCTTCTCTGCAGTAAGTCAGTCTTGTCTGTAGTAAGTCAGTCTTCTCTGTAGTAAGTCAGTCTTCTATGTAGTAAGTCAGTCTTCTCTGTAGTAAGTCAGTCTTCTCTATGTAGTAAGTCAGTCTTCTCTGTAGGAAGTCAGTCTTGTCTGTAGTAAGTTAGTCTTCTCTGTAGTAAGTCAGTCTTCTATGTAGTAAGTCAGTCTTCTCTGTAGTAAGTCAGTCTTCTCTGTAGGAAGTCAGTCTTCTCTGTAGTAAGTCAGTCTTCTCTGTAGTAAGTCAGTCTTCTCTATGTAGTAAGTCAGTCTTCTCTGTAGTAAGTCAGTCTTCTCTGTAGTAAGTCAGTCTTCTCTGTAGGAAGTCAGTCTTCTCTATGTAGTAAGTCAGTCTTCTATGTAGTAAGTCAGTCTTGTCTGTAGTAAGTCAGTCTTCTCTGTAGTAAGTCAGTCTTTTCTGTAGTAAGTCAGTCTTCTCTGTAGGAAGTCAGTCTTCTCTATGTAGTAAGTCAGTCTTCTCTATGTAGTAAGTCAGTCTTCTCTATGTAGTAAGTCAGTCTTCTCTGTAGTAAGTCAGTCTTCTCTATGTAGTAAGTCAGTCTTCTCTATGTAGTAAGTCAGTCTTCTCTGTAGGATGTCAGTCTTCTTTGTAGTAAGTCGGTCTTCTCTGTAGGAAGTCAGTCTTCTCTGTAGGAAGTCAGTCTTCTCTGTAGTAAGTCAGTCTTCTCTGTAGTAAGTCATTCTTCTCTATGTAGTAAGACAGTCTTCTATGTAGTAAGTCAGTCTTCTCTGTAGTAAGTCAGTCTTGTCTGTAGTAAGTCAGTCTTCTCTGTAGTAAGTCAGTCTTCTATGTAGTAAGTCAGTCTTCTCTGTAGTAAGTCAGTCTTCTCTATATAGTAAGTCAGTCTTCTCTGTAGGAAGTCAGTCTTGTCTGTAGTAAGTTAGTCTTCTCTGTAGTAAGTCAGTCTTCTATGTAGTAAGTCAGTCTTCTCTGTAGTAAGTCAGTCTTCTCTGTAGGAAGTCAGTCTTCTCTGTAGTAAGTCAGTCTTCTCTGTAGTAAGTCAGTCTTCTCTATGTAGTAAGTCAGTCTTCTCTGTAGGAAGTCAGTCTTCTCTATGTAGTAAGTCAGTCTTCTATGTAGTAAGTCAGTCTTGTCTGTAGTAAGTCAGTCTTCTCTGTAGTATGTCAGTCTTCTCTGTAGTAAGTCAGTCTTCTCTATGTAGTAAGTCAGTCTTCTCTGTAGTAAGTCAGTCTTCTCTGTAGGATGTCAGTCTTCTCTGTAGTAAGTCAGTCTTCTCTATGTAGTAAGTCAGTCTTCTATGTAGTAAGTCAGTCTTCTCTGTAGTAAGTCAGTCTTCTCTGTAGGATGTCAGTCTTCTCTGTAGGAAGTCAGTCTTCTGTGACACTTACCCTGTGCTTGGTCTTGGAGCAGTCTGGGCAGCCGTCCTGGCAGTGACTGTGGACAGTCACACCACACACTGAAATCAAAGGAATTCATCAAACTCTGCCTCCAAACTCGATTTTATTCAAGAAGAATCTGCTGCCTCCATGGGGTTTCGAAATAATGGCAAATACCTCTGCACATGAACACACCCTCATCTCGTATTTTACCCCGGAAGAACTGGGATTTTAATTTGATGCCCGAGTTTACGAGATGAAAACCTTTAACATGGAAGAAAGCCGCCATAATTCATCTATGCTAACTGTGGCTGTAATGTAATAATCTGAAAAAGTCATCTCTCAGTCACAGCTAGCCTCTGGACTATTGTCAGAGTCACAACCATAAGTTCAAGTCATTATTCTTAAATGAACATGCTAACGGTTAGCCTAGCTTGATGCTGTAGCGCCGCCTCTCCTCTGAAGCTATAACATGTACCAACGTTTTTACCAAACACTCAACTGTATTCAACAGCCATCAGCACAGCCATCTTTTGTTTTAAAATCAATGCATTTTATTTTGCCTGTTTCCACCTAGTGTCACGCAAAGGCTTTCGTGCTCATGGAGCAAAGCCAATATTGTGGTTTGTTCTCATGTGATTTGACTTCTCTGTGTTTATGTGTTTGACATGTCTAATTTCCCTATGATCACAGAAGCACTTGCACACAGTAAATTATGACTTTTACTCAAGCAGTTACTCCTTACTCACTGTATTCAAGTAGCATTTTCCGTGGGTATTTACTCTTACTTGAGTCATCATTTTGGTCACTACTTATTACTTCTTCTTGAGTAAAATTGTTTTAAAGTAAAGTTACTCTAACTTAAGTCATTATTTTAGCTAATCTACCCTCCTCGGCCCATAAAGGCAGCATTATAAATGAAATGAGGGTAGGAAACAAATCCTGTGTCCGTGGGTTGTTATGCTGCTATTGTTGCTTTGACTTCTAACTCTGTAATTGGGTGACTGTGACTCTCAGCTTGTTTAAAGGATTTGTTTTAGCGAGTATCAGAGTCAATATTTGCTCTGACCTATTAGGATTTCTTGTTGACATGTTAGCTTAGTTTAGCTTAGCTGCTGAAAACAAAAACAAATGACCTAGAAAAGCCTGCTTAAATGTAATGAAATAAAATAACTCCAAATGGCTACATTTTCAAACGTTTAATCTGATGCTTAAACTGAAGTGTTTACGTTGAAAGCACAGGCTCAGGACATGATTAGGGGCGCGCTGATCGACTCTGCCAGTAGGGGCCCGTCTGCGCTCAGCGTAATTGCGTGACCCAAACAAAAGCACGTGTTCCCTCCACCACCCCCTCTCCCGTGCCCTCGGAGTCTGGGTGGAGGAAAAACGTTCCTCTACAAGGCATCGCCATTGGCCCCGGGAGTCTGTCCTGAAAGTGCGGCCCTACAAAGCACCAAAAGTTATAAAAGTTATAACAGTTATAAAAGTTATAGTCTGGTTAAGAAACACAAGATCGGGCCCATAGTGTTAGGAAAGTCCTTTAAATGGACAAGAAACAGGACACCCCATTTCAAAACAAAAACAGAATAGCTGCGACCAAATTTAAATAATATATAGAGCCAGATTTACATTAATTTTACATTTTGTGACTTTTTGTGCCTATTAGTTACAAAGATTTGCTCAGAGGGATTTTGGATGTTGATTAGTTCTTGAATAAGCTAGTTATCAGTGAAAAATCTGTAAAAATTCAAACTTTGAATGGTTTCTTGAAGTTCAAACTCAATAAATCAGGTTTGGAATCAAACCAAAAATAAACTTCCAAATGTAAAGCGTGGAGTCTGTAGGAGCTGCTCAAG
Source organism: Proterorhinus semilunaris (assembly GCA_021464625.1). Taxonomy (NCBI): domain Eukaryota; kingdom Metazoa; phylum Chordata; class Actinopteri; order Gobiiformes; family Gobiidae; genus Proterorhinus; species Proterorhinus semilunaris. The sequence continues at coordinate 30,460,408 of CM038360.1, forward strand.
TGGAGATGAATGAAAACAGCGCTGTAACGTCTGCACATGTTTCACAGAGGAAGTGACCATATTTGGATTGCCGAGTGTTATCGGGGGGATCCCGTGTGTTGCGTGGATACCAAACATGTCAGTATTTGTGAATGGATGGGCGTGGGAAACACGGCCAAGTTGGGAGTGATTTCAGACAAAATCCTAGGTCGACAAAGCGTCATCAAATAAACTTTGTAACGAGAGAGTTTGGCCCATTGTCTGAACGCAGTAATGTTGTGCTGTTTCCTATGGTGTGCGTGCGGGGTCATTTATTAGTAGTTTGTGCCGCTGTTATGATAGAGAAATAAAAACAACTCTAGTATTTCTCTGTGTGTATTCCTGTGTTATTGGCTGCTATTTTTTTGTGTCAGTTTTGGGACGGTAAAATCAGCCACGTCTGCGTCCGAATCACACGCTACTTGGTAACGCGTTAAAGTACTCAGATTACGTTTTCAGATTAACGAGTAAAGTAACAAGTTAGTTTAATTAAACTCAAAATCAAAATTACATTGAGGATGGTAATGACAGCTGGGAAGTAGTAAGATCTCGGAGTATAAGTAGTAATGTTTTTTAATACATTACACTATGTAGGGCTTTCATAATACATTATACATTAAATAATAATAATAATTAAAGCCGCAAGCGGCATTGGGAGGCCCTCGCGGGCCGCGGTGGCCGATTGACGCCGGTTCCCGCACGCCGCAGCAATAACCGGGAGGCGCTACCGCGCCCTACCTGCTTATAATGTCGCTGCCACCCTCGGTGGAGTTTATAAAAGAGCATAGGCAAGAAATGGCGCCTTCGGCGCCAATTGTCCCAAAATGGCCGACCTCCTGTTGGTCACCTAGCAACCATGTAATGAACAATAACCGGGGGGCGCTGCCGCGCCCTACCTGCTTATAATGTCGCTGCCGCCCTCGGTGGAGTTTATAAAAGAGCTGGCAAAAGAAATGGCGCCTTCGGCGCTGATTTTCCCAAAATGGCCGACCTCCTGTTGGTCGCCTAGCAACCATGTTATGTACTTTTTTGTTCGGACAGTCATGACGCACGCGTGTACCGATTTTGGTTTGGCTACGGCAAAGTTGACATTGGGTCGTTGCCATGGCAACACGGTGGGAAAAGGGGCGGGCATCAATGTATTTTTTGTTCGGGATCACGTGACGGATGTCTGTACCAAATTTCATGAACCTACGACAAAGTTTAATTTTTGGCTCCATTCATTTTTATTTTGTGCTCTGCAGGGGGCGCTATTGCGGCAATGTTCAAAATTCCTATATCAAAACATCCGGGGTCGACGACTCGACCAACGATTCAAGTTTCGCTCAAATCGGCCAAAGTATGTGTGAGTTACGGCTGTTTGAACACAGCGGCGAGCGGCGAAAATGGACGCCAAATTCATGGCGTTGCCACGGCAAAACCAAAAATGCTATTAAAAAGTTTTTAACAAGTTTTAATCTCCCACATGTGGAGATGATCTGGAGCGAACGGGGAGTCGCTGCGTTCAACGGCCTAGGACGAGTTCGTTCAAATGCGTGGGCATGAAATGGCGCTTTCGGCACCAGATCACTGGATATTTCCCAAAATGGCCGACCTCCTGTTGGTCGCCTAGCAACCATGTAATGTACTTTTTTGTTTGGACAGTCATGACGCACGCGTGTACCAATTTTGGTTTGGCTACGACAAAGTTGACATTGGGTCGTTGCCATGGCAACACGGTGGGAAAAGGGGCGGGGCATCAATATATTTTTTGTTCGGGATCACGTGACGGATGTCTGTACCAAATTTCATGCATGTACGACAAAGTTGAAATTTTGGCTCCATTCATTTTTATTTTGTGCTCTGCAGGGGGCGCTATAGCGGCAATTTTCAAAATTCCTATATCAAAACATCCGGGGTCGACGACTCGACCAACGATTCAAGTTTTGTTCAAATCGGCCAAAGTATGTGCGAGTTATGACTGTTTGAACGCGGCGGCGAGCGGCGAAAACAGACGCCAAATTCATGGCGTTGCCACGGCAACACCGTTAAACCTATTAAAAAGTTTTTAATAACTTTTAATCTCCCACATGTGGAGATGATCTGGAGCGAACGGGGAGTCGCTGCGTTAAAAGCCCTAGGACGAGTTCGTTCAAATGCGTGGGCATGAAATGGCGCCTTCGGCGCCAAGTCCCTCTTCGGGCCAATATGGCCGCCATACTGTTGGTTGCCTAGCAACCGCGTAATGTGTTTTTTTGTTGGGCTTCACGTGACCAATCACTGTGCCGAATTTTTTTCGTCTACGACGAAGTACGTTTTTCGCTAAGATCCTTATTTTGGGGCGTCCTGCCATAGGGCGCAATGTTAACGTCGTTTTTCCAGGGGGCGCTGACGCGCCATTTTTTTGAATTTTTACAATTTGGAGATGTGAAGTTTTTTTTTTTCACCTAATTGAATTTTGGGCAAAAATTCAGGACTTTTCGTCGGTGGGAAAGTGCCGAAACTGGCGTTTTGGGGGAGAGGAAAAATAATAATTAAAGCCGCAAGCGGCATTGGGAGGCCCTCGCGGGCCGCGGTGGCCGATTGACGCCGGTTCCCGCACGCCGCCGCAATAACCGGGAGGCGCTACCGCGCCCTACCTGCTTATAATGTCGCTGCCACCCTCGGTGGAGTTTATAAAAGAGCATAGGCAAGAAATGGCGCCTTCGGCGCCAATTGTCCCAAAATGGCCGACCTCCTGTTGGTCACCTAGCAACCATGTAATGAACAATAACCGGGGGGCGCTGCCGCGCCCTACCTGCTTATAATGTCGCTGCCGCCCTCGGTGGAGTTTATAAAAGAGCTGGCAAAAGAAATGGCGCCTTCGGCGCTGATTTTCCCAAAATGGCCGACCTCCTGTTGGTCGCCTAGCAACCATGTTATGTACTTTTTTGTTCGGACAGTCATGACGCACGCGTGTACCGATTTTGGTTTGGCTACGGCAAAGTTGACATTGGGTCGTTGCCATGGCAACACGGTGGGAAAAGGGGCGGGCATCAATGTATTTTTTGTTCGGGATCACGTGACGGATGTCTGTACCAAATTTCATGAACCTACGACAAAGTTTAATTTTTGGCTCCATTCATTTTTATTTTGTGCTCTGCAGGGGGCGCTATTGCGGCAATGTTCAAAATTCCTATATCAAAACATCCGGGGTCGACGACTCGACCAACGATTCAAGTTTCGCTCAAATCGGCCAAAGTATGTGTGAGTTACGGCTGTTTGAACACGGCGGCGAGCGGCGAAAATGGACGCCAAATTCATGGCGTTGCCACGGCAAAACCAAAAATGCTATTAAAAAGTTTTTAACAAGTTTTAATCTCCCACATGTGGAGATGATCTGGAGCGAACGGGGAGTCGCTGCGTTCAACGGCCTAGGACGAGTTCGTTCAAATGCGTGGGCATGAAATGGCGCTTTCGGCACCAGATCACTGGATATTTCCCAAAATGGCCGACCTCCTGTTGGTCGCCTAGCAACCATGTAATGTACTTTTTTGTTTGGACAGTCATGACGCACGCGTGTACCAATTTTGGTTTGGCTACGACAAAGTTGACATTGGGTCGTTGCCATGGCAACACGGTGGGAAAAGGGGCGGGGCATCAATATATTTTTTGTTCGGGATCACGTGACGGATGTCTGTACCAAATTTCATGCATGTACGACAAAGTTGAAATTTTGGCTCCATTCATTTTTATTTTGTGCTCTGCAGGGGGCGCTATAGCGGCAATTTTCAAAATTCCTATATCAAAACATCCGGGGTCGACGACTCGACCAACGATTCAAGTTTTGTTCAAATCGGCCAAAGTATGTGCGAGTTATGACTGTTTGAACGCGGCGGCGAGCGGCGAAAACAGACGCCAAATTCATGGCGTTGCCACGGCAACACCGTTAAACCTATTAAAAAGTTTTTAATAACTTTTAATCTCCCACATGTGGAGATGATCTGGAGCGAACGGGGAGTCGCTGCGTTCAACGGCCTAGGACGAGTTCGTTCAAATGCGTGGGCATGAAATGGCGCCTTCGGCGCCAAGTCCCTCTTCGGGCCAATATGGCCGCCATACTGTTGGTTGCCTAGCAACCGCGTAATGTGTTTTTTTGTTGGGCTTCACGTGACCAATCACTGTGCCGAATTTTTTTCGTCTACGACGAAGTACGTTTTTCGCTAAGATCCTTATTTTGGGGCGTCCTGCCATAGGGCGCAATGTTAACGTCGTTTTTCCAGGGGGCGCTGACGCGCCATTTCTTTGAATTTTTACAATTTGGAGATGTGAAGTTTTTTTTTTTCACCTAATTGAATTTTGGGCAAAAATTCAGGACTTTTCGTCGGTGGGAAAGTGCCGAAACTGGCGTTTTGGGGGAGAGGAAAAATAATAATAATAATAATTAAAGCCGCAAGCGGCATTGGGAGGCCCTCGCGGGCCGCGGTGGCCGATTGACGCCGGTTCCCGCACGCCGCCGCAATAACCGGGAGGCGCTGCCGCGCCCTACCTGCTTATAATGTCGCTGCCACCCTTGGTGGAGTTTATAAAAGAGCACAGGCAAGAAATGGCGCCTTCGGCGCCGATTGTCCCAAAATGGCCGACCTCCTGTTGGTAACCTAGCAACCATGTAATTTACAATAACCGGGGGGCGCTGCCGCGCCCTACCAGCTCATAATGTCGCTGCCACCCTCGGTGAAGTTTATAAAAGAGCTGGCAAAAGAAATGGTGCCTTCGGCGCTGATTTTCCCAAAATGGCCGACCTCCTGTTGGTCGCCTAGCAACCATGTAATGTACTTTTTTGTTCGGACAGTCATGACGCACGCCTGTACCGATTTTGGTGTGTCTGCGGCAAAGTTGACATTGGGTCGTTGCCATGGCAACACGGTGGGAAAAGGGGCGGGGCATCAATATATTTTTTGTTCGGGATCACGTGACGGATGTCTGTACCAAATTTCATGCATCTACGACAAAGTTTAATTTTTGGCTCCATTCATTTTTATTTTGTGCTCTGCAGGGGGCGCTATTGCGGCAATTTTCAAAATTCCTATATCAAAACATCCGGGGTCGACGACTCGACCAACGGTTAAAATTTTGTTCAAATCGGCCAAAGTATGTGCGAGTTACGGCTGTTTGAACACGGCGGCGAGCGGCGAAAACGGACGCCAAATTCATGGCGTTGCCACGGCAAAACCAAAAATCCTATTAAAAAGTTTTTAACAACTTTTAATCTCCCACATGTGGAGATGATCTGGAGCGAACGGGGAGTGGCTGCGTTCAACGGCCTAGGACGAGTTCGTTCAAATGCGTGGGCATGAAATGGCGCCTTCGGCGCCAAGTCCCTCTTCGGGCCAATATGGCCGCCATACTGTTGGTTGCCTAGCAACCGCGTAATGTGTTTTTTTGTTCGGCTTCACGTGACCAATCACTGTGCCGAATTTTTTTCGTCTACGACGAAGTAAGTTTTTCGGGTTTTGCGGCATTTTGGGGGTGTTTAACATGGGGCGCAATGTTAACGTGGTTTTTCCAGGGGGCGCTGACGCGCCATTTTTTTGAATTTTTACATTTTCTAAATGTGAAAGATCTTAGATTTACGTGCTTGAATTTTGTGCAAAAATTCAGGACTTTTCGTCGGTGGGAAAGTGGATTTAGGGGGGGAGAAGAAAAATAATAATAATAATAATAAGAAAAACCAGTACAATAACAATATAGCGCCGCCTCCGGCGGCCAACCTTATATATTCGGAAAGGTCTCACGTCCAGTAATCCACCCGTAAGGTTTATTATCAAATACGAGCGCGTTGCGCTCGTATTTTACCTCTTCTTTGTCAATGTTTCTCTATGGGATTTTTTTTGCGTATTTTTGTGAGTACAAGAACAAATTTGCCGCTTTCGCGGCAAATACTTATATCACCAGATAGGGCTCGATGCCCCGAGTCACTGTATCAGTGTTTTGGGCTTTGGTGAGTGGCCTTGGTCGATGACGAGCTTCGCTCGTCATCGACCACTTTCTTGTCCATGTTGCGCCTTCACTGTGGTTTTCACCTTTTTTTTTTTAAAAGCAGCAACAAATGTGCCGCTTTCGCGGCACACGCCTATATCATCGGACAGGTGTTGGTGCCGGGAGCCCCCTGATTACTGTCTCATACATGGGTTTTGAGCGCTCCGCGCTCTTTTCCCGTGGGACGTGCGCTACGCGCACGTCTTTCTTCAGTGCGCTCCGCGCACTGCTTGTACAATTACAAGAGGCCCGAGACCTGCCAGGTCCGCTCGGGCCTAATAAGAATTAAAGCCGCAAGCGGCATTGGGAGGCCCTCGCGGGCCGCGGTGGCCGGTTGACGCCGGCTCCCGCACGCCGCCGCAATAACCGGGAGGCGCTGCCGCGCCCTACCTGCTTATAATGTCGCCGCCACCCTCGGTGGAGTTTATAAAAGAGCAAAGCCAAGAAATGGCGCCTTCGGCGCCCATTGTCCCAAAATGGCCGACCTCCTGTTGGTCACCTAGCAACCATGTAATGTACAATAACCGGGAGGCGCTGCCGCGCCCTACCTGCTTATAATTTCACTGCCACCCTCGGTGGAGTTTATAAAAGAGCTGGCAAAAGAAATGGCACCTTCGGCGCTTATTTTTCCCAAAATGGCCGACCTCCTGTTGGTCGCCTAGCAACCATGTAATGTACTTTTTTGTTCGGACAGTCGTGACGCACGTGTGTACCAATTTTGGTTTGGCTACGACAAAGTTGACATTGGGTCGTTGCCATGGCAACACGGTGGAAAAAGGGGCGGGGCATCAATATATTTTTTGTTCGGGATCAGGTGACGGATGTCTGTACCAAATTTCATGCATCTACGACAAAGTGTAATTTTTGGCTCCATTCATTTTTATTTTGTGCTCTGCAGGGGGCGCTATTGCGGCAATTTTCAAAATTCCTATATCAGAACATCCGGGGTGGACGACTCGACCAACGATTCAATTTTTTTTCAAATCGGCCAAAGTATGTGTGAGTTATGACTGTTTGAACACGGCGGCGAGAGGCGAAAACGGACGCCAAATTCATGGCGTTGCCACGGCAACACCGTTAAACCTATTAAAAAGTTTTTAATAACTTTTAATCTCCCACATGTGGAGATGATCTGGAGCGAACGGGGAGTCGCTGCGTTCAACGGCCTAGGACGAGTTCGTTCAAATGCGTGGGCATGAAATGGCGCCTTCGGCGCCAATTCCCTCTTCGGGCCAATATGGCCGCCATACTGTTGGTTGCCTAGCAACCGCGTAATGTGTTTTTTTGTTGGGCTTCACGTGACCAATCACTGTGCCGAATTTTTTTCGTCTACGACGAACTAAAATTTGCGGGTTTTTCGGGTCTTGTCATAGGGCGCAATGTAAACGTGATTTTCCAGGGGGCGCTGACGCGCCATATTTGAGATTTTTTATATTTTCTAAATGTGAAGAATGTTTTTTTCACGTGCTTGAATTTTGTGCAAAAATTCAGGACTTTTCGTCGGTGGGAAAGTGGACTTTTTTCGGAGAATAAAAATAATAATAATAATAATTAAAGCCGCAAGCGGCATTGGGAGGCCCTCGCGGGCCGCGGTGGCCGATTGACGCCGGTTCCCGCACGCCGCCGCAATAACCGGGAGGCGCTGCCGCGCCCTACCTGCTTATAATGTCGCTGCCACCCTCGGTGGAGTTTATAAAAGAGCTGGCAAAAGAAATGGCGCCTTCGGCGCTGATTTTTCCCAAAATGGCCGACCTCCTGTTGGTCACCTAGCAACCATGTAATGTACTTTTTTGTTCGGACAGTCATGACGCACGCGTGTACCAATTTTGGTTTGGCTGCGGCAAAGTTGACATTGGGTCGTTGCCATGGCAACACGGTGGGAAAAGGGGCGGGGCATCAATATATTTTTTATTCGGGATCACGTGACGGATGTCTGTACCAAATTTCATGCATCTACGACAAAGTTTAATTTTTGGCTCCATTCATTTTTATTTTGTGCTCTGCAGGGGGCGCTATTGCGGCAATTTTCAAAATTCCTATATCAAAACATCCGGGGTCGACGACTCGACCAACGATTCAAGTTTCGCTCAAATCGGCCAAAGTATGTGTGAGTTACGGCTGTTTGAACACGGCGGCGAGCGGCGAAAACGGACGCCAAATTCATGGCGTTGCCACGGCAAAACCAAAAATGCTATTAAAAAGTTTTTAATAACTTTTAATCTCCCACATGTGGAGATGATCTGGAGCGAACGGGGAGTCGCTGCGTTAAAAGCCCTAGGACGAGTTCGTTCAAATGCGTGGGCATGAAATGGCGCCTTCGGCGCCAAGTCCCTCTTCGGGCCAATATGGCCGCCATACTGTTGGTTGCCTAGCAACCGCGTAATGTGTTTTTTTGTTTGGCTTCACGTGACCAATCACTGTGCCGAATTTTTTTCGTCTACGACAAAGTACGTTTTTCAGGTTTTGCGGTATTTTGGGGGTGTTTTACATAGGGCGCAATGTTAACGTGGTTTTTCCAGGGGGCGCTGACGCGCCATTTTTTTGAATTTTTCAATTTTCTAAATGTGAAAGTTCTTAGAATCACGTGCTTGAATTTTGAGCAAAAATTCAGGACTTTTCGTCAGTGGGAAAGTGGATTTAGGGGGGGAGAAGAAAAATAATAATAATAATAAGAAAAACCCATACAATAACAATATGGGGCCGCCTCCGGCGGCAAACCTTATATATTCGGAAAGGTCTCACGTCCAGTAATCCAACCGTAAGGTTTATTATCCAATACGAGCGCGTTGCGCTCGTCTTTTACCTCCTCTTTCTCAATGTTTCTCTATCCGTTTTTTTTTTTGTATTTTTGTGAGTACAAGAACAAATTTGCCGCTTTCGCGGCAAATACTTATATCACCGGATAGGGCTCGATGCCCTGATTCACTGTATCAGTGTTTTGGGCTTTGGTGAGTGGCCATGGTCGATGACGAGCTTCGCTCGTCATCGACCACTTTCTTGTCCATGTTGCGCCTTGACTGTGGTTTTCACCTCTTTTTTTTTAAAAGCAGCAACAAATGTGCCGCTTTCGCGGCACACGCCTATATCATCGGACAGGTGTTGGTGCCGGGAGCCCCCTGATTACTGTCTCATACATGGGTTTTGAGCGCTCCGCGCTCTTTTCCCGTGGGACGTGCGCTACGCGCACGTCTTTCTTTAGTGCGCTCCGCGCACTGCTTGTACAATTACAAGAGGCCCGAGACCTGCCAGGTCCGCTCGGGCCTAATTAAAGCCGCAAGCGGCATTGGGAGGCCCTCGCGGGCCGCGGTGGCCGATTGACGCCGGTTCCCGCACGCCGCCGCAATAACCGGGAGGCGCTGCCGCGCCCTACCTGCTTTTAATGTCGCTGCCACCCTCGGTGGAGTTTATAAAAGAGCTGGCAAAAGAAATGGCGCCTTCGGCGCTTATTTTTCCCAAAATGGCCGACCTCCTGTTGGTCGCCTAGCAACCGTGTAATGTACTTTTTTGTTCGGACAGTCATGACGCACGCGTGTACCAATTTTGGTTTGGCTGCGGCAAAGTTGACATTGGGTCGTTGCCATGGCAACACGGTGGGAAAAGGGGCGGGGCATCAATATATTTTTTGTTCGGGATCACGTGACGGATGTCTGTACCAAATTTCATGCATCTACGACAAAGTTTAATTTTTGGCTCCATTCATTTTTATTGTGTGCTCTGCAGGGGGCGCTATTGCGGCAATTTTCAAATTTCCTATATCAAAACATCCGGGGTCGACGACTCGACCAACGGTTAAAATTTTGTTCAAATCGGCCAAAGTATGTGTGAGTTATGACTGTTTGAACACGGCGGCGAGCGGCGAAAACGGACGCGGAATTCATGGCGTTGCCACGGCAACACCGTTAAACCTATTAAAAAGTTTTTAACAACTTTTAATCTCCCACATGTGGAGATGATCTGGAGCGAACGGGGAGTCGCTGCGTTCAACGGCCTAGGACGAGTTCGTTCAAATGCGTGGGCATGAAATGGCGCCTTCGGCGCCAAGTCCCTCTTCGGGCCAATATGGCCGCCATACTGTTGGTTGCCTAGCAACCGCGTAATGTGTTTTTTTGTTTGGCTTCACGTGACCAATCACTGTGCCGAATTTTTTTCGTCTACGACGAAGTAAAATTTTCATTTTTTTCGGTGTCTCTCCATAGGCGCAATGTAATCTTGATTTTCCAGGGGGCGCTGACGCGCCATTTTTGTGATTTTTTGAACGAAACTTTTTGACACTGTGTATCGCCGTGATTTCTAATTTTGGGCAAAACATGGGGAGTTTTCGTCGAAGTTTGGGCGATTTATTCCAAAAAAACACGGATAGAAGAAAAATAATAAGAATTAAAGCCGCAAGCGGCATTGGGAGGCCCTCGCGGGCCGCGGTGGCCGATTGACGCCGGTTCCCGCACGCCGCCGCAATAACCGGGAGGCGCTGCCGCGCCCTACCTGCTTATAATTTCGCTGCCACCCTCGGTGGAGTTTAAAAAAGAGCAAAGGCAAGAAATGGCGCCTTCGGCGCTTATTTTTCCCAAAATGGCCGACCTCCTGTTGGTCGCCTAGCAACCATGTAATGTACTTTTTTGTTCGGACAGTCATGACGCACGCGTGTACCGATTTTGGTTAGGCTGCGGCAAAGTTGACATTGGGTCGTTGCCATGGCAACACGGTGGGGAAAGGGGCGGGGCATCAATATATTTTTTGTTCGGGATCACGTGACGGATGTCTGTACCAAATTTCATGCATCTACGACAAAGTGTAATTTTTGGCTCCATTCATTTTTATTTTGTGCTCTGCAGGGGGCGCTATTGCGGCAATTTTCAAAATTCCTATATCAAAACATCCGGGGTCAACGACTCGACCAACGATTAAATTTTTTTTCAAATCGGCCAAAGTATGTGTGAGTTACGGCTGTTTGAACACGGCGGCGAGCAGCGAAAACGGACGCCAAATTCATGGCGTTGCCACGGCAACACCGTTAAACCTATTAAAAAGTTTTTAATAACTTTTAATCTCCCACATGTGGAGATGATCTGGAGCGAACGGGGAGTCGCTGCGTTCAACGGCCTAGGACGAGTTCGTTCAAATGCGTGGGCATGAAATGGCGCCTTCGGCGCCAATTCCCTCTTCGGGCCAATATGGCCGCCATACTGTTGGTTGCCTAGCAACCGCGTAATGTGTTTTTTTGTTGGGCTTCACGTGACCAATCACTGTGCCGAATTTTTTTCGTCTACGACGAACTAAAATTTGCGGGTTTTTCGGGTCTTGTCATAGGGCGCAATGTAAACGTGATTTTCCAGGGGGCGCTGACGCGCCATATTTGAGATTTTTTATATTTTCTAAATGTGAAGAATGTTTTTTTCACGTGCTTGAATTTTGTGCAAAAATTCAGGACTTTTCGTCGGTGGGAAAGTGGACTTTTTTCGGAGAATAAAAATAATAATAATAATAATTAAAGCCGCAAGCGGCATTGGGAGGCCCTCGCGGGCCGCGGTGGCCGATTGACGCCGGTTCCCGCACGCCGCCGCAATAACCGGGAGGCGCTGCCGCGCCCTACCTGCTTATAATGTCGCTGCCACCCTTGGTGGAGTTTATAAAAGAGCACAGGCAAGAAATGGCGCCTTCGGCGCCGATTGTCCCAAAATGGCCGACCTCCTGTTGGTAACCTAGCAACCATGTAATTTACAATAACCGGGGGGCGCTGCCGCGCCCTACCAGCTCATAATGTCGCTGCCACCCTCGGTGAAGTTTATAAAAGAGCTGGCAAAAGAAATGGTGCCTTCGGCGCTGATTTTCCCAAAATGGCCGACCTCCTGTTGGTCACCTAGCAACCATGTAATGTACTTTTTTGTTCGGACAGTCATGACGCACGCCTGTACCGATTTTGGTGTGTCTGCGGCAAAGTTGACATTGGGTCGTTGCCATGGCAACACGGTGGGAAAAGGGGCGGGGCATCAATATATTTTTTATTCGGGATCACGTGACGGATGTCTGTACCAAATTTCATGCATCTACGACAAAGTTTAATTTTTGGCTCCATTCATTTTTATTTTGTGCTCTGCAGGGGGCGCTGTTGCGGCAATTTTCAAAATTCCTATATCAAAACATCCGGGGTCAAGGACTCGACCAACGATTCAAGTTTTGTTCAAATCGGCCAAAGTATGTGTGAGTTACGGCTGTTTGAACACGGCGGCGAGCGGCGAAAACGGACGCCAAATTCATGGCGTTGCCACGGCAAAACCAAAAATCCTATTAAAAAGTTTTTAACAACTTTTAATCTCCCACATGTGGAGATGATCTGGAGCGAACGGGGAGTCGCTGCGTTCAACGGCCTAGGACGAGTTCGTTCAAATGCGTGGGCATGAAATGGCGCCTTCGGCGCCAAGTCCCTCTTCGGGCCAATATGGCCGCCATACTGTTGGTTGCCTAGCAACCGCGTAATGTGTTTTTTTGTTCGGCTTCACGTGACCAATCACTGTGCCGAATTTTTTTCGTCTACGACGAAGTAAGTTTTTCGGGTTTTGCGGCATTTTGGGGGTGTTTAACATGGGGCGCAATGTTAACGTGGTTTTTCCAGGGGGCGCTGACGCGCCATTTTTTTGAATTTTTACATTTTCTAAATGTGAAAGATCTTAGATTTACGTGCTTGAATTTTGTGCAAAAATTCAGGACTTTTCGTCGGTGGGAAAGTGGATTTAGGGGGGGAGAAGAAAAATAATAATAATTAAAGCCGCAAGCGGCATTGGGAGGCCCTCGCGGGCCGCGGTGGCCGGTTGACGCCGGTTCCCGCACGCCGCCGCAAAAAAACGGGAGGCGCTGCCGCGCCATACCTGCTTATAATGTCGCTGCCACCCTCGGTGGAGTTTATAAAAGAGCATAGGCAAGAAATGGCGCCTTCGGCGCCGATTTTCCCAAAATGGCCGACCTCCTGTTGGTCACCTAGCAACCATGTAATGTACTTTTTTGTTCGGACAGTCATGACGCACGCGTGTACCGATTTTGGTTAGGCTGCGGCAAAGTTGACATTGGGTCGTTGCCATGGCAACACGGTGGGAAAAGGGGCGGGGCATCAATATATTTTTTGTTCGGGATCACGTGACGGATGTCTGTACCAAATTTCATGCATCTACGACAACGTTGAAATTTTGGCTCCATTCATTTTTATTTTGTGCTCTGCAGGGGGCGCTATTGCGGCAATTTTCAAATTTCCTATATCAAAACATCCGGGGTCGACGACTCGACCAACGATTCAAGTTTCGCTCAAATCGGCCAAAGTATGTGTGAGTTATGACTGTTTGAACGCGGCGGCGAGCGGCGAAAACGGACGCCAAATTCATGGCGTTGCCACGGCAAAACCAAAAATCCTATTAAAAAGTTTTTAATAACTTTTAATCTCCCACATGTGGAGATGATCTGGAGCGAACGGGGAGTCGCTGCGTTAAAAGCCCTAGGACGAGTTCGTTCAAATGCGTGGGCATGAAATGGCGCCTTCGGCGCCAAGTCCCTCTTCTGGCCAATATGGCCGCCATACTGTTGGTTGCCTAGCAACCGCGTAATGTGTTTTTTTGTTTGGCTTCACGTGACCAATCACTGTGCCGAATTTTTTTCGTCTACGACGAACTAAAATTTTCGGGTTTTTCGGGTCTTGTCATAGGGCGCAATGTAAACTTGATTTTCCAGGGGGCGCTTACGCGCCATATTTCAGATTTTTTTTATTTTCTAAATGTGAAGAATGTTTTTTTCACATGCTTGAATTTTGTGCAAAAATTCAGGACTTTTCGTCAGTGGGAAAGTGGACTTTTTTCGGAGAAGAAAAATAATAATAAGAAAAACCCGTACAATAACAATATAGCGCCGCCTCCGGCGGCCAACCTTATATATTCGGAAAGGTCTCACGTCCAGTAATCCACCCGTGGGGTTTATAGTTCAATACGAGCGCGTTGCGCTCGTCTTTTACCTCTTCTTTTTCAATGTTTCTCTATGGGATTTTTTTTCCGTATTTTTGTGAGTACAAGAACAAATTTGCCGCTTTCGCGGCAAATACTTATATCACCAGATAGGGCTCGATGCCCTGAGTCACTGTATCAGTGTTTTGGGCTTTGGTGAGTGGCCATGGTCGATGACGAGCTTCGCTCGTCATCGACCACTTTCTTGTCCATGTTGCGCCTTCACTGTGGTTTTCACCTCTTTTTTTTTACGAGCAGCAACAAATGTGCCGCTTTCGCGGCACACGCCTATATCACCGGACAGGTGTTGGTGCCGGGAGCCCCCTGATTACTGTCTCATACATGGGTTTTGAGCGCTCCGCGCTCTTTTCCCGTGGGACGTGCGCTACGCGCACGTCTTTCTTTAGTGCGCTCCGCGCACTGCTTGTACAATTACAAGAGGCCCGAGACCTGCCAGGTCCGCTCGGGCCTAATTAAAGCCGCAAGCGGCATTGGGAGGCCCTCGCGGGCCGCGGTGGCCGATTGACGCCGGTTCGCGCACGCCGCCGCAATAACCGGGAGGCGCTGCCGCGCCCTACCTGCTTATAATGTCGCTGCCACCCTCGGTGGAGTTTATAAAAGAGCTGGCAAAAGAAATGGCGCCTTCGGCGCTGATTTTCCCAAAATGGCCGACCTCCTGTTGGTCGCCTAGCAACCACATAATGTACTTTTTTGTTCGGACAGTCATGACGCACGCGTGTACCAATTTTGGTTTGGCTGCGGCAAAGTTGACATTGGGCCGTTGCCATGGCAACACGATGGAAAAAGGGGCGGGGCATCAATATATTTTTTGTTCGGGATCACGTGACGGATGTCTGTACCAAATTTCATGCATCTACGGCAAAGTTTAATTTTTGGCTCCATTCATTTATATTTTGTGCTCTGCAGGGGGCGCTATTGCGGCAATTTTCAAATTTCCTATATCAGAACATCCGGGGTCAACGACTCGACCAACGATTCAAGTTTCGCTCAAATCGGCCAAAGTATGTGCGAGTTATGACTGTTTGAACGCGGCGGCGAGCGGCGAAAACGGACGCCAAATTCATGGCGTTGCCACGGCAAAACCAAAAATCCTATTAAAAAGTTTTTAATAACTTTTGATGTCCCACATGTGGAGATGATCTGGAGCGAACGGGGAGTCTCTGCGTTTAACAGCCTAGGACGAGTTCGTTCAAATGCCTGGGCATGAAATGGCGCCTTCGGCGCCAAGTCCCTCTTCGGGCCAATATGGCCGCCATACTGTTGGTTGCCTAGCAACCGCGTAATGTGTTTTTTTGTTTGGCTTCACGTGACCAATAACTGTGCCGAATTTTTTTCGTCTACGACAAACTAAAATTTTCGGGGTTTTCGGGTCTTGTCATAGGGCGCAATGTAAACTTGATTTTCCAGGGGGCGCTGACGCGCCATCTTTGAGATTTTTTTTTTTTTCTAAATGTGAAAAATGTTTTTTTCATGTGCTTGAATTTTGTGCAAAAATTCAGGACTTTTCGTCAGTGGGAAAGTGGACTTTTTTCGGAGAAGAAAAATAATAATAATTAAAGCCGCAAGCGGCATTGGGAGGCCCTCGCGGGCCGTGGTGGCCGATTGACGCCGGTTCGCGCACGCCGCCGCAATAACCGGGAGGCGCTGCCGCGCCCTACCTGCGTATAATGTCGCTGCCACCCTCGATGGAGTTTATAAAAGAGCAAAGGCAAGAAATGGCGCCTTCGGCGCCGATTGTCCCAAAATGGCCGACCTCCTGTCGGTCACCTAGCAACCATGTAATGTACAATAACCGGGAGGCGCTGCCGCGCCCTACCTGCTTATAATGTCGCTGCCACCCTCGGTGGAGTTTATAAAAGAGCAGGCAAAAGAAATAGCGCCTTCGGCGCTGATTTTCCCAAAATGGCCGACCTCCTGTTGGTCGCCTAGCAACCATGTAATGTACTTTTTTGTTCGGACAGTCATGACGCACGTGTGTACCAATTTTGGTTTGGCTAGGACAAAGTTGACATTGGGTCGTTGCCATGGCAACACGGTGGAAAAAGGGGCGGGGCATCAATATATTTTTTGTTCGGGATCACGTGACGGATGTCTGTACCAAATTTCATGCATCTACGACAAAGTTTAATTTTTGGCTCCATTCATTTTTATTTTGTGCTCTGCAGGGGGCGCTATTGCGGCAATTTTCAAAATTCCTATATCAAAACATCCGGGGTCGACGACTCGACCAACGATTCAATTTTTTTTCAAATCGGCCAAAGTATGTGTGAGTTACGGCTGTTTGAACACGGCGGCGAGCAGCGAAAACGGACGCCAAATTCATGGCGTTGCCACGGCAACACCGTTAAACCTATTAAAAAGTTTTTAATAACTTTTAATCTCCCACATGTGGAGATAATCTGGAGCGAACGGGGAGTCGCTGCGTTCAACGGCCTAGGACGAGTTCGTTCAAATGCGTGGGCATGAAATGGCGCCTTCGGCGCCAATTCCCTCTTCGGGCCAATATGGCCGCCATACTGTTGGTTGCCTAGCAACCGCGTAATGTGTTTTTTTGTTGGGCTTCACGTGACCAATCACTGTGCCGAATTTTTTTCGTCTACGACGAAGTACGTTTTTCGGGTCTCGCCATACGTGCAATGTAATCTAGTTTTCCAGGGGGCGCTGACGCGCCATTTTTTTGAAATGTAAAATTTCGAAATTGCACGATTCGAGCGGTTAACATTTTTGAATTATGTGCCAAAATTCAGGACTTTTCATCACAAGATAAAGGAGTTAAGGTGGGGAGAGGAAAAATAATAATAATAATAATAATTAAAGCCGCAAGCGGCATTGGGAGGCCCTCGCGGGCCGCGGTGGCCGATTGACGCCGGTTCCCGCACGCCGCCGCAATAACCGGGAGGCGCTGCCGCGCCCTACCTGCTTATAATGTCGCTGCCACCCTCGGTGGAGTTTATAAAAGAGCTGGCAAAAGAAATGGCGCCTTCGGCGCTGATTTTTCCCAAAATGGCCGACCTCCTGTTGGTCACCTAGCAACCATGTAATGTACTTTTTTGTTCGGACAGTCATGACGCACGCGTGTACCAATTTTGGTTTGGCTGCGGCAAAGTTGACATTGGGTCGTTGCCATGGCAACACGGTGGGAAAAGGGGCGGGGCATCAATATATTTTTTATTCGGGATCACGTGACGGATGTCTGTACCAAATTTCATGCATCTACGACAAAGTTTAATTTTTGGCTCCATTCATTTTTATTTTGTGCTCTGCAGGGGGCGCTATTGCGGCAATTTTCAAAATTCCTATATCAAAACATCCGGGGTCGACGAGTCGACCAACGATTCAATTTTTGTTCAAATCGGCCAAAGTATGTGTGAGTTACGGCTGTTTGAACACGGCGGCGAGCGGCGAAAACGGACGCCAAATTCATGGCGTTGCCACGGCAACACCGTTAAACCTATTAAAAAGTTTTTAATAACTTTTAATCTCCCACATGTGGAGATGATCTGGAGCGAACGGGGAGTCGCTGCGTTCAACGGCCTAGGACGAGTTCGTTCAAATGCGTGGGCATGAAATGGCGCCTTCGGCGCCAATTCCCTCTTCGGGCCAATATGGCCGCCATACTGTTGGTTGCCTAGCAACCGCGTAATGTGTTTTTTTGTTGGGCTTCACGTGACCAATCACTGTGCCGAATTTTTTTCGTCTACGACGAACTAAAATTTGCGGGTTTTTCGGGTCTTGTCATAGGGCGCAATGTAAACTTGATTTTCCAGGGGGCGCTGACGCGCCATATTTCAGATTTTTTTTATTTTCTAAATGTGAAGAATGTTTTTTTCACATGCTTGAATTTTGTGCAAAAATTCAGGACTTTTCGTCAGTGGGAAAGTGGACTTTTTTCGGAGAAGAAAAATAATAATAATAATAATAATTAAAGCCGCAAGCGGCATTGGGAGGCCCTCGCGGGCCGCGGTGGCCGATTGACGCCGGTTCCCGCACGCCGCCGCAATAACCGGGAGGCGCTGCCGCGCCCTACCTGCTTATAATGTCGCTGCCACCCTCGGTGGAGTTTATAAAAGAGCTGGCAAAAGAAATGGCGCCTTCGGCGCTGATTTTTCCCAAAATGGCCGACCTCCTGTTGGTCACCTAGCAACCATGTAATGTACTTTTTTGTTCGGACAGTCATGACGCACGCGTGTACCAATTTTGGTTTGGCTGCGGCAAAGTTGACATTGGGTCGTTGCCATGGCAACACGGTGGGAAAAGGGGCGGGGCATCAATATATTTTTTATTCGGGATCACGTGACGGATGTCTGTACCAAATTTCATGCATCTACGACAAAGTTTAATTTTTGGCTCCATTCATTTTTATTTTGTGCTCTGCAGGGGGCGCTATTGCGGCAATTTTCAAAATTCCTATATCAAAACATCCGGGGTCGACGACTCGACCAACGATTCAAGTTTTGTTCAAATCGGCCAAAGTATGTGTGAGTTACGGCTGTTTGAACACGGCGGCGAGCGGCGAAAACGGACGCCAAATTCATGGCGTTGCCACGGCAAAACCAAAAATGCTATTAAAAAGTTTTTAATAACTTTTAATCTCCCACATGTGGAGATGATCTGGAGCGAACGGGGAGTCGCTGCGTTAAAAGCCCTAGGACGAGTTCGTTCAAATGCGTGGGCATGAAATGGCGCCTTCGGCGCCAAGTCCCTCTTCGGGCCAATATGGCCGCCATACTGTTGGTTGCCTAGCAACCGCGTAATGTGTTTTTTTGTTTGGCTTCACGTGACCAATCACTGTGCCGAATTTTTTTCGTCTACGACAAAGTACGTTTTTCAGGTTTTGCGGTATTTTGGGGGTGTTTTACATAGGGCGCAATGTTAACGTGGTTTTTCCAGGGGGCGCTGACGCGCCATTTTTTTGAATTTTTCAATTTTCTAAATGTGAAAGTTCTTAGAATCACGTGCTTGAATTTTGAGCAAAAATTCAGGACTTTTCGTCAGTGGGAAAGTGGATTTAGGGGGGGAGAAGAAAAATAATAATAATTAAAGCCGCAAGCGGCATTGGGAGGCCCTCGCGGGCCGTGGTGGCCGATTGACGCCGGTTCGCGCACGCCGCCGCAATAACCGGGAGGCGCTGCCGCGCCCTACCTGCGTATAATGTCGCTGCCACCCTCGATGGAGTTTATAAAAGAGCAAAGGCAAGAAATGGCGCCTTCGGCGCCGATTGTCCCAAAATGGCCGACCTCCTGTCGGTCACCTAGCAACCATGTAATGTACAATAACCGGGAGGCGCTGCCGCGCCCTACCTGCTTATAATGTCGCTGCCACCCTCGGTGGAGTTTATAAAAGAGCAGGCAAAAGAAATGGCGCCTTCGGCGCTGATTTTCCCAAAATGGCCGACCTCCTGTTGGTCGCCTAGCAACCATGTAATGTACTTTTTTGTTCGGACAGTCATGACGCACGTGTGTACCAATTTTGGTTTGGCTAGGACAAAGTTGACATTGGGTCGTTGCCATGGCAACACGGTGGAAAAAGGGGCGGGGCATCAATATATTTTTTGTTCGGGATCACGTGACGGATGTCTGTACCAAATTTCATGCATCTACGACAAAGTTTAATTTTTGGCTCCATTCATTTTTATTTTGTGCTCTGCAGGGGGCGCTATTGCGGCAATTTTCAAAATTCCTATATCAAAACATCCGGGGTCGACGACTCGACCAACGATTCAATTTTTTTTCAAATCGGCCAAAGTATGTGTGAGTTACGGCTGTTTGAACACGGCGGCGAGCAGCGAAAACGGACGCCAAATTCATGGCGTTGCCACGGCAACACCGTTAAACCTATTAAAAAGTTTTTAATAACTTTTAATCTCCCACATGTGGAGATGATCTGGAGCGAACGGGGAGTCGCTGCGTTCAACGGCCTAGGACGAGTTCGTTCAAATGCGTGGGCATGAAATGGCGCCTTCGGCGCCAATTCCCTCTTCGGGCCAATATGGCCGCCATACTGTTGGTTGCCTAGCAACCGCGTAATGTGTTTTTTTGTTGGGCTTCACGTGACCAATCACTGTGCCGAATTTTTTTCGTCTACGACGAAGTACGTTTTTCGGGTCTCGCCATACGTGCAATGTAATCTAGTTTTCCAGGGGGCGCTGACGCGCCATTTTTTTGAAATGTAAAATTTCGAAATTGCACGATTCGAGCGGTTAACATTTTAGAATTATGTGCCAAAATTCAGGACTTTTCATCACAAGATAAAGGAGTTAAGGTGGGGAGAGGAAAAATAATAATAATTAAAGCCGCAAGCGGCATTGGGAGGCCCTCGCGGGCCGCGGTGGCCGATTGACGCCGGTTCCCGCACGCCGCCGCAATAACCGGGAGGCGCTGCCGCGCCCTACCTGCTTATAATGTCGCTGCCACCCTCGGTGGAGTTTATAAAAGAGCAGGCAAAAGAAATGGCGCCTTCGGCGCTGATTTTCCCAAAATGGCCGACCTCCTGTTGGTCGCCTAGCAACCATGTAATGTACTTTTTTGTTCGGACAGTCATGACGCACGTGTGTACCAATTTTGGTTTGGCTAGGACAAAGTTGACATTGGGTCGTTGCCATGGCAACACGGTGGAAAAAGGGGCGGGGCATCAATATATTTTTTGTTCGGGATCACGTGACGGATGTCTGTACCAAATTTCATGCATCTACGACAAAGTTTAATTTTTGGCTCCATTCATTTTTATTTTGTGCTCTGCAGGGGGCGCTATTGCGGCAATTTTCAAAATTCCTATATCAAAACATCCGGGGTCGACGACTCGACCAACGATTCAATTTTTTTTCAAATCGGCCAAAGTATGTGTGAGTTACGGCTGTTTGAACACGGCGGCGAGCAGCGAAAACGGACGCCAAATTCATGGCGTTGCCACGGCAACACCGTTAAACCTATTAAAAAGTTTTTAATAACTTTTAATCTCCCACATGTGGAGATGATCTGGAGCGAACGGGGAGTCGCTGCGTTCAACGGCCTAGGACGAGTTCGTTCAAATGCGTGGGCATGAAATGGCGCCTTCGGCGCCAATTCCCTCTTCGGGCCAATATGGCCGCCATACTGTTGGTTGCCTAGCAACCGCGTAATGTGTTTTTTTGTTGGGCTTCACGTGACCAATCACTGTGCCGAATTTTTTTCGTCTACGACGAAGTACGTTTTTCGGGTCTCGCCATACGTGCAATGTAATCTAGTTTTCCAGGGGGCGCTGACGCGCCATTTTTTTGAAATGTAAAATTTCGAAATTGCACGATTCGAGCGGTTAACATTTTAGAATTATGTGCCAAAATTCAGGACTTTTCATCACAAGATAAAGGAGTTAAGGTGGGGAGAGGAAAAATAATAATAATTAAAGCCGCAAGCGGCATTGGGAGGCCCTCGCGGGCCGCGGTGGCCGATTGACGCCGGTTCCCGCACGCCGCCGCAATAACCGGGAGGCGCTGCCGCGCCCTACCTGCTTATAATGTCGCTGCCACCCTTGGTGGAGTTTATAAAAGAGCACAGGCAAGAAATGGCGCCTTCGGCGCCGATTGTCCCAAAATGGCCGACCTCCTGTTGGTAACCTAGCAACCATGTAATTTACAATAACCGGGGGGCGCTGCCGCGCCCTACCAGCTCATAATGTCGCTGCCACCCTCGGTGAAGTTTATAAAAGAGCTGGCAAAAGAAATGGTGCCTTCGGCGCTGATTTTCCCAAAATGGCCGACCTCCTGTTGGTCACCTAGCAACCATGTAATGTACTTTTTTGTTCGGACAGTCATGACGCACGCCTGTACCGATTTTGGTGTGTCTGCGGCAAAGTTGACATTGGGTCGTTGCCATGGCAACACGGTGGGAAAAGGGGCGGGGCATCAATATATTTTTTGTTCGGGATCACGTGACGGATGTCTGTACCAAATTTCATGCATCTACGACAAAGTTTAATTTTTGGCTCCATTCATTTTTATTTTGGGCTCTGCAGGGGGCGCTATTGCGGCAATTTTCAAAATTCCTATATCAAAACATCCGGGGTCGACGACTCGACCAACGGTTAAAATTTTGTTCAAATCGGCCAAAGTATGTGTGAGTTATGACTGTTTGAACACGGCGGCGAGCGGCGAAAACGGACGCCAAATTCATGGCGTTGCCACGGCAAAACCAAAAATCCTATTAAAAAGTTTTTAACAACTTTTAATCTCCCACATGTGGAGATGATCTGGAGCGAACGGGGAGTCGCTGCGTTCAACGGCCTAGGACGAGTTCGTTCAAATGCGTGGGCATGAAATGGCGCCTTCGGCGCCAAGTCCCTCTTCGGGCCAATATGGCCGCCATACTGTTGGTTGCCTAGCAACCGCGTAATGTGTTTTTTTGTTCGGCTTCACGTGACCAATCACTGTGCCGAATTTTTTTCGTCTACGACGAAGTAAGTTTTTCGGGTTTTGCGGCATTTTGGGGGTGTTTAACATGGGGCGCAATGTTAACGTGGTTTTTCCAGGGGGCGCTGACGCGCCATTTTTTTGAATTTTAACATTTTCTAAATGTGAAAGATCTTAGATTTACGTGCTTGAATTTTGTGCAAAAATTCAGGACTTTTCGTCGGTGGGAAAGTGGATTTAGGGGGGGAGAAGAAAAATAATAATAATAATAATAAGAAAAACCAGTACAATAACAATATAGCGCCGCCTCCGGCGGCCAACCTTATATATTCGGAAAGGTCTCACGTCCAGTAATCCACCCGTAAGGTTTATTATCAAATACGAGCGCGTTGCGCTCGTATTTTACCTCTTCTTTGTCAATGTTTCTCTATGGGATTTTTTTTGCGTATTTTTGTGAGTACAAGAACAAATTTGCCGCTTTCGCGGCAAATACTTATATCACCAGATAGGGCTCGATGCCCCGAGTCACTGTATCAGTGTTTTGGGCTTTGGTGAGTGGCCTTGGTCGATGACGAGCTTCGCTCGTCATCGACCACTTTCTTGTCCATGTTGCGCCTTCACTGTGGTTTTCACCTTTTTTTTTTTAAAAGCAGCAACAAATGTGCCGCTTTCGCGGCACACGCCTATATCATCGGACAGGTGTTGGTGCCGGGAGTCCCCTGATTACTGTCTCATACATGGGTTTTGAGCGCTCCGCGCTCTTTTCCCGTGGGACGTGCGCTACGCGCACGTCTTTCTTCAGTGCGCTCCGCGCACTGCTTGTACAATTACAAGAGGCCCGAGACCTGCCAGGTCCGCTCGGGCCTAATAATAATAATTAAAGCCGCTCGCGGCGATAAAGGCCCTCGCCCCTTGCGACCGCCCCCCCTTGCGACCGCCCCCCCTTGCGACCGCCCCCCCTTGCGAATGCGACCGCCCCCCCTTGCGACCGCCCCCCCTTGCGAATGCGACCGCCCCCACTTGTGACCGCCCCGCCCGCTCTCGCCCAAATCTGCTCTGGCCTCGGCCTTACACCCAACCCGGTTTGTTTTGCTCCTTAACGCGGCCCACTTTCGCCTGATCCTTCGTCACACCCCGGCCTCACTCTTGCCCCAGGTGCTGCAGGACTGGATCACCCACTCAAATCTGTGAGCACGCACGCGATATTGCCTTGAGTAAAAAATTATTCAGTAAATATTGCCAAACCTGTAGTAAAACCATCTGTATACATTGGGACTAGTGAGAGACAGGACATGTATCCCAATTGACCTTTGAGTGCTGTGCTTGTGCACTATGAGATTGTGATTTTGCTTACATGTGCAGCGGCCATGTGAAAAGAAAAAGTATTGGAAATGTGTCTAAGCCATGTTTGAACTGGCAACCTTTTGCACTAGAGACCAACACACTATCACTGAGCTATACCTCCATAACAATGGTGGCCTGATGTGGACTACTTGTCTCTAAATGTCCTCACTGGAGGAGAGACGTAATTGAATTGTCATTTTTTCCCCCTCCATTTTCCCTATTGTTTTCGACATTTCTGCCCTGTTTTGCGTAAATTGTTTCCCTACTGTCCCCCATTTCTTCTATGCATATACTATACTATGCTTTCCTTCATACACAATCATTATTATCCCTCGTCCCCCATAAAATGCTGAGGAAAAACATGTTTATGTAGGCCAAATCATAGGCGCCGATCCCGTGGGTGCTGGGTGCTCTTTGGGCACCCAGTCGAATTTGCCCTGATTACAAAATGATTCATTAAATAATGCCTACCCTGTAAAGCCGCAAAAAAGCTGGGTTGCTTATAAAATTGATATACATGTGTTTGCTATCACTGAGCTATGAGACCCTATAGAAAGTAATTGCTGTGGTCGAGTTTTCGACCAGGCTGAAAGTCCCAGCACAAATGCACCTGGGAGGCCAACTATTTGAGAGGATGCTTCTGCCATGCAGCCACCTTGATAGGTGAAATAATATGTTGGTCAGACCCAATGGTCTGATGCACAGTTATATCAGTTAAATCCCTGAGTTTGATTTATGTTCCTCCCAGTAGATGCCCAGTCCAAACTACAAAAGTAAAAAAAAAAAATAAAAAAAAAAGGAAGCCATGGTTGAGCTTGAACTGGCAACCTGATGATTGGTATCCCTGTGCTCTACCTATGGAGCTAGCCAAGCTGAAAGAAACAGCGCAACTAAACGTATATCAATCTTACGAAAAATCCTGCACTCTTAAATTTACAGAAAACAGTAAGTGTCATGGCAACTGTCACATGACCGCTCTCTGCCTTGACTGTGTGTGCGCCGCAGCAGGTGCGGAGTGTTAGTGAAATGACAATCAGCTGTGCACACCCCAAAAAATACAAATACTCTGGTCTCTGAAATACAGCTCGTGTTGAACTGATGGTGAGCAGCAGCGACGCAGGGTGTTTGTTACGTAAAGTAACCTCCGAAGAAACTGCTGGTAGGACAAATGCTTAATTCTGAACTATTGAACTGGAAGAAAACTGATCTAAATTTCCTTTGTATTTTCCAGTGGAGATGTATTTTGTTTAGAATTAGGTGTCGAGTGTATTTTTGATTTAAACTGTTGTACATGTGAAATGCAATGAATTGAAAACAATGATTTATCCTAAAGATTTAAAAGGACAGGCTGTTTATGTTATGGAATGTGCAATTGATTGATGTGACAGATTTAATGGCTGTGAGTGATTTAAGTTAATTGTACAAACAGAGGTTAAAGACAAAAGTAAAATATATTATGTGAAATGCATTATGTTGACTAAATTGTGAGATTTGTGTGTCCCCTTTGTTAAAGGTTTTTTACCTGCTGGTGACTACTTAAATAAAAGAATTACAAAGTACAAGTGGTTTCCGTGCCTGAGTAAGTCCTGCAGTGAGGCCTGTAACATCACCCACCCTACTAAGTGCGGGGTACCGTGTGGTTGCCAGAAGGCACTTAACAGTAAGTAAAGAGGAAAAAGGGAGTGAAACGTAGAAAATTTGGACAATTAAATAATTGTATCTACATAACTTGGTGCTCATTCTTGAGTTGTATCAGGCTCAGAGTGCAGCAGCCCATGTGAAAAGAGAAAGCATTAGAAAAGTTCCCAGGCAGTGTTCGAACTGGCAACCTACTGCACCAAAGACCAGCACTCTATCACTGAGCTATAACTCTGTCACAATGGGACGAATATGGGCTAATATTCTCTAAATTAGGTCCTAGCACAAGTGAGAGGTCATTTCCGGTCATGCTCCCCACCCACCCCCCCTCCATTTTCTCATTTCATGTTTCATTAATGTTCTTTCCTGTAGGTGGCCAGTAAAGAATCAAATAAAAACATAAATACAAATAAAAATTAAAAAAAGGTCAAGGTTGGAATTGATCCAGCAAACTTGTGATTATGAGTCCAGAACTCTACCCACGGAGCTAAGGCAGGTACAGATGAGAAGACCTTGGATTACTATTATAAAGATCACCAGGCTCACGTATATGCAGAAAACGGAGCGCAAAGATGATTTGAATCATTTTATAATTGGAGCAAACTTGCCTGGGGGACAAATATTTGAGAGGATGACTCGGACATTCAGTGTACTTGATAGGTGAAACAATATTTTGTTGAGAGGGGTTATTTTCGCAGTTTGTAATGAGGGACCATAGGCGCCGATTCATGTTCTTCCCAGTAGTTGCCGAGTAAAAAATAAATAAAATAAAAAAGAGTCAAGGTGAGAATTGATCCAGCAATCCCATGGTTGGGAACCTATCACTCTACCCATGTAGCTACACAAGCAGATTTATTTTGCAGCCGAAATGTGAAATATCTTATGAAACGGCATGTGGTACAAAGTGAGGGTCATTTCCCCGTTTTGAATGAGGGTGGGAGCATAGTCGCCGATTCAGGTTCTTCCCAGTAGGTACTGCGTAAAAAAGAAAAGAACAAGAAAAAAGTCATGGTGGGGATTGAACCGGCAATATGACGGTGCAAACCCTGCACTCTACCAATGGAGCTACACGGGCTTACACAACAGCACAGCAGAACTCTTAAAAGATGATGGAATACTTTGGTGAGAGCCACAGTACGAGGAACACGCAGAGATGGACAGGAAACAGCCTAAGTGAACTTCCTATGACTGTAAAGTCCAAAAAAGCTCAATTTGGAGGCAAACACGTCCAAATTAAAGCTTCTTTCTGTCACAGAGGGGTATTATATCTACGTATGAGTCTAAAACTGTGGCTTTTGTGAATAAAGGGGGTATTTGGGAAAATGGACGATTTTCATGAGAAACTATGACAGTGGCAACTCTGACAGAGGCCAACATGCTGCCAGAAGAAGAACTCTGGCTATTTCCACGGAGGATGGGCGGGCCACTTTTGGCGGGCCACTTACAAGCCACTTAAAAGACATCTTAAGACAGCAGGTGGCGCTATACTGGCACTTTGATCAGGCTGTATAAGTACACTGGTTACTTGTACCCCCACATGTTATACATTTTCGGAAAGCTCACACTAAGGCGGGCGCGATCCCCATGACGGGGAAGGCCTGTGTGATTATTTTCACAACTCCATACCATCCCGATTTTTTGATTGGAATTTTTCAAGAAAAAACCTTGAAGGGGGCGCCAGTGGGTCATTTTTGGCCATAGTGGCTGCGTTTGCACATGGTTAGGTCCAGCTCGAGAATGTGCACGTGCGCCGTATTGGGTCCGTTGCAATCCCACAAAGTCTGTGAAAGATATGAGACTTTGAATTTGGTTGAAAATGGCCTTTGAGTTGCGGCCTTGTCATGACCACGCCCAAAAATATTTCCAAAATTGAAAGGAGGATTTGGAAAGCCACATGGGTCTGGGACATTTTGGCCAAAAATCGAAGCTTTTGATTGAAAACTCGGGGATCAGGGGTCACAAGTTCAACAGGTACGATTTTGACGGTGCGAGGTTTGGGCCAAGATGGCCGACTTCCTGTAGAGTTTAGGCCGGGCTCATAATATATTTTTTGACATGTCCTGACGTGGTCTATGACCCTGGCCAGTGTCACCTTTGTACGATGACATTTTTTGCCACCGGGCTCTCATTGACTCAATGTAAACTGCCTGTTTGAGGGGGCGCCACTGAGCCATCTTTTATTATTTTCTTTTGCCAACGCCACCCAAAATTAGACCTCCCGGAGCACTAATTTCTGATACCTGTTACTTGTGTATCGGTCCACGTTTGCTATTTGAATTCTTGCGTTTTCCCTTTTTTTTTACGATTTTAATTAGTCCCTCGCCGGGCACTTCGTGTCCGTTGCTCGGGCCTAATTATAAAGAAAACAAAGCAAGATAGAGGCATGTTGTAATAGACTTTTTTGATCAGTGTGACATGGAGAATCAGGATATAATTTTTGTTTTCACTTTCGTAAAAGTGTAATTTTGCAGGTATAGGTAGGGGGCGCTATTTTTGTGAAAATTGCACAATTATCCAGGCGAATCAGTACGATCCATAGAGGGGCTCATGTGATACACATATTAGTGCAATTGGAAATTGCATGCCCTTTTGAGTTGTCGTCAAAGAGGCGGGGTAAAAGCAGGATATTAATAATATAAAAACAAAGCGAGATAGAGGGGTGTTGTAATGGACCTTTTTGATCAGTGTGACATGGAGAATCGAGATATGAATTTTGTTTTCACGTTCGTAAAAGTGTAATTTTGCAAGTATAGGTAGGGGGCGCTATTTTTGTGAAAATTGCACAATTATCCTGGCTAATCAGTACGATCCATAGAGGGGCTTAGCTGATAGAAATTTTAGTGCAATTGGAACTTGCATGCCCTTTTGAGTTGTCGTCAAAGAGGTGGGGAAAAAGCATGATATTTGGCAGAGCCGTACAGACAAACCGTAACAGATATCTGAACAATAGAGCTGGATTATTGGAGCTCTATGCCTCTAGATTACACTCACCAAGTTGGATGTCATTTGGTCCAAATCCCTGGGAGTGACTTGACAAAATATCAGGGGAAGAAAATAAGGCTTCAATTTTCAATCCAATATGGCCGACTTCCTGTTTGTCAGAGGGCGGAGCTATAATGATGTTTTAGGTTTGTCTTGATGTCCTCTATCACTGTACCCAAAGACATAGGTTTAGAGCAAAAAATGCATCATTCCTTTTGAATTGGGGTCGTGCTTGAGGGGGCGCCACTGAGGCATTGTTCAAGGTGTTGTCTTGAGGGTATCAAAATAGTTAATTTTACACCAACCATGAACCTTTGGTCAAATAAAATTGAGTTTTCGTTAATGTTCAGGGGGTCAAAATTGAGGTCAAAGACGTAATAATAATAATAATAATAATAATAATAATAATAATAATGGAAACGTTTTTTTTGCAATGTTTTGGCATTTTATTTCTCCCAAACGACATTACTCAGAGTGATGCCTCTTTGGTATGTTGATCCCCATGACGGGGAAGGCCTGTGTGATTATTTTCACAACTCCATACCATCCCGATTTTTTGATTGGAATTTTTCAAGAAAAAACCTTGAAGGGGGCGCCAGTGGGTCATTTTTGGCCATAGTGGCTGCGTTTGCACATGGTTAGGTCCAGCTCGAGAATGTGCACGTGCGCCGTATTGGGTCCGTTGCAATCCCACAAAGTCTGTGAAAGATATGAGACTTTGAATTTGGTTGAAAATGGCCTTTGAGTTGCGGCCTTGTCATGACCACGCCCAAAAATATTTCCAAAATTGAAAGGAGGATTTGGAAAGCCACATGGGTCTGGGACATTTTGGCCAAAAATCGAAGCTTTTGATTGAAAACTCGGGGATCAGGGGTCACAAGTTCAACAGGTACGATTTTGACGGTGCGAGGTTTGGGCCAAGATGGCCGACTTCCTGTAGAGTTTAGGCCGGGCTCATAATATATTTTTTGACATGTCCTGACGTGGTCTATGACCCTGGCCAGTGTCACCTTTGTACGATGACATTTTTTGCCACCGGGCTCTCATTGACTCAATGTAAACTGCCTGTTTGAGGGGGCGCCACTGAGCCATCTTTTATTATTTTCTTTTGCCAACGCCACCCAAAATTAGACCTCCCGGAGCACTAATTTCTGATACCTGTTACTTGTGTATCGGTCCACGTTTGCTATTTGAATTCTTGCGTTTTCCCTTTTTTTTTACGATTTTAATTAGTCCCTCGCCGGGCACTTCGTGTCCGTTGCTCGGGCCTAATTATAAAGAAAACAAAGCAAGATAGAGGCATGTTGTAATAGACTTTTTTGATCAGTGTGACATGGAGAATCAGGATATAATTTTTGTTTTCACTTTCGTAAAAGTGTAATTTTGCAGGTATAGGTAGGGGGCGCTATTTTTGTGAAAATTGCACAATTATCCAGGCGAATCAGTACGATCCATAGAGGGGCTCATGTGATACACATATTAGTGCAATTGGAAATTGCATGCCCTTTTGAGTTGTCGTCAAAGAGGCGGGGTAAAAGCAGGATATTAATAATATAAAAACAAAGCGAGATAGAGGGGTGTTGTAATGGACCTTTTTGATCAGTGTGACATGGAGAATCGAGATATGAATTTTGTTTTCACGTTCGTAAAAGTGTAATTTTGCAAGTATAGGTAGGGGGCGCTATTTTTGTGAAAATTGCACAATTATCCTGGCTAATCAGTACGATCCATAGAGGGGCTTAGCTGATAGAAATTTTAGTGCAATTGGAACTTGCATGCCCTTTTGAGTTGTCGTCAAAGAGGTGGGGAAAAAGCATGATATTTGGCAGAGCCGTACAGACAAACCGTAACAGATATCTGAACAATAGAGCTGGATTATTGGAGCTCTATGCCTCTAGATTACACTCACCAAGTTGGATGTCATTTGGTCCGAATCCCTGGGAGTGACTTGACAAAATATCAGGGGAAGAAAATAAGGCTTCAATTTTCAATCCAATATGGCCGACTTCCTGTTTGTCAGAGGGCGGAGCTATAATGATGTTTTAGGTTTGTCTTGATGTCCTCTATCACTGTACCCAAAGACATAGGTTTAGAGCAAAAAATGCATCATTCCTTTTGAATTGGGGTCGTGCTTGAGGGGGCGCCACTGAGGCATTGTTCAAGGTGTTGTCTTGAGGGTATCAAAATAGTTAATTTTACACCAACCATGAACCTTTGGTCAAATAAAATTGAGTTTTCGTTAATGTTCAGGGGGTCAAAATTGAGGTCAAAGACGTAATAATAATAATAATAATAATAATAATAATAATAATAATGGAAACGTTTTTTTTGCAATGTTTTGGCATTTTATTTCTCCCAAACGACATTACTCAGAGTGATGCCTCTTTGGTATGTTGATCCCCATGACGGGGAAGGCCTGTGTGATTATTTTCACAACTCCATACCATCCCGATTTTTTGATTGGAATTTTTCAAGAAAAAACCTTGAAGGGGGCGCCAGTGGGTCATTTTTGGCCATAGTGGCTGCGTTTGCACATGGTTAGGTCCAGCTCGAGAATGTGCACGTGCGCCGTATTGGGTCCGTTGCAATCCCACAAAGTCTGTGAAAGATATGAGACTTTGAATTTGGTTGAAAATGGCCTTTGAGTTGCGGCCTTGTCATGACCACGCCCAAAAATATTTCCAAAATTGAAAGGAGGATTTGGAAAGCCACATGGGTCTGGGACATTTTGGCCAAAAATCGAAGCTTTTGATTGAAAACTCGGGGATCAGGGGTCACAAGTTCAACAGGTACGATTTTGACGGTGCGAGGTTTGGGCCAAGATGGCCGACT
Organism: Proterorhinus semilunaris; assembly: GCA_021464625.1. Classification (NCBI taxonomy): domain Eukaryota; kingdom Metazoa; phylum Chordata; class Actinopteri; order Gobiiformes; family Gobiidae; genus Proterorhinus; species Proterorhinus semilunaris. Next base: position 30,491,602 of record CM038360.1, read on the forward strand.
TCCTGTAGAGTTTAGGCCGGGCTCATAATATATTTTTTGACATGTCCTGACGTGGTCTATGACCCTGGCCAGTGTCACCTTTGTACGATGACATTTTTTGCCACCGGGCTCTCATTGACTCAATGTAAACTGCCTGTTTGAGGGGGCGCCACTGAGCCATCTTTTATTATTTTCTTTTGCCAACGCCACCCAAAATTAGACCTCCCGGAGCACTAATTTCTGATACCTGTTACTTGTGTATCGGTCCACGTTTGCTATTTGAATTCTTGCGTTTTCCCTTTTTTTTTACGATTTTAATTAGTCCCTCGCCGGGCACTTCGTGTCCGTTGCTCGGGCCTAATTATAAAGAAAACAAAGCAAGATAGAGGCATGTTGTAATAGACTTTTTTGATCAGTGTGACATGGAGAATCAGGATATAATTTTTGTTTTCACTTTCGTAAAAGTGTAATTTTGCAGGTATAGGTAGGGGGCGCTATTTTTGTGAAAATTGCACAATTATCCAGGCGAATCAGTACGATCCATAGAGGGGCTCATGTGATACACATATTAGTGCAATTGGAAATTGCATGCCCTTTTGAGTTGTCGTCAAAGAGGCGGGGTAAAAGCAGGATATTAATAATATAAAAACAAAGCGAGATAGAGGGGTGTTGTAATGGACCTTTTTGATCAGTGTGACATGGAGAATCGAGATATGAATTTTGTTTTCACGTTCGTAAAAGTGTAATTTTGCAAGTATAGGTAGGGGGCGCTATTTTTGTGAAAATTGCACAATTATCCTGGCTAATCAGTACGATCCATAGAGGGGCTTAGCTGATAGAAATTTTAGTGCAATTGGAACTTGCATGCCCTTTTGAGTTGTCGTCAAAGAGGTGGGGAAAAAGCATGATATTTGGCAGAGCCGTACAGACAAACCGTAACAGATATCTGAACAATAGAGCTGGATTATTGGAGCTCTATGCCTCTAGATTACACTCACCAAGTTGGATGTCATTTGGTCCGAATCCCTGGGAGTGACTTGACAAAATATCAGGGGAAGAAAATAAGGCTTCAATTTTCAATCCAATATGGCCGACTTCCTGTTTGTCAGAGGGCGGAGCTATAATGATGTTTTAGGTTTGTCTTGATGTCCTCTATCACTGTACCCAAAGACATAGGTTTAGAGCAAAAAATGCATCATTCCTTTTGAATTGGGGTCGTGCTTGAGGGGGCGCCACTGAGGCATTGTTCAAGGTGTTGTCTTGAGGGTATCAAAATAGTTAATTTTACACCAACCATGAACCTTTGGTCAAATAAAATTGAGTTTTCGTTAATGTTCAGGGGGTCAAAATTGAGGTCAAAGACGTAATAATAATAATAATAATAATAATAATAATAATAATAATGGAAACGTTTTTTTTGCAATGTTTTGGCATTTTATTTCTCCCAAACGACATTACTCAGAGTGATGCCTCTTTGGTATGTTGATCCCCATGACGGGGAAGGCCTGTGTGATTATTTTCACAACTCCATACCATCCCGATTTTTTGATTGGAATTTTTCAAGAAAAAACCTTGAAGGGGGCGCCAGTGGGTCATTTTTGGCCATAGTGGCTGCGTTTGCACATGGTTAGGTCCAGCTCGAGAATGTGCACGTGCGCCGTATTGGGTCCGTTGCAATCCCACAAAGTCTGTGAAAGATATGAGACTTTGAATTTGGTTGAAAATGGCCTTTGAGTTGCGGCCTTGTCATGACCACGCCCAAAAATATTTCCAAAATTGAAAGGAGGATTTGGAAAGCCACATGGGTCTGGGACATTTTGGCCAAAAATCGAAGCTTTTGATTGAAAACTCGGGGATCAGGGGTCACAAGTTCAACAGGTACGATTTTGACGGTGCGAGGTTTGGGCCAAGATGGCCGACTTCCTGTAGAGTTTAGGCCGGGCTCATAATATATTTTTTGACATGTCCTGACGTGGTCTATGACCCTGGCCAGTGTCACCTTTGTACGATGACATTTTTTGCCACCGGGCTCTCATTGACTCAATGTAAACTGCCTGTTTGAGGGGGCGCCACTGAGCCATCTTTTATTATTTTCTTTTGCCAACGCCACCCAAAATTAGACCTCCCGGAGCACTAATTTCTGATACCTGTTACTTGTGTATCGGTCCACGTTTGCTATTTGAATTCTTGCGTTTTCCCTTTTTTTTTACGATTTTAATTAGTCCCTCGCCGGGCACTTCGTGTCCGTTGCTCGGGCCTAATTATAAAGAAAACAAAGCAAGATAGAGGCATGTTGTAATAGACTTTTTTGATCAGTGTGACATGGAGAATCAGGATATAATTTTTGTTTTCACTTTCGTAAAAGTGTAATTTTGCAGGTATAGGTAGGGGGCGCTATTTTTGTGAAAATTGCACAATTATCCAGGCGAATCAGTACGATCCATAGAGGGGCTCATGTGATACACATATTAGTGCAATTGGAAATTGCATGCCCTTTTGAGTTGTCGTCAAAGAGGCGGGGTAAAAGCAGGATATTAATAATATAAAAACAAAGCGAGATAGAGGGGTGTTGTAATGGACCTTTTTGATCAGTGTGACATGGAGAATCGAGATATGAATTTTGTTTTCACGTTCGTAAAAGTGTAATTTTGCAAGTATAGGTAGGGGGCGCTATTTTTGTGAAAATTGCACAATTATCCTGGCTAATCAGTACGATCCATAGAGGGGCTTAGCTGATAGAAATTTTAGTGCAATTGGAACTTGCATGCCCTTTTGAGTTGTCGTCAAAGAGGTGGGGAAAAAGCATGATATTTGGCAGAGCCGTACAGACAAACCGTAACAGATATCTGAACAATAGAGCTGGATTATTGGAGCTCTATGCCTCTAGATTACACTCACCAAGTTGGATGTCATTTGGTCCAAATCCCTGGGAGTGACTTGACAAAATATCAGGGGAAGAAAATAAGGCTTCAATTTTCAATCCAATATGGCCGACTTCCTGTTTGTCAGAGGGCGGAGCTATAATGATGTTTTAGGTTTGTCTTGATGTCCTCTATCACTGTACCCAAAGACATAGGTTTAGAGCAAAAAATGCATCATTCCTTTTGAATTGGGGTCGTGCTTGAGGGGGCGCCACTGAGGCATTGTTCAAGGTGTTGTCTTGAGGGTATCAAAATAGTTAATTTTACACCAACCATGAACCTTTGGTCAAATAAAATTGAGTTTTCGTTAATGTTCAGGGGGTCAAAATTGAGGTCAAAGACGTAATAATAATAATAATAATAATAATAATAATAATAATAATAATAATGGAAACGTTTTTTTTGCAATGTTTTGGCATTTTATTTCTCCCAAACGACATTACTCAGAGTGATGCCTCTTTGGTATGTTGATCCCCATGACGGGGAAGGCCTGTGTGATTATTTTCACAACTCCATACCATCCCGATTTTTTGATTGGAATTTTTCAAGAAAAAACCTTGAAGGGGGCGCCAGTGGGTCATTTTTGGCCATAGTGGCTGCGTTTGCACATGGTTAGGTCCAGCTCGAGAATGTGCACGTGCGCCGTATTGGGTCCGTTGCAATCCCACAAAGTCTGTGAAAGATATGAGACTTTGAATTTGGTTGAAAATGGCCTTTGAGTTGCGGCCTTGTCATGACCACGCCCAAAAATATTTCCAAAATTGAAAGGAGGATTTGGAAAGCCACATGGGTCTGGGACATTTTGGCCAAAAATCGAAGCTTTTGATTGAAAACTCGGGGATCAGGGGTCACAAGTTCAACAGGTACGATTTTGACGGTGCGAGGTTTGGGCCAAGATGGCCGACTTCCTGTAGAGTTTAGGCCGGGCTCATAATATATTTTTTGACATGTCCTGACGTGGTCTATGACCCTGGCCAGTGTCACCTTTGTACGATGACATTTTTTGCCACCGGGCTCTCATTGACTCAATGTAAACTGCCTGTTTGAGGGGGCGCCACTGAGCCATCTTTTATTATTTTCTT